>JBAIZL010000001.1:385297893-385545393 GCA_036971475.1 Prosapia bicincta
AACAGAGCAGCATCTGTGTGTAAAGCCACGACGTTACATCTGTTCGTCTGTGAGCTAACTATTTGCATTATATTACAAGTTTGTCGGCGAAATTTCCAACTTTGTGCTTAGAATAAGCGACCTCCTATTAGTCCACGTTTTTTGGGTTTCGACCACTGCAATAATTTGTCTTAAAATTATTATACACCAAGAGATGGTTTTTTTTTGTACTAAAGAAAACTGTTTTAACACGATCGGAAAGTTATTAATAGTGAGAAAACAATTAATAGGTAGTGCATGTAGAGTATAACTTTATTAAAAGGAAAGCCAGTTAAGGAAACATTCATTGGTGGAGGTTTAAATCCGTTCGCTCCTTAAGCCTGATCCTACGAAGACATTATATACTCATCTAGTGCAGACTTTTCCTCAAGTCTCAGCGCAGCATCAGTGTTCACACCCGTTCTTGCTCTTCGTCGTCTATTCACTGACTTGCTAAAACACTCAACAATACAGCGTAGAAACGAATCTAACACAGGAAAATGTAACTAAATAAATAGAACGCACTAACCACAATACAAAAATACTTATTACAATTACTTTATGTACATTTTTTATTACATGTTAATCATCTTCAAAGTACTTTTGTACATAATGTAATTGTAATAATGATTTTTGTATTGTGACTAGTAGGTTTTATTTATTTAGTTGAAAAGTTACTCCACTGCGCTCAAATTTATTAACAGGAAAATGTAGCAAGAAATTACACACCCATGCCAAAGGAAAGTTTTAGTTTAGTTTTATCCACGAATCGAAGTCCGAGACAGTGTCTTGAAAACTCACTTAAAACTGGTTGAATATGATTATTTTTAAGCAAGAAATATTTATCCTTGTTCCTTTTTATGTTTATTATAACTTTACATCAGCAATAACTATTAAATCACATTATTCAAACCCAAGCACTAACTTTTAAGGAAAACTATACTAATTTATTGGTGGAGAAATACTTATTTATAAAGCTTAAAAAGACGACTAATTTTTAAAATTTATTTTCCATTTTTTTTAATAAAAACTATTAGTTTTAAATATACTTTTGCTATTACTTGAAACCAGACGTTTTGTTAACTAAAGGTTGTTAAAGCCGTCAGAGGCTGAAGAAGTCGTAAGACGAAAAACGTTTCCTCCAAGTGTAAGTTAACAGTTTAACAACCTTTAGTTAACAAAAGGTCTGGTCGCAAGTAATAGCAAAAGTGTAATAAGTGATTAACAACCAGCTCGTCATGAACAGCATCAATATTTCGCGGTTTAAATCTATTACGTTTTAATTTATATTTAAAAATTATGCTTGTCATGATTTTATTTAAACTTTTCAGTTTTAAATTATTTCCTTTTTACGAAATTTGAGCGACATAGAAGTAAAATCCTGTCACATCCCCTACTTATTTGATCAAACTATTATTGTTACCTTAGCCCTGAAAATAATTAACTTCAAATTTACTCCAAGACTCGTTTGGTCATGTATCAAAATTTCTTCAATGTACGACATTTCTGAAGCTTTCATAAATATGATGATTTCTATTTATCAGTAATGACCAAACACGTAAGTACCCTTACATCTCAATAACTACTCGATACTCTGTCCAAAACAATTATCTTTAACCCCTCCCACATTCATTGTAATACGTCACACTGGACAATATGTGTCTCGAGATGTCAGGAGTAGCTCAGCACTGTCAGCAAATGTTGTTTGATCGGTTAAATCGTTTTACATCTTCCGAGACCTAGTCTTCACTTCCCTCGATCTATTCATAGGTTATCATCTAATGTAGTTTTTCAATTTAAACCTTCACTCCTACAAAGGCAATGTATTTTTTTTTTGTCTCCTGTCTCGAGGGTCAGTCATCAGCCACTATCTGAACATGTCCATACCGTCTAAGCCTAACGACCTTCTATTGTATGCCTTACTCTCATGATTTCTCTTATTCTCCTTCCGGTTACTCAGTGTGCAGTCTTCCTAATACAGCGTATCCCTACTCTCTACTCAGGTTAAAGAGTATATACTTCGCTTCCGCATCATATAAGCAGCGCGGTTACATATACTCTCTCATATACAAAACCTGGAGTACAGAAATCTTGTTAGCGCTGTAGTGAAAAGCGAACAACGGAAAACACCCATTCTATTGCCCGCAGTAATTGGCTTGAGACACGGTGTACTGCCTTGGGCATCAGCTTGTTTCTCGACTCTCCAGTCGAGCTGTTTGAGTTTCTACTCTATGTAGTCCAAGAATTGAAAATAAATTAAACTAAAAACATAAAATTAATCAGAACAAAGATATGACGTGTTATTTAACAGAAAGAACATTTACAAAAATTACGTGATGCGAAAAAGAACCAACAAAAAACATCTGGACACGAGTGGTTATTATAATAAACAAATGTATATTATTTAAATAATAGCCAACTTCTACTTATAATCAAATAAATTGTCCATGCACGTTTCAATTACAATCATCGTCATAGGTGAGTATAATAAAGCAAATTCTAAACTACAGGGTGAGTCAGTGAAACGGCACGATTACGAGTCCAGCTGTCGGGGGAGGGGGGTATGATAGTGTGGTTAACCGCCTTGCGTGTCAAGAGATGTAGATATTTCAGTAGCCATGTAGCGTTGGTCAAGAGCCAAAAGTGCGTTTGCTGTAAAAGTATATTACAAAATCCCGGATAGTATGATTGGTGGTCAATGCACTTTCCGTCGTGAGTTTAATCTACCACCATGGTTTCGATACCAATAGGATGAAGTGAAACACTTCCTGCGAGATGGTTCAACAAACATACTGCTAATGTTTCAATGGATTTGCATAAACTCCAAAACAAATAAATAAACTCATAAATTTGCAGAACGTCTTATCAGCAATAAAGATGATAACCTTTGGCCTACCCGTTCACCAGTTTTGAACCAGACTTCTTTATTTGGTTCTATTTAACATCTAACGTTTTCCAAGACGATCCACCTAACTAAAGAAGATCTGAAGGAGCGAATTCGGCAGGAAATTGATTTCATCTCCGACAACGTGTGCAAATCCAGGGACGCATCTTACTGACACCATATTGAAATAGAGATTGTTTTAAGGTAAAACATTAATTTCCATTTATGTACTTGAGAGTCATGTTAAAACAAATATTCTTTTGTTCGTAAATATAATACTGGTGATTATACAGAATCGTGGCTTTTCACTGCTTCACCTTGTATAACTCCAGAGGGTGATGATGACGTGTGATATGTTCACTGATGACGACCTTGTCATTATAATGTATATGTGAAAATAAATTTATTGTGACTTGGTGTATGTTATTATTTAGTATTTACATTTGCTCATAACCTAAACTCAAATTTTACATAATAATGTAATTAGTGAAATAAAATTAACACTTAAATATTCTATTAATCCTTCAGTCGCAAAATTGTATAAGGAGAAGGAATTGTCTTTTAAATTTTCTAAGGTACTCGAGCTATTTTAGAGAACGTAAGAGGACAGAAGTAAAAAACAATAGATATTTTCAAAGTGGTATCTCTTCGAAATCAAAGTTACTTCAGAGGGATGGGAAGAAGCCGATCGTAATTGTAATTAGAGCGGTGTGTCACACCGTCAACACAAGATATACATCAAATCACAACCAAAAGTAGGCACAATATACACACATTACAATTATTCTTTTAAGCATTTTTACTTTAAGCATTTACTTTATTGTGTTAAAGGAGACTCATTTCTTTGTCCACAGTAGAGAACAGAGTACTTTATGCAAACTATATTTCGCTTTTACTTCCGTCCCAAGATGTCATTTTCTACCCTTAACCTTTCCCACATATCAAAACAAATTTTCGTGCACGCTACACTATTCTGTATGACTCCGATGCTACGTAGATCTACTGAACGTACGACTTTCTGACCGCATTGGAGTTCTTTGCCTCCAAGAATAGGACATTTCTGCTCAATATTAGTCTTTTCATTTGCTTAATAATACTAATACCAACTGCTCAAGTCGCCCTACCAATGGTAAATAACAGTCTCTATTAACTGTTCAATATTAGTCCTTTCATTTGTTTAATACCATCTTATTTGTCCTAATAAAATCTGCTCAAATCGCCCTACAAACTGCTAAATAACAGTATTTACTAACTGCTGAATAATAGTCCTTTCATTTGCTTAATAATGCTAATACCATCTGCTCAAATCGTCTTACAAACTGCTAAGTAACAGTCTCTACTTACTGCTCAATAATAGTCCTTTCATTTGCTTAATAATGCTAATACCAACTGCTCAAATCGCCCTATAAACTGCAATATAACAGTATTTACTAACTGCTGAATAATAGTCCTTTCATTTGCTTAATAATGCTAATACCAACTGCTCAAATTGCCCTATAAACTGCAATATAACAGTATTTACTAACTGCTGAATAATAGTCCTTTCATTTGCTTAATAATACTAATACCAACTGCTCAAATAGCCCTATAAACTGCTAAATAACAGTATTTACTAACTGCTGAATAATAGTCCTTTCATTTGCTTAATAATGCTAATACCAACTGCTCAAGTCGCCCTACCCATGGTAAATAGCAGTTTCTACTAACTGCTCAATAACAGACATACAAACTGATCGGTTCAAATTTTTAATAAAAAGAGCTCGATAAATTAGGTATAAGGAGCTTTCATTCGTTGACAATTCTTTATAGATTTATGCCACTTCACAATTCTCTTTGCTCTCCAAATTCACTTTTCCAACTCCTTCGATAGTTTATTTTTACTCCTCATCACTAGTCTGTTACTTAGACCAATCTACCACTTCGCTTTTAAGCTTTTCCTTTTAGTGAGAAAGTTACATTGCAGAATACGTTTAGGTTAGGTTTAGAAATACGTTTTCCTTCCTAATTATGGTAATTTCTCATAATAGGTTTTTGTCCAAATGGATTAAAATCATTTGGCAGCGCAGATAAAGCGGTTTTTGTGCACAATAGGCCCATCACGATACACGCAATGACCATTAAGTTAAATTACGACCAGCAAATCCACTAGAGGCAGTGGAGATTACTACCCCCAATTTCTCCGTCACTTTTCTGTACTCAGGGCAACATTACTAAGGTCGTGTGAGGTTGTGCTTTCACAAACATCCGAAATATATTATTACTGTTATAACTTATCTCTTCTGATATCTATCCTTGTTGCCCTTCACTTCGTATTCGTTGAACATTATTTAGCTCATTATTATTCCAATGTCGATCGATTTTCAATTACACATTTCCAATACAATACAAAAATCCAATCCAACACCGAAGCATAAATAATAAGGGAAAATGTAGGAGTACAAAATTATTCACTATTTAAGAATTTTCATTTGTGATCGGTTGACATTGGACTCACATAATCTTGGTCATATGGCTTCTTTAATGTCATTTACGAAATAATAATGAATATTCTACTTTAAAATACGAATGCTATTTTGTTTTTAATGAATAATAAAAAGATCCATCTGCTAGAAACCAATAGGTAATTTTAGAATAGAGATATTAGTGTGTTCATTGCTAGAAAACACCAAACAAATAAATAGCCTAAATTGATATTTGAGTTCACTTAAAAAAATATATGAAACAATATAAATGCAACTGTTAAGGCTGAACAGTTTGAGCATAATTTTAAAAACTATTTTGAATATATATCAAAATGATATTAGGCATTGTGCTATGTGTAAGTGTAGGATAAAAAAGATAAAGTAAGAAGAGTGGTGCCAAAGGGCTTCTGAATTCTACGATTCTTTTCTTTGTCAACGAACACAAAGGTAGAGGATTATGTGGAGAATCCACAGTCTAGCATATGCAACCACTAACCCCCCCCCCCTCCCGGATCCAACCACAAACTCGGGACTCCCGCCCAGGTGACTAGTGTCAGGGACGAGACTGAAGCCTGGATCCGTGGTACCAGTATGCAAGTCTTGCGACCACACTGTCAGGCCTGGACTAGTCACCAATTTCGGCCCCGTGGACGTGAAGAGCTACAATCAGACACTACAGTTTCGACCGCTTTTCTAGAACTACTCAGGGCCAGTACAACCTTCCGAATGGATAGGTATTAATCCTCAATACCCCGTTTGATTAATTCGGACCAGATAGTTCAATCGGATCTTTATCTTCTCTCGTTACTCCTTACCTAAGTGCCGGACTCTCCATTACCCTTAATAAATCGTTCTTGACAACTTAGTCCAAAACATTTTATCTATCTTCTGAGAGCCTAAAGAACTAATGTCTGTAAACTAGCCATAGATCGTCAAATATGACTCAAAACACCAAAACAGATAAAATATTACTCTGCCGAGGAAAGTTTGCAGATGAGCCTCTTACGTATCAACCTTGCTTTCAAAAAGATATATACTTCTAGTACGAGTGTTGCAGAAATGGAATATCCTTGCTAGGTCTATAGTCCTGCCTCATGAGCAGAGCTACGTAAGTACTATTGCTTGAATTGCATATAAACACCTACACAATTATGAAGACCATAAAATGTAACATTAAACTGCCTTCTTATTTCGAACAGGTTTGCTATATGTAATTTTAGAATAATTATTTTTTCTCGAATAAACAAAACGATAAACTTAGATATAACGTTGCATCACCTCTGTTACGCATCACCCATTTACATTATTAAACATATTTATGGTGGTATTAATTCGATAAGTCTTTACAAAATATGCCTTGTACCAAGAACTATAAACCCTTCATCATCACCAGAGCTTAAGGTTTTCCTCGTGATATTTTATGTGCCTATAAACTTGTCGAATTGTTTTTCTTTTTACTACCCAAGAACCTTTAATAGATTGAATAAAATGAAAACGAGGGGCCGTAAAGAAATGCTGTAAAGCAAAATATTTTGTATTTGTACTGTTTTGATAAATCTTTTGATTAATTTTCTAAAGTATAGATGGATCGCTAACAGCGAGCGTTAATATAATTTAAATAAAACTGAAAAGCTTCCATTTCTAAAATTAACCATTAATTAATAACATAATTACGGAAACTTATTTTATTGAAGGGAATATTTTGATTTCGACCATCAGTCACTGACGATCCCGTTAACAGCTAGCGTCCTAAAAATAAGATGCTCACATTTATTTATTTTTTAAAAATTTGTTTCAAGACAAATTTTTGTTTTCAGGTTATTATTGACGGAAGAAGATACTAAATTTAATAGTATATTAATTACTTTTTTCATTCAGTCCCCATTTTCAAGCATTTTAGAACATTTTAATTTTATAAGTATTTCTTCAGTCCAACACTCTGCAACGTTTTCATATTTTTCATAGTGAACATTATATTTAAAATTTGATATATATTTGATATTAGAAAATATCTATTGTGTTCACTGAATATATATTTGAAGAGATGTTTTATCTTTGTGGGGGATGTCAGTCAGTCATAGAAGGAAGGGGTTTGGTGGCCCCCCGAGGTTTTGCAGCGTCTGTCAAGCGATACTGTGCTGCGGGTAGGAATTTGGGCTTTTGGTAAGAGGGCTGGATCTGATGAGGGTTTCTGCATGGCAGAACGTTTTATTGGGTGAAACGAAAGGGGGATGTCTTAGAATTATGATGTCCTATTTATAGGACACTGGGAAGTTGAGATATCTGTTTATCTCGTCCGGTGCTGAGTTTGTATAGTGCCGTCTGTTTTCTACGATCACAGTCTGCGATTTGTTTGATGACTCATTGGTTGTGTCTTTGAAGATTCATTGGGTAAGATCTTTCTGTGTGTGATTCGTGGAAAACGAAGCCAGTTTACGTTTCAAGTAAACCGGCCCCATAGTTTATTTGGGAATCAGTCGTAGTTTTGTCAAGTGGATACTGTTTCAACTTGAGTATAACTGTAAGGAAGTAGTTCAAAGGGAAAGAAAATATTTGGATTAGGGACCAGTATTGTTTTAAATATCTTGGTCCAGCTTGATAATGTCTTTACTAGCAGAGATTTTCTTTTTCATTTGAGAAATATTGGTTGGTACTCTGAAGCAGAACCGTTTGTGCAAGTGTTGTTTGAAGGATTCCAAGGATTTATCAAAAGAGCAAATGACAATTTTTTATTCAGAGTTTGATTCAAAATGTGAAGTTCTGTTTGTGAAGTGTAATAACAAGAAGTGTGTCACTGTTTAGACAAATTTTGACATGTTTATCCCCTTTGTCAGTTATCATGGTAGAGCAGGTTGTGGAGCAAGGCACCATGACGGTTGTGGACATTCATGGTGGTCATTTCCACTATTAAATGTCATAAATCCTGCAATAAACACATGGTGTTACCACCATTAATGGCTACTTGAGTCGTATAACGTTTCTATTCAAGTTGGCGTGTTAACGGTTGTGGTGTTAACTTACACGAATGCTTAACATGGCAATTGTAAATGCAAGGACTGAATACAGGAAGGTGTCTCACTCTACCATTGACCTCCTTGAATTCAGAAGAAATGTTGCCATTGCATATTTAAAAGAAACTCTTCAAAGCAAGGGAGGGCAGAAAATACATTCTCCTGAACGTCAATCACAGACGTCAGATACGATGGAAGAGGTCATTTTACATCAAGAAGATACGATAAAAGATGAATCCCAGGAGAGAAGTAATGCAAAGCCTCTTTCCTATTGTAAAAATTGTTGTGTAACTTTGTGCAAGAGCTATTTCATACCTTATTACATCAAGAAAGAATGTATTTAATTTTCAAATTTATCACTTCTTTTGATAAAATATATTTTTCTCTTTTAAAACAATCCTGAAAGATTAAAATTTTTATACAATCTCTTTTTTCAATATATTTTCACTTTTCGTTTTTATTTAGTGTTACTTCATTGACCCAGCGTTCTATTTTTAGAATACGACAGCATTACTCGTAACAGGTGAGAGATATTTTTATTAAACTTTACATATGGGTTCTGTACATGCAGAAAAACAATTTAATAACAAAATTTCAAAAACAAATCATTGGAGATAATGGGTTCTGCGAACTGTGACGGCTATTACCTACGAAAATTGCATACAAAACTAATAACAAAATAATAAACATAATAAATAACAATAATAAAACAATTAATATGCATGAAAAAGGTGGTATTTATAAATTAGAATGCGAAAATTGTAATAAAGCTTATATTGGTAAAACCAAGAAAAAATTAAAAGAAAGATATAAAGAACATTTAAATGCCTATATTAATCCAGAAATATATAAATCAAATTTCGTAAAATCATTGTATTAATAATAAGCGCCTGTCTATCTGTAAGGCTGCCTACCTGCCTGCCTGCCTACTAATCTGCCTGTCTGCCTGTATAGCTGTCTGTCTGCCTACCTGGCTACCTGCCCGCCTGCTTGCCTGTCTGCCTCCTTAACTGTCTGTCGATCTATCTGCCTGACTGCCAGCTAGCCTGCTTGACTGCCTGCCTGTCTGTCTGTCTATCGGTCCATCCGTCTGTCCGTTCGTGTGTGTGTGTGTGTGTGTGTATGCTATGTATGTGTGTGTGTGTGTATGCTATGTGTGTGTGTGTGTGTATGCGTGTGTGTGTGTGCGTGTGTGCTATGTATGTGTGTGTGTGTGTGTGTGTGTGCTATGTAGGTGTGTGTGTGTGTTATGTATGTGTGTGTGTGTGTGTGTGTGTGTGTACGTGTGTGTGTGTGTGTATGCTATGTATGTGTGTGTGTGTGTGTGTGTGTTATGTATGTGTGTGTAGAGGGAGGTAAAAAGGTTTTTCTCGAGTTAAGGTAAATGGTCTAAGAATATTAAAAGGAAGAAAGATAAGCTATTTAATTCTCTCGGGCTGTAGAGAGATTATCGCTCGACATCTCTTCATATATCTCTAACCCTGGAAAATTTACTGTGATCTAAGCATCCATCTCTCGTCGGTTGAGTTAACGATGTTTATAGTAGGAATGACCTTCAAGGAAGACTGAAAGTGTCGTTAATGAGCGACAATTCATTTTTATAGCCTTTTTAAGTCACCTAAACATAATCAGTAAGTTTTAATAAATTTTTTCTTTTTTTCCATATGTCCTATGTCCATTTTAACCATTCTGTATTGTTGATATTACTATTTTGTCCTCGCCTTATGTTCTTCATTATATTCCTCTATGACAAAATATTGGAATAGGTAGAACGAGATAAAACATGTCCCAGTTTTCGACTGTTTTTATTTCTTTCCTAAGAGGTAGAAACTGTAGTTGAACTAAAATTCAAGAAAATGGTGTTCTTGTATATATCACAACAATAATTCACTGTAATTGCATAATTTTATTATTTAAAATATGTTTTGAAATGTTAATATATTCTTTTATTAATAATTATTTTTTAACTTCTCTATTCTGTCGCATTTTGTACACTCTTTCCAGCTGGTTTGTAAATGTTAATGAATCTAAAAAGTTTCGTCATTTTCAATTTTCCAATTATTTTACATGTTTAATCTTGGACAAATAGATAAAAACATTTCAAACATCTAAAATTTACATGCTTTGCTGATAAAACCCAAATATGAATGCTTTCTATTCGTTTCTATGTTACACACACTTCATATATTTTGCTGGTTTTGTCAGGACAATCATTAAACCCTGTTACTCGAAAAGATTATTGGGAATATTGCCTGTGACCTTTCGATCCCTGTAGGCATACCTCCAATCACTCAATCGATAGGGAAGAGGAATGTTTTACACAAATCCAGTTTATTCGTCGAAGTGATAAGGATATTTCCTTAGCCAAGAATATTAAATGACTGACTATGATTTTTGAGTAGTTCTAAGAGAAACCATCAGTAGTCTATTGACTATTGTAGTCTGCGAAGGACAGGAAATGATTTAAAATTTTGGGAGGATATAGTTTGGGGCCTTAACCCCTTGATAGAGGCTACAAGTGCCTCGCGCAGGGTTGCTGTCCTCTATCAGATTCATTAGAAGGTGTCTACTCGTGTTTTTGTCAGGAGAAAGATAAAGAACGGTAAATGGGATTAAATTGTATTAAAAAAGAACACAGTGATTCCCTGTGATAGGGGAAATGATAGGATAGCGTGGGACACTTGGGTATGTAGACCTACTCTATCCTACACTCAGGATATAACTGAGTTTTAGGATTGTTTTTTTTTAGTACTGGATCCCAATAAAATGTTAAAAATTTAAATGGAACGAACCACTTGTTTCTTAGTCTAAGACTAATGAACTAACCGTAAAGAATTTAAAATAATTTATTCCACGTGTTTGGCCGCACTTAATGTTTGTCCTAGATCTAGTAAAAACATTAAGTTTGTATACAGTTAGCTTAGAAAAGCCTATATTTAATATAAGAGTGCCATCTGCTAGCAAAATGTTTAAATAAGCACCTGTATGAAACGTCACAAAGCAATGAGTTTTTTTTTTGTTTTTTACAGATTCTCATTGCGATGAAAGCCTGGAGAAGTAAAAACACGTCATTAGTGTAACGAGCTGGGTGAAGTGCGTGTAAACCTTGTTCGCATGCACCCGTGCACGTTCCCAAATATTTTACGCCTAGAAACTAAACATATTTCCAATGTAAAAGCAGATAAAAATAATATATTACTTTCTATAAATAAAGTTACATATTCAATTTGTTGAAGTGAATACTTCTGTTAGCGGATTCATATGAGAGTAAAATCATTTCATCTCTCTTGCGTCACTTTGCTTGTGAGTAGTTACTGGTTCATTTTAGTGGTTACTCATGACTTCTTATGTACTCATATATGTTGGCGCGCGCGCGAACACACACACTCACGCACGCACACACGCACACACACACACACACACACACACACACACACACACACATGTATACATATATGCATATTTATATATATATATATATATATATATGTATATATATATATATCACTTTCACTTATGTAATTAAACAAGAATCTTGCCCGAAGATAATGGCAAGGCCAGTCATTGAAAGTTAACAGGCATAAATACCAAGTAAGATTCTTGTTTAAGTACATAAGTGAAAGTGATAAGTGTATACAAGAAAACAGTGTTGCATAACTACATATATTTATGTATATATATATATATATAGGCCTATATATATATATATATATATATATATATATATATATATATATATATATATATATATATATGAAGATTCGTATAGAAATGAGTATGTGTATTTGTATGTCAAATTCTAAAGACTATTTAGGCAAGATGGTCTTTACTACTCGTTTTCTTCAGATCATTTCAAATTCTACTGTCAGAACAAATAAATAAAGATGAAAAGTTAGAAATGTAAGTATGTTTTAACCGAAATACATTATTTTGAACTTGTAAACGTAACGAATATTAATACTGCAGCAGACTACTTATTGAAACTAGAGTAGATCTGTGTTTTTGTAATTTTAGTCGGTGACTCTATTGTTTGTAAGGTGCTTTCTTTTATAACATATAAACGGAGCCTCCTCTAATAAAACTGTCTATAATGGCGAGGCTCCTCACTAACACCTCTAAATAACAACATTACGTGTCTTGGAATCAAGAGAATGCGATGTTTGGATACCAGTCTGTTACGTTATTAAGAAATAGGGTTAGATCAGTGTTTTAAGAACAAAGAGAAAGTTTGAAAGATCTATGGATGGAAGGGCTAAATAAGTTTTGGATTAAAAGTAGGAGATTTTTGTTACCTTTACAATGAAAGGGGCTGAAAAATTATCATACAAAGTATTTGAAAGTCATGAAACTGGCCTAATTCTGCACTATCAAAATGTTTGAAGCAACGTCATGCACGTATTGCAAATTTAGAGCCGAAATAATTTTATTCGTTGGATTAACAGAAACAACTTTTGTTTTGGTTTTATTCTAACAACACAATAAGGCTTTTCATATCTTGACCGGAATGGGATAGTATCATTGTAGGCCAGAGTTGTTAAAGTTTCCACTTGAATATATACCTCACAAGTTCGCTACGAATACACTGCTTTAGGGCCGATATATAAAAAGCTCTTTGAGACTTGAAAAGGTAGTCCCTTTGAAGCAAACGAAGCGGAACCCACAGGCGTGAGTGAGGGATACGTGTGTATTTGCGCAAGCAAAAGTAAATTTGTGTTTTTTTGTAGAAAATTAATGGAATAGAATCTCTTTTTTAAAGTAAAATTCCTAAATTGCCACAGTAGCAGAAAAACCTCTTCAATTAAATGACTGAAAGGAATTCGTTGACGCAGAAATGACAGTACGACTATATAGGCTAGATATTGTAGGTTCGTTCCGGAGAGACAAGGGTTCAGTTTTTTTCTATTATTGTAAATGAATTATTAGATTGCTTTTATTAAAATTCTTTTACATATCTTCTAGTATTTGCACGATTTTAAATAAATAAAATCCAAAGTAATAGAGTAAAGCTAACCATTAGATCTAGGGGATTTGAAAGTTTTATTCTTTAGCTTAAATCCTTTAGAATTTAAAGAACTTACATACCATTGCACACACAGTTATGTTGGATGTCTATTTGAGTCTGCAATGTACATGTTAATGTTTGTATAAATTCCACGGTTGCTGCATAAAGAACGATTTTCCAGATAAATAATATAGAGCTACTAGGTTTAGATACAGATATAAATACAACTAAGTTATATATATATATATTGATACGTATTCATTCACGGATGAAAAAATATGATGAATAGTTATTATCTGGAGTACATCCGTCTATTCTGCAGTCCACAAATTCGCACTTCCGACATTTCGCTAGAATCTCATCTAGCATTGACGAGGTGAATCCAACAACAGTTGACTCGCTCCTCAACTGTTGATGGGTTCATCTCGTCAAAGCTAGATGAGATTCTAGCGAAGCGTCATAACTGCGATTTTGTGCACTTCAGAATAGACGGATGTACTCCAGATAATATATATTCATCATATTTTTTCATCCGTGAATGAATACATATCAGCATATATATATATATATATATATATATATATATAGAGAGAGAGAGAGAGAGAGAGAGAGAGAGGGGGAAGGAGGAAGAAAGAGAGAGAGAGAATATATACATATATATATATTTGATTATCTATAAGCTATATATCCGTTACACTTTGGTGTAAGACTAAGATAAAGACATAATCCCGCCAGTACTGGGACTGATGTGTACAGAAAAATGCAATTACCCGATCCCTTCCTAGGAATATATGGGAGATAAGGTGTTGAAAGGACTAATGTGTAAGTTTATGTTGCTCGTGTGTTAATGTTGTGAGTGTTGTGTGTATAGGATACCGCAAGGGACTTCTCTCCAACTAGGTACGGCTATCCCGCACCTTCCTGATGGAGACTTGTTTAAGCAGCTAGTTAAAAACACAATTAAAATATTTGTTACTTTAGATAATTATTTTAAAAATATGTTACATATTTAGAGCTTTTCTTTTTTTTGAAAATAAGTGAACATGTTTATAACACCTATACTCTAAAAATGTAAAAGTTTGTGTAATTTAATTTTATTTTTTACTACCAAGAAATCTAGGCTATTACCCGGTTCACGATAAGAAATGCAAAACGATATTGCAAACACGTGTTAATTTTATTTTACTTAAGGAAAATATAAAATAAGGTAAGAATTAGGTTGATTTGAGAGTTGGGTATGATTCACTTATTTATTGAGAATCTTGAGTGACATTCCAATAACTACATGGTTTGTTTACATCTTCAAGCAATTTTTCTCTACTTAGGAGAGGATGAATAATTTGTGACAATATGCAGAGGAAACATTTGTATTCTACATTGTACTAGGAGTTCCCGCTTGTTTATCGACACATATTTTCGTCGTAAATCTTTACGATATTATACGTCTTCACATAGTTACCACATTCATGTGGACTACTTATTATGTAATAAAAAAATTCTTACCTCACCGTCTTGGTAATCCTATCAAGAAAGTCACATAAATTGTATTAATTTATAAGGAATTATTAAATAATTCCTCAATATTTAAATGGCATTTGTTTTTACGGAGAAGAGTACAAGCCTTTTCTTCACATATTGCCACAATATAGAAAGATTTTATCAATTTACTCTACGTAGCAAAACTGGCCTGAAGATGGATTTTTTGTAAATGTTGCAAAGGATTGTAACAAATAAATAATACTAGACTCAAACATCAGATCTTCCTCTCACTCTTTTCTTAAATTGCAGCAAGTGCAGAGATGAGTTACAAATTTAAAAATAAATTATAAATAGTGACCTTATCTTTTAGTTTCAGATTTCGTATACGAAATATGTTTTCATTTTATAATAAACAATGGGCTTGTAGGGGTAAATATTCATATTGCGTTCGTTTTCAATTTGATTTTTTTGACCAATCGTGTTTTCAGTGTTTATCGTTAATCCATCTTGAGATTTTACTCTACTTAGTATAACATAAAGTTGATTTTGTGTAAAAACAGGTTTGGCCGATTAAAGAACTTCTCTTAAGAATATTTAACCCTAAGCCGTAATTAAGATAGCTATTGAAAATGCAAGTCTCAAAGGAAATTGGTCTCTTGGCATGTTAGGATATGTTGATATTGTATCCTTTTGGGTATTATTTCCATATTTGTCCTATAGCGTGAATATCCGTTACAGTTCTCTATAGTTTCATTCAGGAACTCTCTGGGGGAATATTTTGGAACATTCTCCATCACGCATGCATGGCGAATTGGGATTCTTCGCACCACATGGTCCATGCATCATATTACGGACAACGATATCACGACGGCGAGGAAATTCGGTTGCATCAAGAATCTCAGCACCAACACTTTGATCAATATCCGTTGAATCCCGTAATTTAGACTCTTAATCGAGGGTGAGAAGCATGGGATAGTAAGGCAAGATTTGCTTTTGAAATTCAGCTTGGCTACATAGACGTAAGCGACTACGACTCCAATTACACTTTTTAAAACAAATCTTTTTTTAATATCATACTGTTAAAATATTTGTTTATTTACAAATCGTAATCATCTGTTTTTCATTGCAATGTATACACATAACCTGCTATTTGTTTGTTTACAAACCCTACTCAGCTGTTTCTCATTCCAATGTATTTCTTATGGAGAATATTGGTAACTTTGAGATCCTCAAAACCCTATAAATGTTGTAAATTGAGAAAAATCTATATTTCCCCCCCCCAACATATCAATACCTTTAATACATCAATCAGATTAATAAATCTTCCAGCTCTGTACGACCTTCCAAGCTCCTATAAGTTTTCTCTCAAAATTCGGGCTACGAAATTATATATTAAGAAAAGACAAGGCTAGCTGTCTCGGCGTACATCTTACCGCCTAACAGTCAAAGAATGTCGTGATAACTTTAGCTTAGCTAAATATAGTATTTATGAACATAACAGCTGACCTGACAGACGTTGGCCTATCGTACCTATAGATTTTCAATGCAACAGGAGTAAGAAGTAAAATAAAAAAGAATATACAAAGTAAAACGTTTATTGTATTTCACAACAATATTCAATTTATTCCAGATCATATCTAAGCATTTGCTAATGCTTACTGAAAAACAATTATAGCCACCGCCCAATGAATATGAAATCATTCTGCATCATAATTACTAAATAAATTTCAATCAGTATTTCTTGGACTTAAGTGTAAATTCGTATCTTTCTTAAAACACAACAATATAATCTAACTCTACATCTATTACATTTAAATAATACATTACCACACACAAAAAATAGAATCTATATTTATTATAATAAAATAATTTATTAAAATTAATTTTATAAATTACTATATGTAATAACTTGTAAATTAAAGAAGTCTCAACTCAATCGCATTTTAACTTAATATTTCAAGGCAAATAGAGTAATATAATTTACGCGTTGAAACAGCTCATATGCAAATTAACATTAAAAAATAAAAATTGTTTTATAGAATCTTATTTTCACTTAATTTAACTATGAAAATAGTTACCTATTGATTTAACTAATAATTACCTATTGATGCGCTATCTATTGATTATAACTTGCATTTATTATAATAATTCCTAATTTTAATATAAGCGACTGAAATCTCGGTCAGAAAAGTAGGTGCTCGTATTATATTAATTTTTTTTAATTTTTGAAAAATATCAACCTAGATGCCCCCATTCGGAATACGTGTAATCTAGAATATTTCCGGGGTGTATTCAACAACTTCACAAAGTTTCATGTCGATTGTATGAGCAGCTTAAGAATGTATAAGAGACATACAGACAAACAACCCATTTTTATTTATATTAGATAAAATTAATTCCATGTAAAATCATCTAAATGTTTCTGAATGTAAAATTAGAATGAATATTATACAAATATTTGTTGGTATTTACTGTAGAATCGTTCATAGTTAAAAAACTATTCGTGGATATTTAATTTATAGTTAGTTAAAGCTAGTGAGAACAATTAACCAAAGGTAAACCAATACGAAATATTTAATACTTTTTAGACAAAAATTCATTATCCTACAGTAAATATAGAAAGTGTGAATTTTAAATCTCATTAAAGGCTAACTTTTCAGAGAAACTAGTTTTTGCGACAATTAATCTGAGATTGACTAACACTAACACAAACAAAGGTATAAGAATATACTAGTGTCTGGTGAGCCTTACAGTACAATATTTAGTTTTTACCGTTTTTGGATATTTAATTAGTTTTCAGTACACTATTATTGGTATTTTCCAATAATTTGTACTTGCATTTAATCCGGCAGAAACTAAAACTGATCAGAGCCTAATACTTCGCTTCTATACTGTTAGAGATCGTTTTTTTTTATTTTACCCACTTCTTTGTAACCTAGTATGAAATTGGTTCTCTCGATCATTATAAACATTTGATCTGCAGTTACTACGCCTATTGTATTTAGGTTTCTATCATCGAAAATTCCAAAGACCTAAACACAGATGTGCTAGAGTTTGTCCGAACGGGGAAGTTTTCTTCCTCATATCTCCAACTTGATTTCAGTTACAGAGTATTTCTGTAAACTGAGTTTCAATTCTAAATAACATTAATGTGTTGTAGCAAAAATCAAGAAAAAGAGTTTTGTCTTTTTGTAAAATCCTATTTACGTTCGGATAAGTTGGAACAAAGTAAACTTTTCTTTTATAATATGTTGGGACACCTACAAAATTATCATAGCATGTACGTAAATTAAACCTATAAATTTGTTTTGAGTTATTAAACTAAGAAATTTTTACACTCAAAACTAGGCCGATATATCATATGATCAAGGCTCGTGACATTCAAAATCAAATAACATTTCATCCTGAATAAATCGGAATTAAAATGAAATCGTATTCGAATGAACCCTTACAATGTAAGAGTCATCCACTGAAATTATAGCTTAACTTTTTTGTGGTAGATGATTTTAAACCAGCAATGACTTGAAATTTATAATAGTCTACAATATTATTAGAACAATTATTTTAATTATTTCAAATGACGTCACAAGTATACTAAGCTTGTTTCTGTGAACGAACCGCAATAAAAAAAAGTATTAGTTGAAATTAGTTTCTGCCAAATATTCTAACCTATTTTTACCTTAGACACACCCCTATTGGTACAACACGAGCCCTTTACAGCGCGTGTTTACTGACAGTTAGAGGAAATACTTTCTGAAACATCCATAACCTATTGATCCAACATGGTCCTCCATGTTACTTCAGGTTATCTTCGAGACGGATGCGCACATGAAGCGAACACTTCTAGTGTACGTAAAGCTTTCTACAAAAACAATGAGTCCAAACAGTTGTTTCAGTAGTTAAATATTTTGTTTTAAAATGAGCGTTTTAAAAGCCTACATATCGAGAGGGTTTTGTTTCTTTATAGAGATTCACATCTATATATGATTATACCTGAATTTACTTTCGCCGTTGATACCATTACATTACAACTATATTACTGTTGCGAAATAACAACACAGAGCTCTTTCCCTAGTAAAGGCGTATCTGTGATGTCCTGTAGGGAGAGGGGTCGCTACGGTTTCAGCAAATATCTATGCGCCCTCTTAAATGCAATAATTTAATTTTTAAGAGTAATAAAATCCAGTGTTTCTCCTTCAACCCAGTTGCACTTGTCTGATTTCGTGCCATAATCAATTCATCTTACGCATAACTATCTCCTTAACTGGATTATCCTTCTGTCCTAATATACTTACACATTAATTTAATAAGCAATTATAATCCTTTTCACATAATATGCACCCTTCTGTCCTAATATACTTACACATTAACTTAATAAGCAATTATAATCCCTTTCACATAATATGCAACGCACTGATGATGCTAACTGTGTTACCGAAAAGTACATAAAGATTGTGAAAATCTTTTTAGGTTTATAATTATTTGTTAACTATAATTACTCTACTGTGCTCTCTATTATTAATTTTTTACAATTTAACGTTAAAAGATTACAATTTTTGACGTGTTTATCTGTACGACTTGAATTCAGAATGGCAATCGCATTTTTCAATCGGTAACCCGCTAGTACATTTATCTTTATTTAGTACATTTGTTTTTCAGATGAAAATTGTACACGGAAAGATATAATTAAAAAGATAACAACAAATGTATAAGGAGTGCACAGTGACCTGATGTGTGAGTACATTTAACTGAGCGTAGAAGACAAATCCAGATAAATAGCGGGAAATACTCTTTTACTAAAGACAAATTCCTTGTAACACTAACAGTCACCTATTTAAAATATATGTAATCAAATCTTAAAGTTTTCACAATTTGTCTGACGCACGGATAAGACAAGAGAGCATTTGACGTCACTATAAAGTTGACAGCGTAGAAGACAAATCAATATATATATTACAGCGGGAAATACTTTTTTACCGAGATCAAATTATAACAATGACTGACTGCTATTTAAAATACTGTACATGTAATCAAATCCTAAAGTTTTCAAAATGTCTGGGACTGAAAGCGAAGCCTGCGTTGCTACTATGGAAGACTTCTAGTGTCTTTCCACTGTACAAATAAAGTAACCCATTAAACTCTGGAGGTCAGGTTTCAGTTCGTCTATCATTGTTTCAAATATAAATTATTTAAAGGATAAAGTGAAAAGAAAATCAACTCATTTTACGTGTTTTTTCAGTTAAAACTGTATACGATAGTAAGACTTTTTAAAACCTGTTGTTTGTTTTGAATGACTTACGAACAAAGACAGTACTTTCTGTAGTGAACCTACGTAATGTGCCTCTTATAAGCTACACAATTCGGTTCTCCTTATGCAGCATGAATAATACCGAGGCTCGTTGTACAGTAATTGATGAGTATCATTGTAGAACTTTCCAAGAGAAAACTTCCCTTAACTTTTAAACAAAAGCTTTCCTTTATGTCCTAACAAAAGACCAAAGTTTTCTAACAATGACAAGGATCGAGAGACTCGAAATATGTCTCGTAACTAAGCGGATTTCGGAAGCGAACTTTGGCAACTTTACATAGCCTTTATGTAAAAACGAAATCCGGATCAAAGGAAAACCCATTAACGATTATAAACAATGTATTTCAAGCAAGGACAAAAGTTTTGATTGTTTATGGGTTTTACCGCCATATCTGACCCTCCCTTTTTCACTTTAAAATATTCCAGTTACATTCATTTGTATTTTCCTTCTAACGGAGCTCTGCGAAGACTCCTACACCGTCCGGGCATCTTTATTATTTCCATTTATTTTTTTCCATAAGATTTTAGAACGTTTTTAATGGATACTCCTTATAGTAAAAGTTTAATAGTAAAAGGCGTACTAATATAAACAAATGTAAAATAGATTTATCCATGATTGAGTGCTTTTATGTAACTGTTCAGGCCTCTAAAAGGACAATAGTTTTTGAACTGTTTAAGCTTCAGAGTGTCATGATCATTTTCCTAGTGTCATGGCAAAATGTGAGTATTTATAAACGTACCTTGGATGCCATAAAAAAAAAAAAAGTAAATATGAACTTACTTCAAACCTAGAAGTTAAAGAGATCCTTCTTTTTTTTGTTTAAGAAGCAATAGAATTTAGGCCTTCTACCGTGGGATTTATACCCCTGTAATCCCAGAAATACTATAACATTATGTCCATTTATAATGGAACATATAGGTGCTCTATGACCTCATGAAGTGCTGGCCTGAACAATTGTCATTATAGCAAATTATAACACAAACATCGTAGTTTTGTGTTTTTGAGGGCAGGTAGCTATTTGTTTCACTAAACATATAAGAATTACGCTACCAATTATCTTCATGTTCATACTTACATACAAGTCTCATTAGGGCTAGATACGGACATTCCCATCACTTGAAAACTCCTTACCTATTCACACAAAGGTATTTTTGCACAAAGTCTTGACAGTCATATATTAGCGTGCAATTATATTAAATATCCGATATTTATGAGCAAAGAGAAAATTGAATTTGAAAGTGATTTAAACATAACCTCCGAACAACCTTTAACTGAAAACAGTGTTAGCACTAAGCGCATTCCGTAAATCGTCAGAAGGAAGATCCAAACAGAAGGAAAGATCAACGCGTTCTCCTAGAAATTTGAGGCCGGTGACGTCACGTACTATCGATTTACTCCCATGCTCATTTTTATATTCTAAGTTATAAGAGATTTTACGTGAAAAAAAGTATAGTAAAGGAAATAATCAGACAGTTATTTGTGATAAGTCAATATACGTCACGAATATAACTAATAAAAGCCACCACATAAAAGCAAGCATATTTAAGATGCCGATTGTTGTAAGAGCCTTTGTAAGGGAAAATGTGTCGCAACTCAGCTGTGTCAGATAGCGATGTGGAATACTATAGAAACGTTGAGAAAGAAGAGGATCCGCCCATTATCTACAGCTGGGGTAGGAAACGTTTTTGTATTTGAGGGCCTCCTGTTCAATCTAGCATGGCTCTAAAGGCCGCAAATATAAAATAAAAATAAATTTGATTATATTTTCTAATTTTAGATATCTAATTCACCTGATTTTAAATAAAGTACAGAAGTTGACTTTAACTAATGGCTATCAATGAATTTTAAAAATAATTATTATAAAATAGGCAACTTACTTCGTGATAACAATTTTAAAAATGTTCCAACTTAACTCGGACAAATTTCTTTATTAATGTTTTGAAGTGGTGAAGTAATAAAATAAAGTTCAATGACTCTAGCTATTGAGCAATATATTTGTATTCCAAGCTGTAAGCGTAAACTATCCGGACCGCTTAAAATTCAAAAAACAAGTTTAGAAGGCCGAACAAAATCATTTCGCAGACTGCATGTGGTCCGAGAGCGGTGGGTTGCCGACCCCTGGTATACAGGATATCTCAGAGATAAGAATATTGAAGCAGGAAACATTGCGCCTCAGTATTGGTAGATAATGGATAAATATAAAAGCAAATCCGCTTACAACACTCCACGCTTTCAATTCAACGCTTTTCGAAAACCACGAATATGAAGTGGATATACTGAATGCTGTGTGTATGGGAGTAATACTGTACCAATGTTAGAGTTTAATATTTGCACAAAATAGTTACGTTAATACAATATGTTTATTTATTTAAAACCATTTTACCTAAATAGAGTACCTATTGTAAGCAAAGCAAACGCTTTGGAAAGAAACACAAAAAGCTTGTATTCGTAAATTTTATTTTTGAAAAAATCAGTTATACAAATAAACAACGAAAAATCTCGTGCATTACCATAGCCTGTAGAAATACGGATAAAGAAATATTTGTATAAAAAACAGGTTTTGTGTTCGTTTGCTCATGAGAACTGTTAAACATAATGCAGAAATAAAATTGTCTAATAATATGTCTATACAAGCGTTAGATAATAACTCGGCCACCGAATGGATTTTTGCTCGTATAAACAATTTTAACATATTCATCGTTCCTTCTTGTATTCATTTAATATTTATAACGCACTTTATTCCGTATTTCAGGAAACAGAATTAACACAGCCCATATTGTGTAAGTTACTGAATAATAAACTAAAACACTTGCCGTGTTTACACAAATACAGACGCACGCACGAACGCACACACAGACACACACACAAACACATACACACACAATGAAGGACATTCGGATTGTGATAAGTAAACATTTAAGAAGAAAGAAACAAATATGCCGAACAAGAAAAGTGTGGACAAGAAGTATCGGGTCCTACTTGTCCAAAAGACAAATATTAATTTGCGGAAAACCTCAATCTAAGGCATGAAACTACCATTTTCACGAAACTAAACTCATTCTCGTGACTCCCGACCTTGTGATTTCCTCCGAGAAGGGAGGCTTTGGGTAGCGACTCGTGGTACCAGTGTTGCGACCTTACTGTACGGCCTTGAATGGAGGCAAGCCCGTCACTGGCACTAGACTTACTTCAACCAGCACTACTATTTCGCCTGCGTTTCCAGAACTGCTAGTAGAACTTTCTGAACACTCAGGATTCCGCATACTCTGTCTGATTGTTTCTGTCCAAGTGATGCAATCAGATCTTTATCCACTCTCGGTTGGCCTTACCTAAGGCCGTACCCTCACACTCGGGACTTGGTCCTAGACGGACATAAACCCGTGCTGTTAAACTCTGAAAGTTCTCTTGAAAGATATAATCTTTTCGTTTAATTTAAAAATGCTGCTCAAACAATCCTAAATGGGCGTATGATTGATTTTTGGAGGGGGTTTTACCGAGTCGTAATTGGAGGTTGACATTTAAAAAATATACATCAATTTTGATGAACAAGATTTTACTAATATCATCACTCAGACGGATTTCTCTATGTACTCTCGTATTTAAATTTGAAAATTGTTTAAATTTTTAATTTCGTTTTAAATATTGTTTAAAAATTTCGCTGCTTTCCGAACCTCTTCCGCTAGATATCGTCTACCCGCAATTGAGAGTAGTGATGCGATCCCACTCAATTAACCCATAATTACCTTCTACTCTCAGTACCATTACTCATTACGTCCTACAATTAACACTAATAACCCTAACATTTTCTAAGCTTTTCTTTCTACAAGGATTCCTTCAACGGTTTCCTTTAACGGTAACAGGGAGAAACTGCCTACCTGAGATACCGATCGATACAAAGCTGCAGACTAGGAGTGCGTCCAAGATGCTGTCGCATATCTCAGACACGAATGCCTTTAATCTTCATTGCCGATGTAAACATCGCCTAGATACTGTAGGAGACGTAACACTACACACGAAAGATCCTTGTGCAGGAGTGCAATACTGTATTACGATATAATGAAACCAATGACACAACTGGGAATTGATAAAAGGAACTGAAAAATAAATCCTAAAGGCAACCAAATATAACACCTTGGTTGGAGGAAAGTTGGAGTTAGAACAATTGGGTAATACAATGGAACGGGGTGGAGGGGTGAGATTTCTCGAGCTGGATGTAAAGGGTTAATTGATTATCAAGCTTTGTTCGTGCGCTAGCGTGGAATTGTCTAGATAATTAGAGGAAAAGTAATATTCTGGTGAGAAGCAATTATTCGGAATGGTGGAAATGTTGATAAGTGAAAATTGTGAATATACTAGGGACCTGGTGTAGATAGAGGAGGACAAAAGGTAACGGTAGTTTAACCTAAACTGCAGACATTAATATTATTCACCATTCAGTATAATATTGGGTAGTATATATATATATATATATATATATATATATATATATATATAATTAATAAATTAAAAATATTTCAAAAACACGATTACTTTTAATGAATATATATTCTTGTTTTTGAAATATTTTTAATTTATCAACTATATTACAAGAAAACATATCACCATATTTAATATATTTATTATATTTAAAATTTAGTGTACAAATAAATATTGTTTATGTTAATATATATATATATATATATATATATATATATATATATATATACCATTGCTTATTGGTTGCATCTATATTGTAATTTCTTAGTTTTAATATAAGTGAATTAAAGCATGTTCAGAAAAGTAGACGGTCATATTTTTATGGTTTTTTTCAATTATTGTTTAACAAAGAGCCCCCAATTGGGCTACAAATGAGGCAGAACCTTTCCAGGAGTGTATTTAATAACATTCCAAAGTCATGTCTATCGGATAAACGGTTTAGGAAGGCATAGGAGATTCAAACAATCATTTTTATTTATATAGATAAAATTTATTTCTATGTAAACTTATCTAATGATTCTGTCTGTTATACTGCAATGAATATTATAAAAATGTTTGTTGGTTTTTACAGTAGAACCATTCATAGTTACAAAACAATGCGTGAATATTTAATTATAGTTAGTTAAAGCTAGTGAGAACAATTAACTAACGGTAAATAATAAATATTACTATTATATATTTATTTAATATTTTTTTGACAATAATATATATATATATGTATATATATATATATATATATATATATATATATATATATATATACATATATATTGCATATTATATGTATATATATGTATATGTATATATGTGTATTTATATATATGTATATTTATTTAAAATCCAATAACAACATAACAGCCAGTCTGTATATTATTACCAAGCCACTAGCAATACAAGAACCAACAGTGTTGCCACTATAACGGGAAATTTTGACTAATGAAATGTTTAGACTGAAAGATGCTGTGTTATTTCAGCATCTTTCCTGTCATCAACTGACTTACTCTCTACTCGTTTGACATATATCCTGGTGTAACAACTACCGAAAGCTAACGGGGATGATGCACATGTATTTGCTACAGGAGTAGCAAAGTAGTGAATCGGGGTAAAAAGGTCAGACCCACAAATATCGCTAGAAAAACAACACTAGGGGTTTTTTAGAGTGTTGGGTCCAATGATGCCATTGAAATTCAACGGGGATTTATGGGTGTAACTCTAAGGGAGTAGCAAAGTTTTCCATTAGGGGGAAAAGGACAGATGAAAAGTTAACGCTAGAAAATGATGAATAGGGGTATTTTAGTGAGACTGCTGAGTCCAACGCCATCCTCGAAAACCAATAGGGATGAACGTGTGCGGCTTTACGGATCTAGCAAATTAATGAATTGGGTTAAAAAGGTCAGAAGGCAAAAAAACTAGAAACTGATCACTCGGGTGTTTTGAAGTGCTGAATCCAATGGCATCCTCGAAAACCAAAGAAGGATGAACGGGTGTGGCTCTACCAATGTAATAATGGAATGAAATTGAGTATACACGTCAGAATACAAAACAAATTAGAAAATTATTTCTTGCTGTGTTTTTGAGGAAGTGAGTCTAATGCCGTCATCGAAAGTCAGCGGGGATGCACGGGTATACACTACGACAGTAGCACAGAAGTGAAATGGGGTATAAATGTCAGATGGCAAATAAAGGGCTAGAAAATGATCATTCGTGTTGTTTTTGTGGGTGCTAAGCCCATTGTCATCGTCATAGATCAACAGTGATGTACGGGGGAAGGGGCTCTATGGGGGTAGTACAGGGGTGAATTACGGTATAAAATTTCAGAAGGCAATAAAAAAAGCTGGGAATGAGCACTCTGACTTTTTGAGGGTGCCGAGTCCTATGTCGTCATAGAAAGTCAACGGGTATGCTCAGTTGTTGCTCTAAGTGAGTAGCGAATTGGTAAATAATCCAAAAGTTTGCTATTAAAGGATGACTTGCTGGTTTTTAGTGATATCACTGAGTCCAATGACGTCATCAAAAATCAATCAAAATGCACGGGTGTATTTCTATAGGAGTATCGAAGAGGTGAATTGAGGTATAAATGAAAGATACGAAACAACTCTAGAAAATTATCACGCAGGGATTTCAGTGAGAGGGTTGAGACCGAGGTCATGATCAAAAGTCAATGATGATGCACGGGGGTTGGTTTATGGTAGTAAGAAAATGGTAAATTTGGATTAGAACGTCAGAAGGCAAAAAAAGTGACAATGATCACTCAGTGAGGTGCTGAATGTAATGCCGTCATTGAAAGCCAACGGTAATATACGGGTGTGTCCCTACAGATGTAGGAATGAATTGGAGTAAAATTGTCAGAAGTCTAAACAAAGCTAGAAAAGGATCCATCGGAGTGTTTTTGAGATGATGAGTCTAATGCCGTTATCATAAGCCTACGGAGATGATTTCAAAAGTCATCGAAATTCAATGGAGATTCACAAGTGTTGCTCTAAAGCAATTACGTGCTCTCATTTACAAACCTAATTAGAGCTATATCTATATTTAATAAATTTAAAATATTTCAAAAACAAGAATACTTTTAATGAATATATTTATTCAAAGCTTTTCGCCGATAAAATAGTATCAGCATCTTCAGGAAAAAAATTATCTAATAAAATACTTTTACAAAATTAAATCATATGTACATAACATATGTACTATATATATATATATATATATATATATATATATATGTGTGTGTGTGTGTGTGTGTGTGTGTGTGTGTGTGTGTGATTAAACAAGCTGCTAACTTAATTACACACATACAAACAAGTAACGCACACAGACAAATATATATATATATATATATGATTAGAGATGTTATTGCTAACTTAATTAGAGGGCTAAAGGTTTGCCGAAACTACTCGTTGAAAATAACGTGTGACCCCACTTAATTACATTTATATTATGAAGCATAGTGCGGTTATTAATACTTGAGTGCAAAGTTTGTATAAGTTAGTGAAGGGTTGAGTATTGAAATGTAGACCCTAGAGCTTTAAAATAATGGTTTAACTGCTGAGCTTCTCAAAATCGCATTAACTTATACGGGAAGAACATTTTCTGTAATAAATTTTAATAAAGTTTCTAAAACTGTTATTTTTAACTTTGCTTGCCTTAATTGTTTTAAAATTAATAATAACGTATTATAAGACAATAAGTTTGGTAGCTATTATATAACTGTTATAATATTTCATTTCCGAGTGTTCAGATTCTCCCGAATTAGGTATTTCTTGTCACACACACACACACACACACACACACACACACACACACACACACACACACACACACACACACACACACACACACACACACTTATATATATATATATACATACGTAGCATTGCTCCTCTGAAATAGAAATACTCTCAACTGTGGCCAAAGAAGAGTAGTATTTTCATTAAACGATTCAATAAATTAACGTTTAAAATAAATTAAAGTGTACGTAGATCAAGCTTTGTTTTTCTCTAAGCATATAATCTCTTGATCCCTTGTAATACGTAACTTATACTCAGCACCATGTTCCAGTATAGATTAGGTTCGAGTCTAAATTTTGCAAGAATTATTTGGATGGTAGAGACTGAGTTCCGCGAAGTAATGGACGATTTGTGAGCAGACACGTCGATTTATCTGTTCGTCTCTGACGGTTTTCATCACTTCATGCACAACTACAAAAAGTATTCTCAAGAGTAATATTGAAATAGTTCTATCAAAATCTTACCACACACTATTTTAATAATACAGATGAACTTCTGCGACGATATTGCCTTTACCAGTCATTCGCGAACATTATTAAGGCATTTTAAGTCTATACAAAACTTGACTTGTGAGCGAAATTTAAACTTTTTAAAATTAAAAATTCATCACATTTCATGATATGTTTTGCTCCGCCTTCGAAACAAAATTTGAACACTGGAGAAATATTTGGGAGTATATATTCTTGTTTTGGAGAGAGGTCTTGAAGCGTACTTGTAGCTTTTTTTAACAAAGAAAGACTCTCATGAAAAGTTCTATTGTGTCAGAGAAACTCCAATTGTAGCCCATGTTAAGATAGAGCATCTTAAACACAACCTGGGAAAAATCCAGCTTTACCTAATACAAAAGATTTTTCAAATTAACACGTCACGGGCGGAAGCTGAAGTTAGTCATCACCCATGTTCTAGTTACTGAGTAAAATCACCTGTTATTGATCTAGTACCCTTGCTCATATTGCAACACGACAGGGTATAAACTATTTTCATGGAAGCAACGGCTCCAACCATTATGACACAAACTACAATCTTTTGATGTCAACAGTCTTAATTTCATTTAAAATTTCATTCAAAATTTAAGGAAGAGCAAAAGCAATCATGATTCAAAAGTCAGTACATTGATGTATAGAGAATCACCGATATCTACATGTGTATACGGTAGGATTTTGGGTAGATTTACATAGAAATGAGGATAAATTGGTGCTTGTTGTAGGCACACTACTCTCTTCAACCAACTTGAACGCAGTCTACTTCAGCTATACGGCCTTGCTCACAAGCCCTAATATCTCCTTATTCTAGACACTAGGGGATCGTTATCTCCTAATCTGAAGTCTAATTTTATTTATTTTTTTTGTCCTCCACCATGTCAGGAAATATAACGTCTCTATGACCCCAATAAAGAGTAGTTCTATTTCATCCAGGCCTACACAAAACTTTCACACATGCATGTATTACCTAGCTCTGTCCCTATTCAACATGTCCTTAGTAATCAGCATGATTTAGATAAAAATGTTATTTTAGCTAAATGTATAAACTCTAAAAAGTTACTGAATAGTTATGAAAGTGTTTTTGTAGTGAAATCAAATAATAAATTATTGAAGGCAGATAAAGGGCCTATCCATAACTCACCTTTATATACTTTACTTGAATAGCCTTCTTCAAATACAACTCATCAATTTAATTAGTTTTATTTTACTTATTGTTACTAGCTGTAGTTATTTTACATATGTATTATTATAATGTACTTTTTGACATAATCTATTTTGGTTCAAGATGGCCGAACGTTATTTGTTGGTCGAGGGCAGAGAAGGGGCGGAGCTTACTTCACGCCGATATATAGCGACCGTTGAGAACGATTGTTATCACTCTAGGTTGTAACATCTTGTTTGCTAGATTTTAATTTTGTAATAAGACCTCTGATGATGATGACGTAGTCATAGAAATGTACATGAGTGTTTAATCTTAAGTAACTTGTTTTATTTGTTATTTTTGATTATTTTCGAAGTATTGGGGTTCTTTCCAATATTTTCATTGTATTTCAATGATTAAACTAAAACAATTTGAGGTTTTAGGCAGGATTCGAATTGAGTAGCTTCAAAGTCTAGCGCTTTTGGGACTGAACAAACTTTCCCATCGCTAGAAGTGTATCTCTCAAAGGGTTATATGAATATTTCTTATGCTCCGATCTGGTTCTCGTCGAAACCTCCATTCTACTACCTTAAATTGCTTCCATGGTTACCACACAATATCATAAATAATGTTCAAGGATTAAAAATGAATGAATTGAATAAAATAAACCATATGGATCAACGGTATCGAACGTTCAAAAATCACAAATGCGAAAGGAAAGCGAAAATAAACTACAACACAATGGAAGAGAGAAAAAAAGAAGGCGTATAAATAGCAACAAATAAAAATAATAGTCCAACACCCTACATGAAACGGAAAATGTAAAATTGCAAGGAAATTCTATTTCTATTTTAGCACTTAATATTGCTATTCTTACATATGTATATACATAAAAGAAACTAAAAAATATATATAATTTTACTCAAGTAGAAAGTTAATGTGTTTTAAATTTATATTGCTTGTTCATTATTTATATCTGTAGGCCACACTCAAAAATTTGAAGACTAAAACTAAGACAAATTAAATTTATAAGATTAAACTTATAAAATAATTAAAATTAACAAATTTTAAATTAATAAAAGTCCAACTCTCTTTCGTTAATTTTTTTTTTGACAATTTGTTGACAATTTCGGTAAAGTATCTGGTCATCATTATTGTCATAGCACTAATAAAACGACTCGTATAGCTTAATCAGTTGTTTAACTTGAAAACGGTCTTACACACACACACACACACACACACACACACACACACACACACACACACATACACACACACACACACACACACACACACACAGACACACACACACATAATAGTAGATTCTGAAATCAAAATAACTCAGTTTAGAAACAAAAATATTTGTGCATATGCTTCAGAGTAAAGGATAGTTTAAATAGACCCACTCATGCTATAAACCACTAAATAAACAGACATTACAAATATATTAAATTTTATAAACCAAACTGTATATACTAATGTATTCCTTGCATCGACATTTGTTATGATTTTGTGTGTGTAAGGCGATCTACCAATATGCTATTATTGTCTACGAAGGAGAGGAAAAGGTTTGCACATATGCACGAATAAGGTAGACACATACACCACAGTGATAGAGGATATAGGGGAGATATTATCACATCTCTTGTACACTGGTGCTTAACCGATGTGCTTTATTTATATAGGATTCTCAAACTATTTTCCAATACACACTTCCGCTACAACATCACGTAAAAATATAAAAGGATATTGTAGGAATAAGGAGATGATAGAACGATTTAATATTGGAACAGAAGGGAATCATGACAGTTCGTAACACTTACAACGCCCTTGTAAGAAGATTACAAGGATGTTTATAAGGCGTTAGATTAAACCAAGCTTACTATAAGATTTCCTGATAATGGAGTAAGAGAAAGGACCAATGGACAAACCGCCTAACTTAGAATGTAAATTAATATTACTCTCTGTTATAAATAACAATTATTACCCTTTGGCAAGAAAAAAGTGGTCCAATACCTTTATGTACATTTTACCAACAGACATACCATCATCAAAAGGTTATTAACACTAAAAAAGACCTGTAGTAAATTGTTTTTCTGTTACTCTTCATTAATTTGCTTGTAGTTGCTGTTATTCTATTTCTAGTCTATATATTCTGTAATAATTGGAACATTTTCCAAAACCTTTAAACGAATAATTACATAGATCACTTATTGGTACTCATAAACCATACTAATCAACCACTCTTTGCTGAGCCTCATACACGCAAATCACACTACACAGAAATATTATAAAACCAACAAAATCTAAAACAACACAACTGGACTGGCGGAATTTACAAATCATTAAAAATTACAATTATCGGGAGGTGATGTTGATCGCCTGCACGTGGTGTCCCCTGCCTGAAACAACTGAACGATCAACACGAGGCTCGCCTTCAGCACGCTGATCATAAAATGAGAGCACGAAATGAAGAAAATAAAGACACCGGCACAAGCAATCTTTCTTGTAGACTAAATGGCTGCAATAATGGCCGTAACAAATAACAAGAAAACCTATTGCAGATCCACTCTAGCCTGTCGTCAAAATTTGTCAAAACTAATGAATAGGGGATGGAAAATTGAATTACAATGGATCCCTAGCCACGTGCATATAAGAGGTAATGAATTAGCTGCGTCATTGGCCAAAAAAGGAACAACGCTTCCACAGCCGAGCGTAGCAACTTCGCTCCCATCCATAAAAATACAAATAAATGCTGCAATAAAGAGGAGCACTCAAGCCTACTTAAGGGAAGCATCTCTTAATAAACGTTGGGCTATACTTTTCGAAAACGGGCCAATTAACAACATGTTACCCCGACGGGACGGGGTTACACTTTTTAGACTCACAACTGGACACGACTACAGCTGCACACCTAAACAAAATACACGTCTTCTCGTCTCCCAGGTGCACCCTTTGTGACAGCGGGGAGGTCATGACAGCTGAGCACCTCCAGTCATGTACAGCTCTGGACCATAGACCCCTGAACAACATGAAGGAAGAAGAGATTTCTCGCCTATACTGGACAGCGCGCCACCAAATGGCCCAACAGCCAAGAGTGGGCGTTGGCTAGTAAGTAAGTATTAAAAATTACAATACACAATAAATTACATTTCACCTTTAATGAGATTTTTGTGTTATTACATCAAACGTTTTAAACCAATTAATATTCTTAAATTCTACTTCTAACATCACCATAGGTTTAAAATGGAACACACCCCCCGAAACATCGGTCCTCATATAAACATAACGTTTGTGCCACTATATTAAAATGTTTACATATTGGTATGTATTGAAGTAACTCAATTTAAAGATGAAAATAAACAATGATTCATTTTTATATCGGTTCAATTGATAAATCTATTCACTAATTATTGTCTTCTTATTTTTATAAAAATTCACAGTTTGCTTCAATAGGGTTAGTGTTTAGAAACCTTGCGAAATGCAATAATGTGGTTATTATAAATAGAAATGAATTATAAAGATAATTTTTATAATAAATTGAATATAAACAATCAAATTATATTCTCTGTAATAGATAAAACAATGCGTCATTAGATGAAACACGACCGGCGTTTCTATTCTTAAGGTTTAAATTAAAATAAAACAGCATTACGGTTGCTTGAGGGTGGCGTTCAATAAGGGCGTAATACGCCAGGCTGGTTGATGTGTAACATTTGTCAAGACGAGGCTATCGTAACGCAAGACCAACATCGCTCTTTGTTTAAGGTACTCCAGAAATATTGTTGTACGGAGAAACGTTTGTTACACAACATTTTGTGTAAAATATTTTTTGACATAAAGCTATCATTAAAGAGAGGGGTTGTTTAAGATAAAAGCAAAATAACACGTTTCTTTCTACTGGACCGTTGTTTTAGACGCAGTGCATCTTTAAAACCCACAATACACCTTTACCCGCAAAAAACCAAACAAAAAAAATATTATCATTTACTTTATTGTTCCAGTTATTCTTTCTAAACTATTTAAAGGACATTATAAAAGAAGAACTTTACCTGAATTTGTAATTCGTGCAATGTTACTTCAAGAAAGAAATATCGTGTTTTATTAACAAGTAAAAGCTTATCTAAGAAAAATCAAGAGGCTGATCATTCTCTGTTTCATCGATTTTGACGTTACGTTTATAGACTCATGATCTTATGCGGATGAAAATTTCTTGCCTTTTGTCGCAGTGTGAAAATAATGTCGTAAAGTTTAATAAGATAGCTTGCTCTGGAAGTCTGCAATATCAGTGGAAATCATTCTAAACATCAATGTATCTTAGATACAACTTGGGTTTTGTAATTCAGTAGGTTGAAATATGCAATTTTAGAAAATACGTCTGGTGGAATGATTATGTTTGTAGTGTCAAGGCGATCAGTCAGTGTAACTGTAAAAGTCTAAGAAGGGTAGAAAGGGGTTATGAAAATAGGTAGGGGACAAAGGTCACTGGAGAAGATAAAGGAAGCATCAAATCATCATGTGTGTAGAGGATGACTATTCTATACCGCAGTTATAATTAGATACACATTGTTTAAAGAGTGCCATACAACGCAGGAAATGAAAAATACAATACAATTTTCACATTATGTTAATAAAGTAAGATGTTCAAATATTTTAAAAATTTATAAAGCAAACTTTTAAAAAGGGAAATGTAATAAACGAACAAATAAATACACAGTCGATGGTTATGTTTAAAAGCTTAAAATTATTAAGTAGTGGAGCAAGGAGCAAAATTAGGCGTGGACCAACAAGAAGCGAGGCTTGCAAGTGCAGGGAGCTTGACTAATAGTATATAAAGATGAACTCAAAGTTTGGGACAACAGTACGATTTAATTTTTTAAAATAGAATGACTCCGAAACGCGTCAACAGGGGAGAATATTGTAACGTTAGGAAAGGCTGAAATCTGTACTGAAATATATTAAAATGTATATAAATAGGTATCTACTGGTATACTCGTCGAAAGAAAAATGAAACTTGGGTGGATGAAATTAGTCTTGTTTGGTAAATGGGGAAAATTAATCGCACCGAATAGACTGTTTAGCTTACTTGAAGTTAAACCACTCTCTACTCGAACGAAGAAAGCTGGCCACTCGGTTGATAATTGAAGATCACTTGGTAATGATAGAACAGTAAAAGGGAGATGAGCAATTTAACAGATTTGAGTTCGTCTATGTGCGGAAAACCTCTCTGACTACCTGTCTGACATACTTGGAATGATTCGACATGGCAAGTCTGACATAAATTTTCTTCCTATTTATTTATAACAAACTCATAACCATTTCTACATATTTTGTTATTATATAAATTTTTTAAAATCTTTACCATGTATTCAATAATATCTTCTCATTTTTAACCACACGACATTGTACTATAAGAAAAATACTACAAGCACTTGTTCTTAAAAGTTTACACCTTGTAATTTGTTTGTAATAAAAAAATAATTTCATAAATAAATAAATAAATAAATAATATATATATATATATATATATATATATATATATATATATATAATAAATTAAAAGTATTTCAAAAACAAGAATACTTTTAATACACATATTATTCAAAGCTTTTCGCCGATAAAACCGTACCAGCATTTTTCAGTAAAATAATTATGTAACCTGAATATGTTGTAATCTTCATAATTATATTATGCTTATAGTTATATTATAATTAATAATTATTGATAACTATATTACTATATTAATTATAATAAATAAATAATTAAAATTATATTATAATCTTCATAATCATCTTTACATAATTATTTTCCTGAAGATTCTGGTACTGTTATATTGATGAAAAGCTTTATATAATATATGTATTAAAAGTATTCTTGTTTTTAAAATATTTTTAATTTTTTTAACTATATTACAAGAAAAATTGTTTTTAATATAATAGCTTTCTAAATATTGCTTTACTAATAAACGCTGAAATAAATATGCAAACGATTATATATTCTTTTATTTCAAAGAATTGGTACCTAGTTTTATAGAATCGAGTCAGCTGATCTATTTACTCACGATAAGATAAGAGTAACTCGTAGCTATATGATTGCTTTGTAACTCACAATTGCATGTTTAAACAACATTGAGTTTAGCACTTATTTCTGGGAATGATTTAACGTACTTTCAAAAACCGTTTGTATATTTAATACAGATTAAAAAAGTAATAAAACTATGAATTTACTTATCATTATCGCTAGAACATTCTTCATACAAATTATGGTTATAGATATAGTTAGGAAAATTCACGTCCTTACCCGTTATTCTTTTTATAAAACAAATTTGGAAACTATTTTACAAACCACGCTCTGCTACCACTTTAGACACGCCGCCGTAGGAAGGCTTAGTAACGGAATTATACCCCAAAATAAAATTTAGAAAGTCTCACCCCACAAAAGAAATTTTAACAAATATCCTTCATCGGGCAGTAACCGGTGCCCAAACCTATAATAGAGAGTATATGTATATATATATATATATATATATATATATATATATATATAAATTTTAAAATATTGAAAGCTTTACCTTAGTGTCCTGATCTTAAGAGAAGTTACCTCCTTGTCTCGCAATTTTCTTGGATATTCCTCAGATAGATCGTGTGAGACCTTAACGACCCTCTCTCTTGTTCTTCTCTCCTGCGAATCCTTATTTGACCACTTATTTTAATTTAAAAGGACCGGAAAAATCAAGTACTTAGATAACAGGTAATATAAAAGGAGACTGGAATGTGCTGCCCTCGGTGGCGACTATTGAGACCTTTTGCCTCGTATATTGGCGGTTTTGCAAAATATACAAAAAAAACCTTACATTATAAAAGCAAAAAATAATATATTAAGAAAATATACCACAATTCTTTGTCTATCTCTAGTATAAATAAAAATATAAACATTTGTTGGTTTAGTATTAGTAATTTCCTAAGCGACTTTGATGATTGTTTTGAAATATTATCACAATGTTGCTATCGAATAAGCGAGTGTTTTTGTATTCATATGCCACATCTGTGACAAGTAAACCTTTGAATTCTTTAGAATAAACCTAAATATATCTGTATCGACTGAGAGCTTTAATTTATTTATTTTTTTAATAATTGTTGTTCATTCGTTTATTAAACAGTTTTACTTTTTTTTGAGTGCAACTAGTGGTATAATTAACCTAATTTATTTGATATGCGTATAAATATTTTTTAGGATTTGTTTGTTTTTTCGTCGTTCCGTATTTTGAGAGCCACGGCAACGCGTTGTAAGGTAGGCCTACATCTATTTAGTAATCACGGTATTGCTTTAACTATAAACATAAATCGTAGCTAGAAATTAATAAAGAGCTTTAACTATCACCTATTGTGGAGTGTTATAGTAATCTGTGTTAGCTCCATACAGATTGTGTTATGATAAGTATTACTGTCGAGAACCCTATTTCTTAATTACTTTGGATGTTAGGAACAAGATTGTTCAATCATCGAACATAACGTTCTGATTGGTTATTGACCTGTGATGAGTAAACATATTTTGTGCGCACACAACGCCTCCCCTAAGGCAGGAACTATCACATAACCCAGCTGGATCTATCTGAGAAACACAGATCCGTTGTTTGTATCTCTGTTACCAACGCTACCTACTTGTTTATCTTTTCCCTCGTGTAAGAGACGCTTGCAATATTAGCCAAAGAATGTCTCCGTGAGGTTTGACATAGATGCACAACAATGGCGGCGTTATACCGCATTTCTTGAGAACACAATTTACAATGCTTGCGTTATTTAGACTAGGTCACGTGGAAAACGCTGACCGCAGACAGCCGGACTGTTTTCTCAGGAAGTCTGAATAAATAACACATTTTTACGATTTTACAGTTTGCATTGGGTTTTGCTTTCACAAATGGATTCATTAATTATGTGTGTGTTCTTTTGCGCCCATGTATGAGTGTTATTTGAGATAATAATGTAACACACTTTAGATGGTGTTACATAATATAAATAAGATTCAGAAAACAAACGTGAATTAATTTAACAATAAATAAATAAGTATATAAAAAAATGCGAATTTTTAAATTTTAATATACGGGGGATACTGACCTCTAGTTAGTAAATCTCAAACTAATAATATGCGCAGATCGGTGGGCCGTAATTAGGATGGAAGCGTGCTGGCCATGATTAAAGTCTCTCGATATCAAAATGTAGCCAGGGACGCACGTCTCGAAAAACCGAGGAGCAAAAGAGATGAAATTATTTTAAAATGTAAAGTTATTTAAAAATTTATTTTGTTTGAAGAAATGCTACGTATAGTATTTTTGTGCTAAATCTCTTTCCGAATTTGACCATGTAGTCGACTGCTTGTACATCAAGACCGAAGAGCGAGGGGAAGTTTAATTTGAAATTATGTAACAGTTTATTATATTAATTTTTTTGGTTTAGTAGAAGAAATGCTGCGTTACGGTACAACGCCAAGAACAGATTCAGAATTACGAGCGAGCTGATACAATATGCAGAATCCGGGAATATAATGAACGATACGGGATGGCCACGCCAGTTTGTACGAAATAGCTAAGTTGTAAAATTTAAGAAGTTTATTGAACAAAATTGCAAATTTAACCTTTTAAAACAATAATCATTCAAAATTTAAAGATTAACTTTAAACGTTCAAAGCTATGTTTCTTTTTCTAATAATGGAGTAATTATAAATTCTTTGCATCATGTAGTAGATTTTTATAAATTGAAATCATAAATTTAAATGTAATTTGAGTGACGGGAGGGATGTCGTTTTATCGACAAAGCAATCTCGACAAAAGGGTCATTATCTCAGCCATAGATATGTTGTATGTAAATCTCTAAATTAAAATTAATCTGTAACTAGCGTAGTATTTCTCTGGCATGATTTATTTGTAATACAATGCATATTTTCTTCTAATAAAGTAAAGCTAAATTTTTTTAAATTAAAATTTGTGTCTTGAATTATTTAACGAACACTTAATTCTTGTATTTCAATTAGACTTGACTTTGCAGGTCAATCATCTCATTATGTAGAATTTTCTGCAATATTTTACATCAGCCTTAATTCCTCAGAAATTAAATAAAAGTGTTACAATAAGAGCAAGTAGCCTACTTCTTTAAACTCTAGTTTAGAGAGAATAATTGTTAATGTGTTCTAACTATCTAAACCTTTTCTCGAGTACGTAAGTACTGAATTCAATAAATCACAGTGAGAATTTTGATTCAGGTGAATTTAACAAATTATTAAGAACTTGATGATATTTTACAAACACGGCTTATAGAGTACGAGAGATGACTTTAGTCAGAGACAATAAAACAAAACAAAAATCATTTTTTTAATTGCTTTATTTCAAAATAACGTTTTTTCTATCAAACGAGACCATTGGAAAATTTTACCTCTAAAACCAAAAGCGTGAGACGTTAAACGAATTTTTTAAAATTTTAATAAAATAAATGACTGAAAGTTCACTCATTTTGTAGAAACTACACAAGGGGATGTATGCTTTTATATTTAGATATAGAATATCAAAAACTCTCGGCTTGTTGATGAATTGTTATTATTTTGTATAGTTTTGAAATATAATCTCGTTTTTATTACAATTTTTTATTTGTTACAAATATATTTATGACTGAAGACTGACGTTTATTGTCCCTCAACTTCTAAGTCTTTCATCTAAATAAGATAACGGGTATTTAATGAGAATTATTACTTAATTGGAACCACTTTAACAAAGAAAATTCTCTAAATATAATTTTATACTTTTTTGTATTTGAATTTAAGGAAACACTCCTAGTTTTTTGCCGTGGTAATTATCAGCAGGTAATACAACTACATGCCAAATTCAAACTCTTAGCTCTTGGAAAGTTGATACAAAATGAATTTGTAATAAAAATGTCGTCGAAAGTTCATAGACAGTCACCTGCACAAGTGGAATAAAACGTCTAAAATGTATACTTCTATCTTCGGGCATCAATTTCCAAGGTACGGGCCTAACTCGCAGTTACAAACAAGTATCCTACCACACCTTACCATCCCACTAGTATTTTCCATTTTTTTATAGAGAGGCATAGAATAGCAATACTCCGCATTCTCACTTCACTGTAGTTTGATTTTGAAATAATTTACTTCTGTTTCACTCCCAGGATATGTTAGTCACTCAGCGGATTATATTAAACAGGGGTAATGTCTTGAACAGAAATATTGTGGTTTTGCAAGCTAGGGAATTTCCAGTTAGCGTTGGTCTCCTCGTCAGAGATGACAACCGCGGTCTTGACGTTCAGTGAAGCAAAGCGATTTGATTTTCTCTCGTTATAGAACCAAACAAAAAGAAGAAGAAAACGAATAGTTTTCGAAGCGATCGAGCAGTGCATATACAATGGAAATCAAAAAGTTTGTTACGATAAACCCTCAAAATAAACGCTTAATATTTGCATAAACCTCCTAACCTCCTTAAATAAGTTCTCTTTGCTGAGCTTTCATGGCAACCATCGAAGAAACTTTGTATCGACGTGTTTTAGCATAATATATAAAACAAGCTAAACACATGTTTCATATAAATGTAAATTTACTTGATTCATACTGTGACGTCACTAGAATAGAAATACTCTCATAAATTGCCTCCGTATAAAAAAGCTTGAATTTTTTATATGTATGTCTACATTGTTTAAATAATACTAAACTAGAGAGTTTTATAGTATTTAATACAACAAAACTTTCAATAACTGTAATTGTCTTTAACTTAAACTCGCCTATGGTTTTGGTAAATAAACAATTTCATTCTTCATAAATGTTTCTCTATCGTTCAACAAACAAAATTTACAAAACTAAAAACATGAAATGTTAAGTCAAGTGTAAACTGTTTCTATCTATTCATTAGGTTGTATATTCGGTAAATCAACTAAATTTGTTCTAAATTAAATGCTATTCGAAATACCTTTGTTTATGATATGATATTTTTAATTTTAAAATTATAAGGTTAAATTCTCCATTTTATTGAAAAATAAACAGATTCTAAACTAGGGCACACGAGATTTGTATTAGCGTCGCCGTTCTATCGATCGTAACTTATTAAAGTCTCTGTTCAGCTAACCATGCCATCTGCTCAGCTTTTGAATTTCTTGATTATCATTGCTATCCCTTGACATTCGTACTGCATACGTGAACCACTTTATGAATTTACCTAGTCTACCTATAAATTATTTTACACCGTTTCTTAGAAAATATAAATCTGCCTGACGTCAGGTTAGGACGATAGCCACTCTGCGATGAATAAAAGAAAAATACCTTAAAGGACTATCTCCACCAAGGTATCAAGATACAATTATCTGTCCAGGGAGGAATCACTTTTGGAAATACACGTTATCCTTAAACAAACGGAGAAAAGGATAATCTCTCAGAAGATCTACTATGACGGGGTTTTTGTCACTAACTTACCTGCTACAAATGATATGAAAAATAATTTAATGCACAAAGTTAGGGATATATGTAGTCATATCAGCCCTCCTATATCACATGGCAAGTTAACATTTTCCGGTATAATTATAACCAGTTTTTATTAATACAATTTCTTCTCCTATTCTCCTTTATTCTTAGGACCAAGGTAAAGTCTATGCCTGTTATTCCGAGAAAGAAATAGAATAGATCCATTATATTCCTTAAGCCATAGTTGGTAGTCTTATGTTCTGCCTGCATTTCCACAATCCCTTATACATTGTTTGTGAACAGTAATAACAAATTTAAGAGATTAAAGAGACACAAAAGAAAACAAATTTCAACATATTCTCAACAGGTTCACTCTGTGAGTACAGAATACTCAAGTCGGTTAAATAACCACTCAAAACTTTTAGTTTATGTACGGTGCTCCCGTGAATGAACAGTTTCAGAGCTACCGTCACAAATTTAACGATTAATGATGTAAATCTGTCTAGTGCACAGTGCGCTGAATTTAAGGTTTATTTAAAGCTGTCAGTTGGTGTAATTCTAGTTCTAACCGAAACGCAGAGCTTTAGTTTCACACGCTGTCCATATGTTTTACTTGTTCCCACGCTTGGTGGATATACACATTTCTTTTATTATCGTTAAATGAAAAATGATTGAAATAGGTCTAGATTATAAAAGTGCTAGATTATCGGGAAATATTTGTTTTAGGGCTTGATTATATCGTTTCTATTCTATTACGGTCGCGAGCCGTCCAACCCATAATAGTGATTTTCCTACATCATACACCTTATTGTTCTATACACTCAGTCTTCTTTGAGCAGTTGATGTTCACATCGGTGTATATATCCATCTGGATATTCCTATTAGAAGAGTACATTTCCTAATATATTAGTAGATCTATGGAAGTACGTGCTTTTAAATTCTCGAACCATGGTCTCCTCATCCTTGCAACTTGCCTTTACTTTTTATTAGCTTGAGGACAACGTCTTTCTGTACCAATCAATCAGATCCTTCAACCAAAATATCTTCTTCTTTTGGACTCTCCTTTTCCTACGATGTAGCGTTGGATAAATTCCTCTATTAATTCCTAAGAACCTTATTTAAAAATACAGTGTTCCTAGTTAAGAAAATGTTTTAAAAACGCCAAAGTCCAAGTTTTTCATTTCAAAATATCACACCTCTGAATACTCCATTCCTAAAAACAGAACAAACAAGATTAGTGAGTATGTAGGATCAGCGGAATTCTTATGTCTCGATAACATTTTCCTAACGAAAACCAGTGATATAGCGTTGCCAGAAGACGGAGCCTGTTAACAAAAATACAAATGGGAAAACAAGATAACTAGAACTATTAAGTCCATATACACTGGATGAACAAAAGGACTTTTACACCGAAACCCTTTAATGGGCTAAGCAGAAAGTTTAGATGATGTTTTGGAATTAATTAAGCTCTTCACAGAGCAAATTGAAAAGGGAATTTGACCTGTATATATTTAATCGTATTTAGAAAATAAACATTATTTAGTTCGACACACTTTTATTTACCCCTTAAATATTAGCAATTTCTTACATGGTTTTTCTAAGCTAGTGTTGAGCGTTGAATGGGACCTAAATGATTATTAATTTCCAATTAATAAATAATAAAATCACAAATAGTAAAAACCACTTGTTATTTATAAAATAGCCACGAAAAGTATTTATTACATGATTTTATGTTGCCTAGTAGATAATTTGAGGGTTAGGGAGTTATTACGTTTTATTCAAAACAATTTAGGTAACTTTTAAAATTTACCGAAACAATTAATTCATAAATACCAACTCATAAACCTAGATCACGTATCGACAGATCATTTTACAATTGACAAATAAATCTACGATTCAAAGATATTAAGAAATTATATATTTTCCTTAGATAGTCTGTATTTTAACTGCATATTTCTTTATAAACTTCATTTCTGAATATAAAAATAATTAAAATGAAAGTTGTGTAAAAACATAACCTCCGAATAACCTTTGAACCAAGACTAAGCCGTCTGTTAATAATATGTTTCACTTTCTGATACATACGGAGTAGTTTTTCATCCTGGAAACATTTGACTACCTAAATGACAACAATATTATAGTTGTTTTTTTTTTAAAAAGAAGTAATAGGCATCTATAGAATTTTAAACTTGAAAAATCACGAGTTTTAGATAAGTCTTGATTTTTATGGAAAGCTAACGTTTCTTAAAGATTCTTGGGTTTAGTAATGATTAGTTTCTAATTTTATAATAATAAGATAAATATTTTAATTATATTAGTACAATACAGTTTACTAGTGAACGAAGTAAATATTTGAATGTGTTTAGCACGGCGTCGTTATTTCATGCCATGGCGATACAAAAACGTATACGAAAGAGGTCACATCGCTTTAAAACCAGTTTGAAACCAAACTTGACCTATCCGGATATACTGTTACTATATGCTAATGTAATGTAACACAGTATTCTCTTTTATTAAAGGGACCGCTATTTTAAAAGGTTTTGTTTTCATTGCGAGCTTTTTTTTCAACATTTAAAACCTTTAACTGAGTCCACCAATGTTTTTCGTTTTCCGTATTTTTTGTCAAAATAGATAGATTTTACCTTAAAATCTTAATTTATATTTGCTTTAAGTTTTAGACTAGAATATTTATGATAATAAACCAATTTTAAGTTCGATAGTATTATTGGCAAAAATGTATCATTTACGATGACTATGAAGAAAATCATCAATACAGAAACAAATAAAAAACCACTTATTGTTGGTTTCAAAAGTGGCGACTTTAAAATCGCAGTAAATTAATTTCAATAAAATCTAGTATAGTTTAACATTATTTTATTCAATCAAATAATATTAATATTAGCTACCAGTATTCTACATCGAATCGGGACAGTAACATTGTAACGGTTCTGGAATTTATATGTAACACCTTATTTTTAAGAGTGTTACAACATAATAATATAATTTTAAAAATTGTGAATTTGTTCAGTCATAATATGCAACAATTATTTATTATAAAAAAAGTGTGTAAAAAAATGGTAAAGGTGTCAGATTTCTACAAGCCTAAAATCAGATATGGAAGCTTCAAGGTGAAATGCGCAGAGCGATGCGCGTAAGATTAATAGTATCATAATAACTTACTTGTCTACCTTATTTAGCCCTTAGCTTTTGGAGCTTTTGTTAAAATGTAGTAGATTCAAGGAATAAAGGATAGTGTACATTTGATGCACAAAGGTTTCTTTTAAGAAAATGGAAGTAATGTTCGGTTAAGTTTTTCTATACAATTTATTTAAAAAATAAGTTCTGAAATTAATATTTTTACGACGATATCTAAGACGATTTAAACAGGGATATGGGGAAAGGCGCAACTAAAAACTATCAACTTCACATACATTTTTCTAATAAGGGATAGAATAATTTAGTACAATCTTCTTCTTCAAAACTAATTCAAATATATACAGTTTTACGTAATTAACAGTTTTGGCCCGTCGAATAGCGAAGTTTCTAATTTTGTTGTGTTACTTTTAACGTGTTTTAAACAAGTGACTAACCCATAATAAGTGATGTTAAAATTCTAAGTTCCTTGTACCAATTTTTAGATTTGTAGTACGTCTAATACTTTAAATGATTGCAGCAATCTTTCGAGCGGGTATATCATATATACACCACAATTTAATGAATTGCATAATTATTTTAATTTGTTAACTTCCTAGTGAAACAAACAAAATATTTTAATATGAATTTAATTACAAGATAATTTGTATTTGTTAAATTTTTCTTTTTTTAAAACTAATGAGTAATTAAATTCTTGATTAGTATTATTCTTAATAAGTTTCTTTCTTAGAAACATACTTCTTATTCATACAATTAGAATTGACAAAACTTTAGCAGTTTATTATAATTTATGTAACATTTAACTGCAATATTCAAAATCGATTTTAAATAGTGTTATAAATTTCATATTTATAAAAAAGTACCGTTTGGACAAGCTATCAACGCACAATCATTATTTTTATTTAACTTGATAAATATACAAAGTTTCCTAAAGTTCGACAAAACAAAGTTTGTCTGCTTTTACTAGCAAGATAACTTTGCCCTGGGGAAGAGCCAGCCGCTTTGAATTATTTTGATTTACTATCGAAACCAAGTAAAATAAATTTGTATTCATATTTCAAGATTAGTTTTACGTATAACTTGCAAATCTTTGATTGAATTGGATGAGCAATAGGTGCTCAGAATCCAAAAACTTCTCTGTATCTGGATTGCATACGTGCGCCTTAATATCCTTGAGATGTTTTGGGTTAGTTGATATGACTGTGAGGACCAACCATGCTGTGACGACCAGCCCAACACCAAGATTTTATTCCCGAATGGAATTTCGTAGTAACGTTTATAATTAATACATTTTGATGTGTTGATTCTTATAACGTATAAAAAAACTACATGGTTGTGAATAAATAGAACGTTAAGTCGTCCCTTTCTAAATATCACCAAAGCACGTTAAAAACCCAGAGATTATTTCATCGCACTTTTCCGAATATCGTTATTTACAAACAGTTGGTCTCACTTTACTATGAGATAGTTTGGAATTTATGTTTAAATTATTTTCAAATGCAGTGCACTATATTTTTAATAATATCGTATATTTTACTAAAGTAACAGTTGGTCTCACTTTACTATGAGATAGTTTGGAATTTATGTTTAAATTATTTTCAAATGCAGTGCACTATATTTTTAATAATATCGTATATTTTACTAAAGTAACAGTTGGTCTCACTTTACTATGAGATAGTTTGGAATTTATGTTTAAATTATTTTCAAATGCAGTGCACTATATTTTTAATAATATCGTATATTTTACTAAAGTAACAGTTGGTCTCACTTTACTCTGAGATAGTTTGGAATTTATGTTTAAATTATTTTCAAATGCAGTGCACTATATTTTTAATAATATCGTATATTTTACTAAAGTAACAGTTGGTCTCACTTTACTATGAGATAGTTTGGAATTTATGTTTAAATTATTTTCAAATGCAGTGCACTATATTTTTAATAATATCGTATATTTTACTAAAGTAACAGTTGGTCTCACTTTACTATGAGATAGTTTGGAATTTATGTTTAAATTATTTTCAAATGCAGTGCACTATATTTTTAATAATATCGTATATTTTACTAAAGTAACAATTGGTCTCACTTTACTATGAGATAGTTTGGAATTTATGTTTAAATTATTTTCAAATGCAGTGCACTATATTTTTAATAATATCGTATATTTTACTAAAGTAACAGTTGGTCTCACTTTACTATGAGATAGTTTGGAATTTATGTTGAAACTATTTTCAAATGCAGTGCACTATATTTTTAATAATATCGTATATTTTACTAAAGTAACAGTTGGTCTCACTTTACTATGAGATAGTTTGGAATTTATGTTTAAATTATTTTCAAATGCAGTGCACTATATTTTTAATAATATCGTGTATTTTACTAAAGTATATAGTGGCATATACAACAGCTGTGCAGGTTATGTTACTTTCAGTATAGTGCTTTAAAATTGGGTTGAAAATTTATGTTTTTCCGATTACGGTTTATACAGATAAATATTATGCTGATGTGTAAGTGGCTGAAGTGATTAATTAGTAATAAAGTTTCATATTGATCGGATGAATGGTGTAGCAATGAATAAACAGGTAACATATACATTCGTTTATATATGGATTATCACGTTTATTTTATAAAATTTGAAAAATTACAAATATGGTAAATTTAATTGTAAGTTATAACTCGTGGATTTTATTATGTAAAACAACCCGTGTATGTAGTATAACGTTTAGTTTCAGGTAGTTTTCCAAACTTTATTTACGTTATAAATTCGACATCTCATTAAATAAATTATTAATAGCTATAATTGTGTAATAAAATATAAGGCTATGTTTTGTTTGGTTGATCTATATTAAATAAATGTTTCTTTATGTATTCCTATCGTGCAATAAAATTTACAATAAAAACTTACCAACAATTAAAATATTCAAGAACATTATCTAACGGTAATTGTAAAGGGGTAAGAAGAAATCGTCGTTGTTGTTGAATCATGAAGGCTAGCGAACGAAACGAATAATAAAACTATAGTTAGGAAAATTATAGTGAAAGAGCAGGTCCAGCGTGTACTTTATGGGCTCAGTGCAGAGTCAGTTACTATTCTATGTGCATGTGTTATGTGTTTATATCTTACAGATACGTGTGTCTGGAAACAAGAAAGCATGGGCAATTTGCATTACATTGAATCTTATGCCACTAAGGCAATAGTAACAGATGACTGCAATAAATAAGTTTAATGACTACATGTAATGATTTGTTGCGTTGTCAGGCTGTGTGATTAGCTAAAATGGTTTGTTAAATCTCAATGGTTTTACGAAAGCGTAAATTTCACATATCTTAGTAAACAAATAGAATAGAGTTATAGAACAAATGGCTAAATAAACACAAACAAGTTATTGTAGTAATTAAATAAAAACAAATTACTTTTATTTAGAAACTTCCATTTAATAGTTAATTAAAATGATGGTAGTAGTGTTTTAAAATAAAAACTACCAAAAAGGGAGTATAACAGAATTAAATAGAAAGAATTGAAGACAATTTTAAAACTGTAAAATAAACGTAACTACATACGTGAAATGTAAGAGTAATAATAATGACCAGAGAAACAGCGCAGATTTTAAGTAAGAAAAGTTATGTGTTTTTCGGTATTGATTTTTCGAATAGATTATTTTTACTCAGGATGTGTATTTTAATTGTTCTATTATTTTGCTACAGTTTAAAATAATACAAAAATTTACATTTCGGGAATGGGAAAGAGAACTTAGCAAATTAAAAAATATCCTAGGTTTGTGTTGACGTTTTAAGGTACATTCAAGGAGGGCAACTTTAAGGGTCACCTGATGGGGGATATTAATTTACCATATTAAACTAAGTATTATTTAAAATCAACGTTTTATCAACTGAACGGTAAATATGATTCCAGTATAATTATAATTACACGTTGTCAAGTTCTTTTGTGTTTAGGGCTAACACTCAAATTGATAACTATCGCTAATGAACGGCGTGAAAAGGGTTCAGAATACAGTAGAACCTTGATATTTTGGATCTCATTATTCCGGATCTCCGCATAATTCGGACAGGTTTTGAGGTATTTTTTAAAAATGGTTTTCGACGGTTAAATAGTAATTACAGACGTTAAAATATTAGTTCTGGGCATAATATTGTACTTGTATAAGCCTTACAGTCAGGTACATTCCGTAAACGTACTTGTCGTTTTATATCGTCATCTTGGCTAACCATTATTCACAGCATAGTCAAATGCGATACCGAGATGTGTGCGTTGACGCGACGCCCACCTGTCTATGTACAGACGATGCCAGTGGGAATCAACCAAATGTTTTGAATCACGCTGAAGCAGTATCCCACTTAGATGACCTAATGGTTTACTTTGATCATCAGAAGGAAACAACCTCAACCGAGTTCCTAATAATGTTGATGCGGATGCGTGATAGGGCGTTACACAAATCTAACACAGCGGAGCATCACGTCCTTGTTTTCGATTCTAAATACCTCGATACCAGCGCTTCCGGCGTTTATACATTTTACAGAAAAATATCCGTCGTCACTCTAACATAATGTCGCGTTTACAGAATACACAGTACAATATCCGTCGCCACTCTAAAATAATGTTGTGTTTACACAATTGGCCGTAAAATATCCAGTCTTATATTTAATGAACGTTAATGGCTCACGTGAGCAGCAGCTTTGTGTACTTTTTGTGTACCTGCTCGCTTATGGGGACAGGCAGAGGGGCCTACCGGATACCATGGTACGAATAGTGCAAGATAGTGGGTTGAATATTCTGGGGCTATGTGCATATACGTATTATTTTAGTTTCGGTTTTTCATCAATGTAATATGTTCATATCCCAGGATGAGGCGTAATGCGGTTTAAATGCTTTGAGCGATTTGTTACAAAATGCCCCTCTTCGACAACCTAACACCACCCCATTACCAGATGACAACTGAGTCGTGGTAAGATTGGACAATAATTATGCAGTATAGTATAATATATTTTCAATACAACCTAAAACTATGTATAACCTAAAATACATTTTAAACACGCTTTTTCATTCAATCTTATTTTTTCACACCCCTTAAAGTCTTGCGCACTGAAGCTTTGCTTGTATATATTTTTGTGTTTTGACAGTAACTTATTCTTTATACTTAAACATTTTTTGTTAAGATATAATCACCATTCACGTTATCAATTTTTTGTAATAAATTATTCCATTTTAGGAAGATTTACACCATTTCCTTCAAATCAATTCGGTTCTCTATACAGCGTTGCAAACGTTTATTATACGCATCAAAATAACTTTTAAAAAACTTACTTTGGTTTTCATCATAAACATTTATTTTTCCCTAGCTTTAAAGGGTTTTCGAGGTCGCAAACTCGTCAACTTACCCTCGAGTGGGAGCTGAATGCTGTGTAATTTTCTGTCTATAGGTCGTGCAGTGCATAAGAATGTCAAGTTGAAAGCTATTGAGAGTATACGTATAAAATCTCGACCCAAAGAACAATCTTATAAAAAATGGAAGGAGATGATTTCATAGAAGCTATTTTCTAAAACAACAACAATCCAGGTTATGACTGTTATACCAAGTATATCATAAAAAATATGCCAACCCGATTGTAAAACTTGTAGTAGTCTCCAAAATAGTCGTTTATATGACCACCTTAAACTCCACGCCTGATAGTTCATATTACCTTTTTTAAAAAAGGGTAATTAGAGCTTAAAAACGTAGAGTCTACAGAAGCGATGTGCTATAAATAAAGGTTGAAATACGTTGTCATAAAAAATAGTGATATAGTCAGAATATGTAAATTACCTGTTCCATAGATTTCGTCTGCGAACATATACTTTCAACATTTTTAATAGATCCACTCCTCATTGATATAGCAACATAAACCTAATTGGATCAATCAGTGTTTGCCCGTCTACTCCTCTCGGCCTTCTGGCACGCTTTAGACGTATGTTTTTTTAGTTGTAGTATAATTATACTTTCAGTAAACCCTCATTATCTCTTTAACTCTTATTCCATCAAATGTCCAAAAACTGGTTTTTATTCTCGAAAGTCCATTTCCGATAGAAGTCATGTTTGTCACAATTCTGACTCATACGACGCCACTTTTGTAATAGAGTACTTCACAATAAATGTTTCAATTATGGCATGAATGTTTGGTCATATTATCCAAGTTAAAGCTTCTATTACGCTTACAACATTCTTTCTTCTGTACTCTATTTCCTTTCTTCACCCTCCAGTAATATCAACTTTCTTTTTTAAATATTTGTATTTCTATATTTACCAACTATTTACTACTTAATTCATGATCTTAGCCTTTTTCCCTATACATAGATATTTTATGAATTCATAGGTTTTATCATCGCCACTTAATAAAGAGAAACGCTTTCATTTAATATATTATTTATTTGCGTTTATAATTAGTATATGTTATTATTTTTTAAAAAACAAAACCTAACCTAACCGAATAGTTGGCAGTTACATTTTTAAGTATAACTTATTTATTTGACAAATATAAACAAATAGATTTTATAAAGCTTTAAAATTACGTTTTCTCTGAAAATGTATTGTTGAGGCGCAGCGCCAAATTTTGCCTTGTTTCTGATGACTTTCTACGTCACAAGGTATAATTTGTTTTTGCGAAATCGATGATGTATGCCGACAACTACCGTAACAACTAATCCATATAAGGAGATGAAACAATAGGTTATCCGTTAGAAACCCATATTGAAGTCACTAATAATATCTACTGGCTGCTCTAAACATAAGAGCGAGGAGAATATCTACTTAATTCTGGACTTGAGTGTAAAGTTTTAAAAGCGCTTAACCGATCAGCGTTAAATTAAACGGAAACATTTGTGCAACGTGATTAAAGATTCTCGTTGGAATAACTGGTTTTATTTACAACATTTAAATTTGTTTATTTATTGTTTTATGTGTTTTTAAAGTGCAAAGCTTTATTTAATTTCCTTCTGTGTAACTGCAACTGGGTCGAGTGCGCGATTTATTTCCCCAGTTGGCTATGAAATGATCCCGCTTTGGCAACACAGACACTGAAACAGTTTTAATTTGCAATGTTATAAATTTAGTTAACAGATGCTTAGTGGAATATGTCAGCTGGTAGGAACATCTGCTTTTCTGAATATTGGTAGACATCACTGCAATATGATTTTTATGTTTAATTTATTGTTACTTTTGTACTGTTATAAGCAGTAAATAAGTGAATGTTATTGGCAAGTATAACATTGAAATATAATATACCGAAATCTTGTTGCTTTTCATGACGAGGTCTTTGTTAATTACTTATTACAATTTTGCTATTACTTGCGACCAGACTTTTCGTTAACTAAAGATTGGTAAATTGTTAACTCACAATAGGAAACGTTTTCGTCCTACGACTTCTTCAGCCTCGTATTTTTGCCGCTAAGCAATGACGTTGGTAGTAATATCATTTTGTGTCAATGATGAATGCTTCGTTTAGTTGCTGTTATGTGTATGCTTGTTTTAAGCTGGTATGTTAGTTACGTTATCACTGTCGTGCTTTTAATCAGAGCTGCTCAGCTTTATATTTACAACAAAGGAGAGCAACGTTCAGTAATCCGTTTTTGTAGCCGTAAGGTGCATCAAGATCCAAAATTATTCAAAAACGTTTAATACATTTTGGAACAGTGTTTTACCACAATGGAGTATCTACAAATGGATTGAAGAATTCAAAAATGGTCGCACAAGTTTTACGCATGATGAAGGAACCGGACAGCTATTTAACACCACAAAGGAGGAAAGCATTAAGCGTTCACGTGAAATGGTTCTCTTAGAAAGACGAGTAACTATTGACAAAGTGGCACATCGTTCGCAAATTGGTCACGGTACTGCCTTTGAAATCATTCTCAACAGACTTAGGTTTCGTAAAGTTTGTGTAAAATGGGTTTCAAATCAACTCATACAACTGCATAAACAAAAGTGCTTGGACATTTGCCAAAAACCTTTTTATCGTTATGGTAACCAACGGGACTTCTTAGAAGGACCATTACTGGCGAGGAAACATGGATCCATCACAAATGAGACGGAGAGTAAACAGCAGAGTATGGAGTGGAAACATCCAAATTTTCCTTGCGAGAACCCAATCGTCTGCAGGAAAACTGATGCTGAAGGTTTTTTTTGGACTTGTAAGGTCTAGTACTGAAACATTACTGTTGAGGAAAGAGACAATAAAATAAGCAGTGTACCTTACAGTAAGATATCTACTGCCAAGCTAAAGCCTGCAATTCGAAGCAAACGCTGAGAACTGCTGTCACAAAGTGTTGTGTTGCACAATGCTTGTCCGCATACTGCTGAAACGCTCCAAAAACTCAATTTTGAAATACTGCCTCATCCTCCATATAGTCCTTTCTGACTGTCACTTGTTTAGTCCACTCAAAGAGCCATTAAGGGGCTGTCGATTTACCTTGAACGAAGCACTTGAAGAGTGTGTACATTCCTGACTCTCAGCTCAACCGAAAACCCTTCTTTTATGAGGTCGTCAGGAAGCTTGTACAACGATGGATCAAATGCGTTGAAAAGCAAGAAACTATGTCAAAAAATGACGTACATATAGGTTTTTTATTTGATTACAATAACATTTTATAACTGCATTGTAGATAATAACTGACTTACGCTTGTATAATTAAAATTTCTTAACACTTCCAAGAAAAATTTGATTTTTTTTGTTTCAAGATCATACAATTTGTATACACGGAAGTATGATGAATTGGTTGTCTATAATAGGTAGGATTATGCTACCGTTAATCATGGTATGTGTAACAGATTGATCTAGGACCAGGTGTTTTAGCACATCCTATGAGTATCGAAGGAACGAAAGAAGTATGGTGGTGAACTAATTTAATAGAATCTAAATATTAAAGTAGCTCCAGTTGTAACAGTGAGAATAAAGCTCAAATCCGTGGCTTGTTTCTTTGTTACCGATGGTTCTTATTAGTAACTGTACCCAAAACATAAGGTGTATACGTGATGATAATCTGTGCAACAGTTATACGAAAATAAAAAGGTCGCCACTTTTCACTCGGGCTTAGTGCTGTGAGTTCACACTGTCATTCACACAAGAAATAGTCAAACTAAACCTTAGCGTTCTGTAGAGGTTCCGATGGGGTGCAATAATACGGCAAAAGAGGGTATATGAGGCGGTCAGTAGAGATAATATGAGATAAGAGGGTCCTCTATAAATTAGTAGTCTATTTGTGTTGTGAGAATTAAAAAAAAGTAACACAATTTTTTCTTTAATGTAAGTTAAGCTATATCTGATTAAAGTGATTACAAAACAGTATGAATTATGCGGTACCGGGCGGGTCCATGTGGAAAAGGGTGTAAATAAAACCCACCTAAAATCTGGTACCCACCTATTAACTTGATACTCCTTGTTTAGGAAGAGGGAAATAAAGGAAAGGTTCGATCCATTGCCTTCCAGCGAAGGACACGTTCTTCTTCATGCGTGAAGTAATAATTATGAGGTCACTAAAGTAAAGATATTATCAGGGTATGTTGTCAAGGGTTTAATAAAGTAGACCTAATCTCTATCGGGGCCATAAACAGGTATCTTCCTCTTACACTTTGAATTGCTTTTAATAAAATATTAAAACATAATAATATTTTTGAACAGTTTGTTTGTAATTAAATACGTTGAATGATCCTGAGTCTTTGTTTATGTTGCAGGTAAGGATTGACTGAAGTGCGCTTCTATAAGGAGCCACAAACACATAAGCACTGTTACGCAGAAAACTTTACGAGATTGGCGGTGAGTAGCGATATTATATTTTACAGCTGTGGGGGAAGGTGACGCATTGGCAACACGCGGCGGCTCGCTGATTAATCACGGGGTGGTTTGGCTGACTTGTTTTCAGCAGTTTACAGCTTAATAAGCGACAAAGGCTGCGATGTGCGAAGTATTTCGGGGTGTTGAGAAACGTCTCCGCTGTAAACTTTGTAACGTAAAGGTTTGCTTAGAGTTTATGGCAATAGGTTTAAGCTGTGTTAATAACGTTGCACGTTTCCTAAATTAATGATACTACTATATCATATGAAAAATGGTCAGAGTATATCAACTATAGCACAAATACTATATTATGGTATATTTCATAGTAATACTATATTGTATATAGTTCAGATACATCTTCAAATTATGATTCACGGTCATACTGTATCAGATATGGTTCAGATACTAATAAATTATATGATTCAGTTAGATTTATCAGATATATTTCATATAGTTCAGGTGTATTACATTTTATTACAAGAATTACAATTTATTTTATAAGTCCTATAGCTATCTAACATATTTATTTTGTCTTTTGGTGATCTAGTAAATACTTTAGGCTACTTAGGCTTTTGCAAACTATTTTTAAATTCACTTATTTAAAACCTTGTTCTAGACCTCTTGTTAAATCCGTATCGAATGGCAGGGTAATGTTTTAAATAAATATATAATACATATTTTTATTATTTTCTTTTTCTGTTATTAAAGTCGTGGAATCTTATTTGAACTTATTTTAATTTTGTTTTCCGAATATATTGTCTATTTTTTAAGATTGTATCCATTAAATTTAGCTATTTCTTTAATTCTATCAAATTCAAATTAAATTCTATTTTTATTCAAAGACATTGTAATTAATCTAATGACCATAGTATTTAAAGCAGCACATTTAAGTGATTTACAATGATTAGAATCTACTGGGATATACCTATAATTTTATATATATCAGGAATTTATAATGTAAATAAATTTCTAAAAGACTTACAGAGACAAAACGTTTTCGATAAGCAATCTTCGTCATTATCTATTAGAGAGATTGACTGAGAGAGAAAATGTCTCAACGCACATAATTGTGATAGAAAATGTTTCATCTCAGTAAGTATATCCATAAATTACTTAAATCTTACGTACGGCCGGTCGTCCATTTTCATAAAGCGACTAAATTATACCTTAATTTTGTGTTGCATTACCCTTCATACAACTATTTAATTTTTAAAATAATTTTTTAATCAATAATACAATGATGTAGTTTAAAAGAAGTGTTTGGTTTAACTTGATGTAAATAATTTTATTGCAAAACAAATTTTAAGAAATCTCTATTTTCTATAGTAATAGGCTTTAGTAAAGAGCAATAATAATTACATTCCTTAGGAAAGTGGAAAAACTTATGCATTAGTATATCCTGCCTCGGTGACCTTTATTAGGTGATTTGCAAGCAATCAATTAGGTACGAGAAAAGCAATGTTTATTTTTACTATCGTCTTGCTCCTGTTAACAAAGTCGTGAGAAAGATCACGCTCTCTATTTTAATTCGCTTTATCCACCACTCAAGTCTCCATGTTCCTACGATTAATTTCCTGAGCATTTCTCTGTTTTCCTTTGGTTTAGCGCTCATGTCGTTATTGACTGTATTTTTCAACGTCTTCAATTCCGGTTTAGAGTCTCGCTTAGCCCTATTATTCTCCCCAATATTTCGTTTTCAACACACGTATTTTTCAGGGAGTAGCTTCTGGTACATTATATTTTGACTACTGTAGAAAATAAGCTTAAAAATAAATTTTTTGTCTAATTTAATTTTCTATGGATTATCCCCATTCGCGCCCTTCGTAACGTTTTCGCAACAAACTATTTTTTCTTATTATTCTTCCTATATCCGAATGTATTGGATGTCGTCATGATTCATATACAGAAGAGTCTACTTCACGTATGCAACCCGTTACACACGTCTGTCATTATCCTTCCCTTTATACTAGACCAAGGATTTGTTGTCCTTATCTTAACCATAAAGATATTCGAGATCATTTCATAGCCACCATAAGTAATATTAATCTATTGAACTCATCACCATAACACAAAAAGTATAATTTGTTTCGAACATTTGTTTCACTATACAGAAAAATACACACATATATCAACCTCGAATACAAACAAAAGGGACGCTGTTTAGGCAATTTAACATCGTATTCCTCGCGGTGACTTGATCCGTAACGAAATTAAGCTGAATGATATAACACAACCATTTACACTTGCTTCATTCTGCAAAATGACGTGCTTCTTAGTAAATATTCGGCAGCGGATAGAAGATTCTTTGATTTCGGTAGAGTGTTGATATTCGCAGTGCCTATGCTTACAAATGGTCTTCTTTAAGTCCAATTCATCATGTATTTAATACATCTGTAATATATTAATTTTTTTGGATTCCTACACAAGCCCCGATAAAGAACAGATCTGCTGAGTTTTCTGTAACTGTTACTTCCCTATTTCACCGTTGTTTCCAAAAACATATGGATTGAATAATAATGTTATAAGGTTGGAAGAGAAATGCTTAATAAGGTTAGTTAAAGGAACCCTACGCCAGAGAATTTTAGCTATTTTATGTAAATACTATAAGGGTTTAAAAAGAAAATAATCTACGTAGAGCAACAAAATAAAACTTGAAACGGTATAATTGAGGGGAAATATTATAAAAAATGTTTTACGCAAATAAACAGGTTCCTTCATTAGAGGTCAATCCTTACTTATTGAACAAAGAAAAATATTATTTTAGTCCCTTTGATATTAAACATTTACAATTTATATAAACCCGTAGTGTAAAAAAAATAATAAGAATTCCTACTGAGGTAAAGAAAGAAAAATTATATTTTAGTTACTTTTAATTTTATAATTACAATTATATAAATATGTATATACATATTAGAGAATCACAATCTTAAGTGCCAAACAATAAGCGAATTTCCTTGCAATTTTCCATTTCCTTCTCTATACAATATATGATGTTGGACTATACTATTTAGTTTATTATGTATGTATATATATATATATATATATATATATATATATATATATATATATATATATATATATATAAAGAGTGTGTGAGCTAATTGAAGGAATTGAAAAAAGTAACATAACGTATGTATCAAAACAGCTGTTCTACCACATAATCTATAACATAAAATCAGCTGTTTTATGGAATCATGTGGTGTTATCACTTATTTCAAGCTAAATTGGTCAAAATAACTATATCTGGATACATTATCCCTTTTGTAAAAACCTTTTGACCAACATAAAACTAAAATTAATAAATAATTATTTGAAAAAACTGTTACATCAAGTATCATCTACTACAAGTTTAAAAAATGTATTTGAACTTGAATGGATGAATAGAAAGTATTTAATTATAATTGAAAATCTGAAGATATATATAAAAAGAGTGTGAATAATTAGTAGAAGGAATTGGAAAATAAAGAAAATTAGAAACATTTAAATTTTGATAACGTTACAAATCCCCCCCTCTATTTCAACATTTTACAATAAAAAATACTTATTTTGAATATTTGTTGTATATCGAAGTAATATTATTTTTTAACATAAATCGTAAAATAACTCGTAAAACGTTTGTAGAATATAAAAGTAGGAATAACGAAGTAATAATGTAGAACATTATACCTATAAAAATAACAAGTGTTTCCGTTGGAGACCTGAAAGCCCGGATGACAACTGTTCGTCCAAGGCCGTTTGAATAATAAAGCCATTATGAATATGTAAAATGTGGATGCGAGTAAATAAAGTTAGCTGTGGCGGTTTTACCGTAATGTCACCCCGTAATGTTTGGGTTCCCACTCCATCGGTTTCATAATGCTCTGCCATACTTTAGCTCTATTAGTGTTTTACTTTATACTCTCTGCAAAAGCAATGCCTCGCGAAACTAAATATTATACACTCTTGGATATTGAAATGATTGAGTAATTTTAATTAGGAGATATTACAGTCATATTTTATATCGAAATTTAGTAGCCTATAGAAAAGATATTTAACCAATAAAGACTAAACTATAACTAAATATCTTTTATAATGTACAGTAAGTATAAACTTCATACTTTGAAACACTTTAAAACTAAAAAAATATATTTTAAACAAATAACAATTCAACAACAATGAATACGAAGTTTTGTAATAAAATTTGTCCTTGTCTGTGGTTTTATAGCTATGACTACCAGTATAGTTTATACCAATATGACTATAATCGCTTATAAAAAAGGATTGAGTTGTGAATTTAGGTAAGATTAGGGTAGTTATATCAATCAGCTCTAAGATAAAAATATATGGAAAGAATAATAGCAATAGGTCTGGATTGTTACGTACCGGTTGTAGACCTACTGTCCAATCAGGATAGAAAAAAAAGTGCTTACCCGTTACACTGTCTCGTATAGGAGGAAGGATAGGGTAATGTAGCAGGAATCAGATAAGGCTCCTTGGCCCCTGTTGTTGAAGTGGGAGAAGATTATGTTACTTTGTGTGTGGAGTCGCTTGCCTCAAGTAGGAACCGAGGGACATTATGTCAATCCAGCAAAAACTGGTAAAGCACTGATAGTTTTGTTAGCAATTCCTTTTAACAAGATGTTTTTCTGTGGGTGGCAAATACCTAAATTTTTATAAAAAATACGAATTGAAATTTTACGTTTTCACTTAAAAAATTGGACAATTTTAAAATTTTGTCAGCATCATTAATTTTTTTGAAAATAATTTAATAAACTAAAATTTTTTTTATTAAATTTTAGAAATATATTTGAGGGGATTATTACGATTTTCGAAAGTTAAAAATATACGTGTGGGCACAAATGGCATATTAACAGCTTCACAACGGCCATTCTCAAGGGTGTCTGGATGATTTTATGGCCACATCTAAACCATCAAGGCTCCTAGTATTGGATAATTCACTAAGTACTAAAAGCTTGTTTTATTATTACCAAAAATTTCACTATATATTATGGGATTTGTTCGATTAAAAATACAATGTTATAAAACAGCATTCAAATGAACAACACAATAACAGCGGATAAATACAGGCATTTAGATTCACATAGTCCCACAAGACGAAAGCAATAGGTAAACCATTACAAATTGTCATTAGCTATAAGTACATTTGGCAACTAAAAAGCAAATTAGGGTTTTTTTATTATTTCTAATAAAATGATTGTGACAAATTGTATTTATTAGTAAACAATCAGGGCATCTACGAATAGCATAACAGAATATTTAATTACTTATTTTATTATTCTCAATAATAATGTCTTCGTCGATGTCTGCCTATCACAGGTAATGCCACAGGTAATGCCACAGGTAATACCACAGGTAATACCACAGGTAATGCCACAGGTAATGCCACAGGTAATACCACAGGTAATGCCACAGGTAATACTACAGTCAATGCCACAGGTAATACCACAGGTAATGCCACAGGTAATACCCCAGGTAATAACACAGGTAATGCCACAGGTAATGACACAGGTAATACCACAGGTAATGCCACAGGTAATACCACAGGTAATGCAACAGGTAATGACACAGGTAATGCCACAGGTAATACCACAGGTAATACCACAGGTAATGACACAAGTAATGTCACAGGTAATGTCACAGGTAATGACACAGGTAATGTCACAGGTAAAGACACAGGTAATGCCACAGGTAATGCCACAGGTAATGCCACAAGTAATGTCACAGGTAATGACACAAGTAATGCCACAGGTAATGCCACAGGTAATGCAAAAGGTAATGACACAAGTAATATCACAGGTAATGACACAGGTAATGCCACAGGTAATGACACAAGTAATGCCACAGGTAATTCCACAGGTAATGTCACAGGTAATGCCACATATAATGACACAGGTAATGCCACAGGTAATGACACAGGTAATGCCACAGGTAATGACAATGTCGGTATCTGTCATTTTACAGAGTCATTGTGACTAATCTTGAAACAAAAAATTACAGATGGCCAAAAATAACTATTTATATAATCAATAATGAAGGTCTAACAAATGCTCTAAATATATGTTTATATATATGTACACACACACACACACACACACACACACACACACACACACATATATATATATATATATATATATATATATATATATATATATATATATATATATATATGTATATATAATCTAGATATGTGTTTCAAATACGGGAATTTATTATTACAAACAAAAGTTCAAAGCTATTCAGCAGTCACCGCAAGCAATCCAGAATTTTGATTATACACAATCAAAAAGCTTTGAACAATTGTTTGTATAATCATATTCCTATGAACTTGAATTAGTGGTTATGTATACCAGTTAAATATTTTTATTTTATACTAACTGACCCGGTGAACATCGTATCGCCTAAAAGTCAATGAATGGTGTGATAAAATTACCTAAATTTAATTTAGTATTTTATTAACATAATAATAGATGAACTTATAGTAGTCGATCGAGAAAAGTGTGACAATAAAAGTTCTTGATTGAATATTATTTATTGAAGTGCATTCGGATGTACAATATTTTTTTGTTTGAAATATGTAGAAAAATAATTTTTAATCGGTTGTGTATTCCCTATCAACTCAAATATGGAATGAATTCAATTAATTGTCCTCAGACAGAAAGTCGTATCTTATGCTATTTTGGCGCTTAAAAATTACATGTTTGAAAAAATTCTAATGTCACCAAAAACCTTTCCAGGGATTTCTCAACAATTTACCAAGTTTCATGGAGATCGGATCAAATTTTTAGTAATGCATAAGACTCATACATACATACATACATTTATAAAAATATATATATATACACACACAGTTATTCATATTCACATTTTCACACACACACACACACACACACACACACACACACACACACACACACACTACACACGCAAGAAATCACACATTCACAAACACATCACACACACAGACGAAAGCACACACATACACAAACATACATACACTCACATACTAACACACACGCACACACACACACACACACACACCACACACGCACGACAGCACACACAAACACACACATACTTATATATATATATATATATATATATATATATATATATAAGGTTTGTAACTAAGTATTGTAGATTTAGCTACTAATAAGATGACCTAGTGATAATTTTGCTGATGCAGGTTATCTGTATTGAGCACCTGCGGTCAATAGTCAAGTTAGTGAGTAGCAAACTTTAGAAGAGAACAGTTGTCTCCACTCCAACTGAAAGTATCAGTTGTTATTTGTTCAATAACTTCAAGTTATTCCAAATTAAAGAAAAGGTTTGTAAATAAAAATCATTTTTAAAAACCTAGGTGCCTAATAAAACACGCAACAGGCGCAGTCGGTAGGACATCTGGGAAACATTAATGAATATAATTTTTTTCGATATTATTTGTTAACCGATATTGTAACCGCCATAACATTGTAGAGTGTATATCTGCAACGATATCGCAGAAAACCATTGAGGACATATCTACAAAAAGAAAGAAGAAGAGGGCATCACTAAAAGTGAAAATGCTATTTGATTATTGAAAAATATGCGTTGTGTTCCCACTGTAATAAATGAGCTAAGTAATTTGGATTGTACTGTAAATGAATCCTAGAAAATATTATTGAGTAAAAGATTGTTATATTTTCATTACATATTTTAATTTTTGTTTTGAAATTAAATATGAAAGAAAATTGGCTACTCCAAGAGTGTCATTCCAATGGCTTTCAAGATGAAATTCTCAGATATGATACCAGAATTTTCTGGAGAGCCTATAATGCTAAATAGATTTGTCACAATTTGTGATTAAATAGTAACTATATTCTTTATTGCTAATAATCCTGATGACTTTCAAAATGAATATTTGATGTCCTCAATTTTAGCAAAACTAAAGGGACAAGCTTTAGAGTTAGTTGTAAGTTCAAACAGTTATAGCTGGTTAGATGTTAACGGGCTAGAAAATTCTTTCAACTAGTTTCCTAGATAAAAGACATTGTTCTACATTTAATTTTGAAATGGGAGAGCTAAGCAAGGAGTAAGTTAATCTCCTTTTAAATTTTATCAAAGGATATAAAAATTATTAAATTTACCAATAGCATATTTTATTAATAAGGAACTAGTTATAGCTGTTGATACAATGTGTGATTATGCTAAAAAATTAGCTTTAAGGGTTTTGTTAAGAGGTGTTCAAGAACCACTAGGGTCTTTAATGAGAATTATTATATATATATATATATATATATATATATATATATATATATATTTTACTCAATAATATTTTCTAGGACTTACTTATAGTACAATCCAAAATACTTTGCTCATATGTTACAGTGGGAACACAACTCGTATTTTTCACTGAACAAATAGCACTTTAACTTTTCACTTTGAGTGATGCCACCTTCCTCTTTAATATTCCTGATGATGTTGGTGTTGGTACTGTTAGCCAACGAAAAGCTTTGAATTGTAAATTCAATTATAATTCTTGTATTTGTATTTTGACTTAGTTCTTATATATATATATATATATATATATATATATATATATATATATATATATATATATATATATATATTAAATATGAGGATATGTTTTCTTGTAATATAGTTAATAAATTAAAAATATTTCAAAAACAAGAATACTTTTAATAAATATATATATTTATTAAAAGTATTCTTGTTTTTGAAATATTTTTAATTTATTATATATATATATATATATATATATATATATAGCTATGAGTTCGCTAAGCGGCTATTGTCAGGAGATAGATGAGTATTGTTTGTAACTTTGATCGTCATACCTAGAAAGTGACATGACTCGACTAGTCAAAATTGCTTACAGCGATTAGTCAAAACTAAAGTAGCGTAAGTAAGCTGAGAGCAGTTACGCAGAATTAGGAAACTACAGTCACTCTAAGAACACCCTCTCCTAACTAGTCACTTTGGAATTCTGCCGACGAGGAGGTTCTCCGACCTGTTGCCAAACAAAATATTCGGGTGATTTCACTGTTAAAAAAGCCATAGGTGTAAATTACCAGATTAAAATAACTCGTTTTAACTGTTTTAACAAAAAAGGACGCCTTATGTACTCGAAATTGGACGGCTAGAATGGTTGAATGGTTGAACGTACTCGATCGGCTCTAAAGTTAACCTCATTCCAGTGTTATGTAAGTTTGGCAGATCTTCACGTTAGCACACAAGTCTAAGGGTCTTTGCAGCTGTAAATAACTTAGCTGAAAGCGTTTTCTTGAACCACAGCGTTGACATCACTGAGATGCCTAATTCATGACCTGCTCTCCTATTTGACAGCTTCGCGTTCAAGTCTCCTTGAATCCGTTGCAAGTGTACTCAACAAGACAATACCATCATACGGTCACAGTCGAACCTTATATGTCACACAAATTGCCTGTAACGACAAATTCACTCTGCAATACAAAGTAAAATATTTGCTTTTACGAACATGTATTAACGCTTTCAAGCGGAACTTACAGGAAAATATATCCGATCATGCGTACAATTTAAAATCTTAATCTTTTATTCCAGCGTTGAATCAATACTGTATGCTTTACATCTCATACAAGTGGTACAGTAAAATTACCCAAATTCGGTTTTTAAATAAGACGTTCCTTTTCATGTTTTACATGTTTTTCGTACTTATAACATTACATAACGAACTGACTTAAACGTTTGGGAATAATATTATATTGAAACCTAATAATAATTTTATTTCCATATGTTTTTGTTTTAGATATTAGAAATATTATGTTTGTGTTGAAATTGTAGTTAAACAAGGTTTGTTTCCTCTCACGTCACCTTGGTGTCCATATATTGATTTCAAACACTTCCGCTATAAGCGTATTGAATATCACGTTAATTTACAAATTAATGCAAACATTTCAAAGAGTAAATAGCTCTGAGGTTATATGCTCGCATACAAGCACAAGCGAGCGTGACCTGAATCACAGAATAAACTAAAGTCATGATTTGGTTGTAATTGGAAAATTTAATGCTCATGAAATTGATATTGTGTGGCTTTTGTTTGACTCAGGAATCTCATTAAGTAGAGTATATATTCGTTCAGTCTATCTCATCTCGTCGAAGGCGCAAAATTTCATCAGATAAATATAAAACACCCACCCACACAGTTATTAAATCTATGTATCTAAAGGTAACCAATATATCGGCATCATTTTAGATCTATAATAACAGAAGGGGAATATTTCTCAATATAAATAGGTAATTTATGCATTGCTTATCCGTTTCTAATACAAAAGCGAATGATAATATAATCATGATGTAATTTCGTCGCCAAGTTCAAAAATTGTCATTCTTTAAACGTTATCGGAAATTTGAAAAATAAGCGTAAAGTATTACTTTAATTGGGAATGTTTCTAAAGGGAGAAAGAGAGAGAGAGAGAGAGAGAGAGAGAGAGAGAGAGAGAGAAAGAGAGAGAGAGAGAGAGAGAGAGAGAGAGAGAGAGAGAGTATTCTTTAGAAAGGATATGAATATTTTGCGATCAAGGGAGAAAATAAGATGTTGGCTCACTTTGGATGTATCACTAAACAGAACTAGACCAAATCTTTGTCAATATCAACGGGGCATGTACCCCGTTATCACCCCTTCTAGGAGGATTCATAATTTTAATAAAATATGAACGAATATCAAAACAATCGGCAGGTACTGGGAGTAAGAAAAATATTGGCTTATACGTGGAAGGACGATCGGTAATTGGAATGAAACATGTACGAATTTCAAAATGACCGCCAGATACTGGGAGAAAGATATATGATTTGCACATAAGAAATGTGTGGTGTTCCGTTAATGTGTTTGTGGAGTCAATAGTGTGTCTAACCGTTATCATTTAACCTAAGAAGACAGAGAACACCAGGAAGACGGTCACCTGTAAGAAGACGAACTCATACACGATGAGGCTTCTCTTTGTTTTCCTTGCATTAGGCTACGTATCCTTACCAAACAACACAGCCCGTCCATTGGAGTTTCATGGTCATCCGTAAGGTACAATAGATGATGATAGTAAGACTGTTATATTGAATTCATTGGGCATGGTGTCAATTAGTTCTATGACAGAAACGAATTTCTCAAATGCCATAAAATATTGATAAGGACGTGTTTGACAATTGCTTCCTAATTAAAACAGGTGTACTGAAAAATATTGAAACAAAGACAGGCTAATTATATTCTCAAATCACGGCGTCTAAATTATTAAGAATAGAATGCTTACAAAATTTCTCTGTAAATTTCATTATTAAAGAAAACTTGTTAAAGCCGCGAATGCTTGAGATGTACAAGCTTAAACGCCTTTAGTTTTAATATCAGAGAATTTCATGAAATTTTCTTTTTAACACACAAGCCGTAAAAAATATTCATTCCTTTTACAATTCTAATTTCAAATGCTCTGAATTCTAGGGCGCGGTCTCAGTGTTGAAGTCAATTTAGAAATACCTTTCGGAATTCTGTTAGGTTTTTATTACCTAATCAATTCCGTGACACCTTTCCAACTTTGATATGAATTCCCATATTTTATAAAGTCCAGTATCTGATCTTGGGTTTACATACAATGGTAGCGATATTAGCGACCCTGCCCACGTAAGCTCTAATTTTCCTTTACAAGTAGAACTTTTTTCTCTTAATTCATCTTGTCTTTATACCTAGTTCTACCCTTTTCATAATTTTTCTTACACAACTCGGGTGAAAAAGGTATACAGCTCCCTATGACACCCACAGATAGTGGGACTACCTCGCGTTATTCGTCTCGATACATCCTTTTGTTAGGATTTTATATCCTTACTTAAATCACATATTTAATTTACAGTCTTTTATTTTCTTTTTGTAGCGTTTATATAGATTCGAATAAAAGCCTTGAATCAATTTATACTTACATAAAATCTATTCAATTTAAGAAAGGCAATATGTACAGCGATGTTTTAAAGTCTTAAATGAAAGGTTACCAGAAAACACTTTAGTAAATACTAGTAAAGTGTTCTGAAAGCTTAGACTTTGTTAGCTCAGAGAAGGAAATCAAGGAGGCCAAGCTTTTACTCAGCCTTTTGAACTGATTCTCTACAACCTGACTTGAAATGATGTCGAGTGGATTCAGTTTGTTAACAAACTTTTTATTGACACAAAATGAACGCGTTTTATGGGTGCTTATCTTCGATAGGTCAATAACTGGCCTTGTGATCGAACAAGAATTATAAATTCGATAGGTTTAAAGCAATAGTAGCTGGCAATGATGTCTAGTTACATACTAGACCAGACAAAAAGTTACATTAGACATAGAAAGTGAATATTATGAACAGTTATTGTTACTAAACCTAAGCAGCTGACCTATTTGGAAGAATTTCTTATTGGATCCCAGAAATGCATTGAGACTGAACGTTTGGACCATCTCTCTAAGAGTTTCTGCTGTATGGCAGTATCGGATAGGCCGGAGAATATAAGCAATAACAGAATATAATAGCGATAAAAGAATATATCAATAATAGAACATAATAACGATAATAGAATATTGCAATAAAAGATTATATAATAGCGATAATAGAATATAGCAATAATAGAATATAATAGCTTTAATGGAATATAGCAATAATAGAATAGCGATAATAGACTATAGCAATCATAGAATATAATAGCTTTAATGGAATATAAAAATAATAGAACGGCGATAATAGAATATCATAGCTATAATTGGAATATACCAATAATAGAATATAAGAGGTTTAATGGAATATAGCAATAATATAATATAATAGTGGTAATAGAATATAATAGCGATAATAGAATGTTAGCAGTAATATTGTAGAAGATTCGTCTCCAACTTTACAATAACAAGAGGTTATAAAAACATCATCTTTTAAAAGAATGAACATTATAAAAACACTGGATGAAAAACATTTTTCGTTGAGTTTCGCAAACATTCAAATATCGAGTTTGCTACCACTTGAATGGTTTAAATTCCGTATATTACGGAATATAGAGATCCGATTAAATTGAATCAGCCACGGTAAATATCGTTTTGTTGTAGCCCGCTATTGTATGACGCTACGCCTTCTCATCAGCTAAATTTTAATCCAAATAAAAACTTTGGATGTGTTATCTTTCCGCCTAAAGCTAATGGAAAATGTATGTTAACAGAACTTAGGGCATACAGTGCTTTCAAGCTACATATACACCAAATATATTTTCCAATCTGATTTTTCTACAAGTCCTTTAGAATGACGTTTTATATTAAAACAATCTTTATTATTCAATGCTAAACTTTTTCCAAGAGCAGGTGGACGTGAAACTAGCAGCACTATTACAGATTTCATATTATCAATACAATTATTCTAATAAATCTGATTCTATCACAGTAATGACGATATATTGTTTCCATAACGCAACAAGTGTGAGTTCTAGCTCGGCGACCTGGTTAGGTATCGATCTCTAAAGGCCTGTTCGAACTTTTACCCGTCCCGTCAGTTGTAATTGCATTCATTATGCCCTAATACCACCAGACACTGGGTAATTGAATTAATCAATACTCTAAACAAAGGAGTAGCAGAGTTCATCGAGAAGTGTGACTCAAGAATGAGCTTCCGCGCCTAAATTCATTGTGATGCAGATTGCATTGTGCTGCGTATAGAGATTGCAGCGAAATTTGAAAGGCAAGAAGAAAGTTTTGAAGCTGTTTAATGTCTGCCCCCGAATGCTCAATGGAAATGCAATATTGATGTAGTCGTAAGGTGCATTGTTTAGTTCCGCAGAACAGTAATATTATTTCCTCCATTGTTGGAAGTAGTTCACCTCAGGCTGTCTATAAACGAGTCTTTCCCAGTGAAAACTCAATTGAATCGTCATTATATGTTTTAGGGAAACTTTATGCACATTTTAATATAAGGTTTTGATTTTATACATATTGTAATTTACACATTTTTAATAACAATGATTATTTTTACATCATCATTAAGAGATACAAAGTAGAAGCACCTTACTTAAACAGTAGGCTAACGTATTCAAGGAAGGAAATGCGCTCGAAGGCCTTAACTGCTCAAAATTATTCTAAGTACTAAAAGAGTGCGTAAATGAGCTGAAAAACACAGAAATTCTGTAACGCTTCTATTAATCAAACCAAGAAACTTTAAGCGAGTTGTTAGCACAAAGAATAGTAGTCAAGTGACCCATTGACCCCCCCCCCTAACTGACCAAATGTTTATACAAATGTTTTGAAACTCTAAAATGATGTATTTTTATTTGAAAATATAAAATAGTTTCCTTCTAATATACCAAGCTTTTAAATATCGAAGTGTGGATTTATATTAAAATGTGTAAAGATCGAAGACGTTATAGGTATTAAGGTTTGATTGGCTTTAGCCAATGTACTTCTCAAATATTTATTTCCACAAAATAGTGCAATATGAAAACATGAAATCACTCTTCATAATGTTAATGCATTCTTTTTACCCTTTTAAATAAATTAAAGGAGTAGTCTCCTTATTATCGGGAGAGTCTACGATAAGCTTCTTGTCCTACTCAAGGGAGGCTATTCCCCCCTTCCAGCTTAACTGATGTTAATCTCCTCTCTACCGGGGATAACCATATTAATACTAGACTACAGTGCGCCTAATGGGATACTTACTTGAAAGTATACACACATCCCATAGTTTTCATTTGTTGAATAAAACAAAAATAGAAAACATCTTATCTGCTTGCGTTTTGAGAATTTACAAATGTTAACGCATAGGTCTCATGTAGCGGCTTTTATTTTTATAATAATTTTTGAAATGTAAACTTTAAGAGCTAAGTAAATGTTTTGCTAATAAAACTAAAAGATTTTTCGTAATAATAATATAAATCTGACGTCTTGCATATAGTGAATCATAATCAGAATTCTGATTAGTAGTTCACGAAAGTAAATAAATTAAAAAGTTAATTAAATAATGTAGTTAGTTACAGTTAACATATGGTCACTATCAAGATCAAAACCTATGGGTCTTCCATAGTAACATCATTATGTAATACTGTAATATTTGAACCTGATAATAAGCAAGACTGAAATTTAAAATAAACTTCAAGAACAAAATATTATTTTATAATTAAATAATACTTAACTAAGAAAATGCGTGAGGGCTTAATTGCTGACGCGTTTCAAAGAAATCGTTCCCTTAACGAAGCAAAGCCTATACTTTACTGTAGAGGCTTTAGTTCGTAAAAGGAACGATTGTTTCGAAACGCGTCAGCAAGTAAGCCATTACGTATTCACTTAGTTAAGTATTAATTAATTATAGTTTAGTCAGTGAATTCAAGATGATGACAACAAACAACTTTAAATCATTATTATCTTATTAAGAGTCCTGATTATTTATTTTCAACAAATTACACAAAAGATTCCTAAAAGTCAAGCACGGAGCTCATAATGGAGTCGGGTTAAGGCAATCCTTCACTTAGGCGGTAATAGGATCTTAAATGGTTTTCAAATGCAATTTAGGAGTTTCAGTTGCCATTTAAAATTACTTGAGTTGTGTCGTATAGTTGTTACGTTAATACTATTTAAATTTTGAGAATGGAATTATTCTGAAAAACAACAACAAAATATTGTAATGTTTGGAAAGGCAGAAAATGTACCTAAATATATAAAATAAAACCTCCTAGCCACAAATAACAATTTAGAGGAAACTATCACACAAGTGACTTCCTCTGAAGATGGTTGCTTTGCAATCGAAATGTTCATAAGAACTCTTTCTCTTTCAACTGCTTGCTGCTTACTGCGACGTTGTGTGAATCATAAAACAGAGTCTCAGCTACAGTTTTATTTATGATGAAAAATCAAAGAAAACCGTATCATATGTAAAACATAAAACTGAAGAGTACATGTGAAGCGACGCTAACTTCAGGTTGTGTAAAAATAACAGCGAGGTAGGTGACGTTCTCGTAAAGCAGTCACTGCTGTGGTGCTGCCATAAAGATGCAATATTCCCAAGATATTAAGCGCCAAGGAATGCTGTAAATATGCGTTCGTTTATATGTGAAAGCCCGTGCACGCATCTTCCAAACCTCAAGTAATGGTAAAATAAGGCGTTTAACATTTTGAGGGAGGGGATGAAGAAACGTCCAATGTTTTCTGATGGGAAGTGTATATTATTTTAATGTCAAATTATAATTGTGTAGAGGGCAATAATGTTTTTCTAATGTTGTAATGACGTTCATCAAGTGGAAGCAAGAAGCTTTGACTAAATACCCTCGAGACATACCAAATCAAAATGGCAGCTTATCGAAAAGGACCAAACAGACAAAGCGTTTAAATCTATCTTCTTTTCTCTTTATTACATTGTAATACGATTTGACGGACGTTGTGGTGAAGACTAGAGTGTTTAAAGGAAGGTAGTTCTGCGGGCTAAGTAACTTACTAAGCTTCTATCTTTTACACCGATTTTATTTTGTCAGTGTCTTATTTCTCTCGTATAGTAACTAGAGAAAAGTAAAACGATGACATGGTTTTAGTCCAATACAAAATATAATTATGTTACTGACAGAGTGATTGAATTCGGGAAAAAATAATAAAAAAACTCTAAAATATGAAAACATCTTAACCTTGGGTTCAATCAGTATGTGTGGGTATTTTTTGTAATAGCTTGCTTTCTAAAGGGACTTATAGGGGTGCATAGGTGTCGGCGTGTAGCTGTAAGCTTGACCTTGTCAGCTGGTGACAAACCAATTAGTAACAAGCTGTGTGTACATTTACATTTCAAATGTATAAGTAAACTTCAAAAATTTGTAAACGGCATAAATTCTAAAATTTAAATTTTAAAAATATAAACTTATTTTAATACGCAAGGGGTCCGACCGTTTCTATGAACTGTATGTTATTTCCAATATACAACTTATCGATAGACTCATGACGTTATCTAATATTATAAACAATTTAAAAGATGATTTCATTTTATAAATAGAATTATTTAAGTTTATGTTCCTGTAAACAGCACAGTGACGTCATACTTTAATTACACTAGGTATTTTTTGATCATAATAAAACATAAAATGTATTGTTTCGAGGATTACCACGAAAACATGTTACTAAACGTACAAATAATTATTTGTTTTTACGTGATTGTTCAGAAACATTTGTGACTTAAAAAACACTTCAATCTACTCTTAAGCTTAGCTCATTCATCTGTGGTTATTTTGTATATTAAGATGAAACTTTGATTGACAAAAGCCATTGCGATGTTGAGAGGGGGAATAGATACGCCTTTCCGTTAGAAATACTAAGTGATGACGTCACGTTGTACGATTCACATAACATGAAATGCTAACGTGGCCTACTTACGATAGAAATAAATGTTTTGCGTTCAACGTGACTAATATCATGCCTTTTGCATAGCAAGTAGGAGCCAAGTAGGTGCCTACAATCAGACGTGTTTGGGTATGTATGTGTGCTTGCATTCGCGCAAGTGTAAGCATTTACTACAATAACCAATTACCATAACTATTTGATACTTCCCACTTAATTCCATATACATGTAAGTTTAAACCAAGGTAAATACAGTACATAAAAACTTTAGAAAACGCTTCAGTCAGTTCTAGCACTCTAATATATATGTGAGATTGTTTGTAATTGAAGGAGTTTGAGATCTTGCGTAAGCGTTGTTGCGGAATCAAAATAATCGACTTCCAATTTTTAATTAGACCAATTTTCAGTATTTTTGATAACGTTTTACAAACAAGAACTAAACAAGTAGTTAAAGTAAATAACCATTTGTAAAAAGTAATTCAGTATTAAACAAAAATTTTAAATTAATTTTGTTGCAAAACATTCATGTTTCTAGGGTAGTCACATTCAACTGTAATATTCACTAATTATAAAACTTCAGATTATAGTTTACTACGTTCACTATGTCTTTATTCTGGTAGCGAGAAGACACTGCTCATAATCTTGGCTAAGTTGGTATTATACCTTTTCTTCAGTCCCACCGCATTTCTTCTACCCTTTCTTTTCTTTTTTGTCAGAAGAGGGTACATCCTGATAGGTAGAGTCTTCTGTGAGGCCCCGATAGGGAGTAGGTCTTCTTAAGTTACATCACTCTGCTTTATTTATGACATAGCTTTCTGTTGATCACAATGTCATTTGTCATTTTACTCTTCATTCTCATCCTGCTTCCTTTAAGAGAGAGTGTTGGGTTGATACTTCTACATGGCTCCCATAGAGAATAGCTCTGCTTCAGTTAAGCAACCATTTACACGTAAAATCATTATTCCTTTAATGTTCTCTAACAAGTAATAATATCTTTAATAAAATCATTTCCAATCCTTCGTCGACGATAATATATTATAGTGACGATAGCTATCGTTCGAATTAAAATACACGCAGCTGTCATAATAGATCAAACTACCCCGGTTGCCTCGTCAAGCAAGGCTAATCGATATTTCAGTAGATGATATCCTCCACCACGTAATCCTATATTTACCACAAATCTTTCCAATCCTTAATCGACGATAATACCTATCTTTAGACTTAAAGCACAAACAACTGTCCCAATAAAACAAACTACCCCAGTTGCCTCATCAAGCAAGGCTAATCAATATTTCAGTAGATTATATCCTTCACCACGTAATCTTATATTTACCACAATCCTTTTAAATCCTTCGTCGACGATAGTACATTACCTTCGACTTTAAGCGCAAACAACTGTCCCAATAAAACAAACTACCCCGGTTGCCTCGTCAAGCAAGACTAATCGATATTTCAGAAGGTGATATCCTCCATCACGTAATCCTATATTTATCTCAAACCTTCGTTGGTGATAATACCTATCCTTCGACTTAAAGCACAAACAACAGTCCCAATAAAACAAACTACCCCAGTTTCCTCGTCAAGCAAGGCTAATCAATATTTCAAAAGATGAATTCCAACACCACATATTCCTATATCTATCACAATCTTTTCTAATCCTTCGTCGACGATAGTACCTATCCTTCGACTTAAGGGACAAGCAGCTGTCATGATAGGACAAGCCACCCCAGTTGCATCAACAAGCAAGGCTAATCAATATTTCATTAGATGATATCCTCTACCACGTAATCCTATATTTACCACAAATCTTTCCAATCCTTAATCGACGATAATACCTATCTTTAGACTTAAAGCACAAACAACTGTCCCAATAAAACAAACTACCTCAGTTGCCTCATCAAGCAAGGCTAATCAATATTTCAGTAGATTATATCCTTCACCACGTAATCTTATATTTACCACAATCCTTTTAAATCCTTCGTCGACGATAGTACATTACCTTCGACTTTAAGCACAAACAACTTTCCCAATAAAACAAACCACCCCAGTTGCCTCGTCAAGCAAGGCTAATCAATATTTCAGTAGATTATATCCTCCACCACGTAATCCTATGTTTACCACAATCCTTTCCAATTCTTCGTCTACGATAGTACCTATCCTTCGACTTACAGCACAAACAACTGTCCCAATAAAACGAACTATCCCAGTTGCCTCGTCAAGCAAGGCTAATCAATATATCAAAAGATGAATTCCTGCATCACATATTCCTATATCTATCCCAATCCTTGCTAATCCTTCGTCGACGATAGTGGTTATCCTTCGACTTCAAGGACAAGCAGCTGTCATAATAGAACAAACCACCCCAGTTGCCTCAATAAGCAAGGCTAATCAATATTTCATTAGATGATATTCTCCTCCACGTAATCCTATGTTTACCACAATTCTTTCCAATCCTTCGTCGACGATAGTACCTATCCTTCGACTTAAAGCATGAACAACTGTCCCAATAAAACAAACTACCCCAGTTGCCTCGTCAAGCAAGACTAATCAATATATCAGATGATTGTACCGGACACCAACGGAACGTCCTAATAACTCAACCCTTTCCTCTTTTGTTTCATTAAGCTGTTCAATCGTTCATAGTTTAATTCTAACTAGGTAAAGTAGCCACCCAATGTCTGAAAGCTTTTAAGAACGGACTCGTGAAGCGCCGTGACTATTATGCACATCGGAGTTGCTAAGTGAGTTTGGAACAATTACCATTTTGTCTGTCTGTCTCTCTCTCTCTCTCTCTCTCTCTCTCTCTCTCTCTCTCTCTCTCGATGCAGTTTGTGATAGTGAAACTCTCCAATGTTTGTTGGTAACATTGAAGTGATTTTTCAATTTACAAAAACCAGTAAGCTAAGCCACATCAATAATACTAATATAACACATTTGCACAGTTGTGTCTATTTGTTTTATAATTTACTAGCTTACCCGTCGCATGTTGCTGTGTTATCTGAAAAAACGAAGTACAACTAGGTTATTTTTTTCCAAAAGAAAACTATTTAGACAAATCTATATTTATTACATCCAAATAATATGTTGCCACAAAAAAAAGTAGAATTTATATTTTTATACTAAACACATTTGGTGAGATACAATATAATGTCTGTCATAAGATCTTTACCCTGTAAATAATTAATTTTGAATTTCTAGTCATTTGGGTTTGCAAGTAAAAGTTACAAATAAATCTGGCCGCCCATGTTTGCGGACGTATGCCATGGCGTCTTGAGTTTTTTCATAGCTAGATTGATATCCAGGCAGCGTAATCATATAGTATGGTAGAATAACTCGTTGACCCATATTGGAAACTTGAATGTTGTCATCTCTTAGATGTATATGTGCATGAGAGCGTAGCTTCGTTTGATTATGTCTTATATAGTTATCCGCTAGTAGCCACTTCAGCTTTCATATCAACAGAATAATCTGAGGATTAGATATTTTAATAAAAATGCAAATAGTTTATACTATTTATTCTGAACATAAATCCATAAGCGTAAATCTGCATGCAAGAAACGTTTTTATTAGTATGTGACTGTTGTATAATAAATAATACCCAACTTGTGATGTAGGAAACATAAGATGTAATTGAAGAAGGTTATACGAACGATAAAGTTTTGTTTTCTCGGCAATGTAAACGAATACCTCTTGGACCAGTATTACAGTGTTACAGCAACTTCACTAACAATAAGCTTTAGGACCAGTATTACAGTATTACAGCAACTTCACTAACAATAAGCTCTTGGACCAGTATTACAGTATTACAGCAACTTCACTAACAATAAGCTCTAGGACCAGTATTACAGTATTACAGCGACTTCACTAACAATAAGCTCTAGGACCAGTATTACAGTATTACAGCGACTTCACTAACAATAAGCTCTAGGACCAGTATTACAGTATTACAGCAACTTCACTAACAATAAGCTCTTGGACAAGTATTACAGTATTATAGCAACTTCACTAACAATAAGCTCTAGGACCAGTATTACAGTATTACAGCGACTTCACTAACAATAAGCTCTAGGACCAGTATTACAGTATTACAGCGACTTCACTAACAATAAGCTCTAGGACCAGTATTACAGTATTACAGCAACTTCACTAACAATAAGCTCTAGGACCAGTATTACAGTATTACAGCGACTTCACTAACAATAAGCTCTAGGACCAGTATTACAGTATTACAGCAACTTCACTAACTATAAGCTCTAGGACCAGTATTACAGTATTACAGCAACTTCACTAACAATAAGCTCTAGAAACAGTATTACAGTATTAAAGCAACTTCACTAACAATAAGCTCTAGGACCAGTATTACAGTATTACAGCAACTGCACTAACAATAAGCTCTAGAACCAGTATTACAGTATTACAGCAACTTCACTAACAATAAGCTCTAGGACCAGTATTACAGTTTTACAGCAACTTCACTAACAATAAGCTCTAGGACCAGTATTACAGTATTACAGCAACTTCACTAACAATAAGCTCTGGGAACAGTATTAGAGTATCACAGCAACTTCACTAACAATAAGCTCTAGGACCAGTATTACAGTATTTCAGCAACTTCACTAACAATAAGCTCTAGGACCAGTATTACAGTATTACAGCAACTTCACTAACAATAAGCTCTAGAAACAGTATTACAGAATTACAGCAACTTCACTAACAATAAGCTCTAGGACCAGTATTACAGTATTACAGCAACTTCACTAACAATAAGCTCTAGGACCAGTGTTACAGTATTACAGCAACTTCACTAACAATAAGCTCTAGGACCAGTATTACAGTATTACAGCAACTTCACTAACAATAAGCTCTAGAACCAGTGTTACAGTATTACAGCATGTTCACTAACAATAAGCTCTAGAAACAGTATTACAGTATTACAGCAACCTCACTAACAATAAGCTCTAGGACCAGTATTACAGTATTACAGCGACTTCACTAACAATAACCTCTAGGACCAGTATTACAGTATTACAGCGACTTCACTAACAATAAGCTCTAGGACCAGTATTACAGTATTACAGCAACTTCACTAACAATAAGCTCTAGGACCAGTATTACAGTATTACAGCGACTTCACTAACAATAAGCTCTAGGACCAGTATTACAGTAAAACAGCAACTTCACTAACAATAAGCTCTAGGACCAGTATTACAGTATTACAGCAACTTCACTAACAATAAGCTCTTGGACCAATATTACAGTATTACAGCGACATCACTAACAATAAGCTCTAGGACAAGTATTACAGTATTACAGCGACTTCACTAACAATAAGCTTTAGGACCAGTATTACAGTATTACAGCAACTTCACTAACAATAAGCTCTAGAAACAGTATTACAGTATTACAGCAACTTCACTAACAATATGCTCTAGGACCAGTATTACAGTATTACAGCAACTTCACTAACAATAAGCTCTTGAACCAATATTACAGTATTACAGCAACTTCACTAACAATAAGCTCTAGGACCAGTATTACAGTATTACAGCAACTTCACTAACAATAAGCTCTAGGACCAGTATTACTGTATTACAGCAACTTCACTAACAATAAGCTCTAGGACCAGTATTACAGTATTACAGCAACTTCACTAACAATAAGCTCTAGGACCAGTATTACAGTATTATAGCAACTTCACTAACACTAAGCTCTAGGACCAGTATTACAGTATTACAGCAACTTCACTAACAATAAGCTCTAGGACCAGTATTACAGTATTACAGCATCTTCACTAACAATAAGCTCTAGGACCAGTATTACAGTATTACAGCGACTTCACTAACAATAAGCTCTAGGACCAGTATTACAGTATTACAGCAACTTCACTAACAATAAGCTCTAGAACCAGTGTTACAGTATTACAGCAACTTCACTAACAATAAGCTCTAGAAACAGTATTACATTATTACAGCAAATTCACTAACAATATGCTCTAGGACCAGTATTACAGTATTACAGCAACTTCACTAACAATAAGCTCTTGGACCAATATTACAGTATTTCAGCAACTTCACCAACAATAAGCTCTAGGACCAGTATTACAGTATTACAGCAACTTCACTAACAATAAGCTCTAGGACCAGTATTACACTATTACAGCAACTTCACTAACAATAAGCTCTAGTACCAGTATTACTGTATTACAGCAACTTCACTAACAATAAGCTCTAGGACCAGCATTACAGTATTACAGCAACTTCACTAACAATATGCTCTAGGACCAGTATTACAGAATTACATCAACTTCACTAACACTAAGCTCTAGGACCAGTATTACAGTATTACAGCAACTTCACTAACAATAAGCTCTAGGACCAGTATTACAGTATTACAGCAACTTCACTAACAATAAGCTCTAGGACCAGTATTACAGTATTACAGCAACTTCACTAACAATAAGCTCTAGGACCAGTGTTACAGTATTACAGCAACTTCACTAACAATAAGGTCTAGGACCAGTATTACAGTATTACAGCAACTTCACTAACAATAAGCTCTAGGACCAGTGTTACAGTATTACAGCAACTTCACTAACAATAAGCTCTAGGACCAGTGTTACAGTATTACAGCAACTTCACTAACAATAAGCTCTAGGACGCAGTGTTACAGTTTTACAGCAACTTCACTAACAATAAGCTCTAGGACCAGTGTTACAGTATTACAGCGACTTCACTAACAATAAGCTTTAGGACCAGTATTACAGTATTACAGCAACTTCACTAACAATAAGCTCTAGAAACAGTATTACAGTATTACAGCAACTTCACTAACAATATGCTCTAGGACCAGTATTACAGTATTACAGCAACTTCACTAACAATAAGCTCTTGAACCAATATTACAGTATTACAGCAACTTCACTAACAATAAGCTCTAGGACCAGTATTACAGTATTACAGCAACTTCACTAACAATAAGCTCTAGGACCAGTATTACTGTATTACAGCAACTGCACTAACAATAAGCTCTAGGACCAGTATTACAGTATTACAGCAACTTCACTAACAATAAGCCCTAGGACCAGTATTACAGTATTATAGCAACTTCACTAACACTAAGCTCTAGGACCAGTATTACAGTATTACAGCAACTTCACTAACAATAAGCTCTAGGACCAGTATTACAGTATTACAGCATCTTCACTAACAATAAGCTCTAGGACCAGTGTTATAGTATTACAGCAACTTCACTAACAATAAACTCTAGGACCAGTATTACAGTATTACAGCAACTTCACTAACAATAAGCTCTAGAACCAGTGTTACAGTATTACAGCAACTTCACTAACAATAAGCTCTAGAAACAGTTTTACATTATTACAGCAAATTCACAAACAATATGCTCTAGGACCAGTATTACAGTATTACAGCAACTTCACTAACAATAAGCTCTTGGACCAATATTACAGTATTTCAGCAACTTCACCAACAATAAGCTCTAGGACCAGTATTACAGTATTACAGCAACTTCACTAACAATAAGCTCTAGGACCAGTATTACACTATTACAGCAACTTCACTAACAATAAGCTCTACTAAAAGTATTACTGTATTACAGCAACTTCACTAACAATAAGCTCTAGGACCAGCATTACAGTATTACAGCAACTTCACTAACAATATGCTCTAGGACCAGTATTACAGAATTACATCAACTTCACTAACACTAAGCTCTAGGACCAGTATTACAGTATTACAGCAACTTCACTAACAATAAGCTCTAGGACCAGTATTACAGTATTACAGCAACTTCAATGACAATAAGCTCTAGGACCAGTATTACAGTATTACAGCAACTTCACTAACAATAAGCTCTAGGACCAGTGTTACAGTATTACAGCAACTTCACTAACAATAAGGTCTAGGACCAGTATTACAGTATTACAGCAACTTCACTAACAATAAGCTCTAGGACCAGTGTTACAGTATTACAGCAACTTCACTAACAATAAGCTCTAGGACCAGTGTTACAGTATTACAGCAACTTCACTAACAATAAGCTCTAGGACGCAGTGTTACAGTTTTACAGCAACTTCACTAACAATAAGCTATAGGACCAGTGTTACTGTATTACAGCAACTTCACTAACAATAAGCTCTAGGACCAGTGTTACAGTATTACAGCGACTTCACTAACAATAAGCTCTAGGACCAGTATTACAGTATTACAGCAACTTCACTAACAATAAGCTCTAGGACCAATATTACAGTATTACAGCAACTTCACTAACAATAAGCTATAGAAACAGTATTACAGTATTACAGCAACTTCACTAACAATATGCTCTAGGACCAGTATTACAGTATTACAGCAACTTCACTAACAATAAGCTCTTGGACCAATATTACAGTATTACAGCAACTTCACTAACAATAAGCTCTAGGACAAGTATAACAGTATTACAGCGACTTCACTAACAATAAGCTTTAGGACCAGTATTACGGTATTACAGCGACTTCACTAACAATAAGCTCTAGGACCAGTATTACAGTATTTCAGCAACTTCACTAACAATAAGCTCTAGGACCAGTATTACAGTATTACAGCAACTTCACTAACAATAAGCTCTAGGACGCAGTGTTACAGTTTTACAGCAACTTCACTAACAATAAGCTCTAGGACCAGTGTTACAGTATTACAGCAACTTCACTAACAATAAGCTCTAGGACCAGTGTTACAGTATTACAGCGACTTCACTAACAATAAGCTCTAGGACCAGTATTACAGTATTACAGCAACTTCACTAACAATAAGCTCTAGGATCAATATTACAGTATTACAGCAACTTCACTAACAATAAGCTATAGAAACAGTATTACAGTATTACAGCAACTTCACTAACAATATGCTCTAGGACCAGTATTACAGTATTACAGCAACTTCACTAACAATAAGCTCTTGGACCAATATTACAGTATTACAGTGACATCACTAACAATAAGCTCTAGGACAAGTATAACAGTATTACAGCGACTTCACTAACAATAAGCTTTAGGACCATTATTACAGTATTACAGCGACTTCACTAACAATAAGCTCTAGGACCAGTATTACAGTATTTCAGCAACTTCACTAACAATAAGCTCTAGGACCAGTATTACAGTATTACAGCAACTTCACTAACAATAAGCTCTAGAACCAGTATTACAGCAACTTCACTAACAATAAGCTCTAGGACCAGTATTACAGTTTTACAGCAACTTCACTAACAATAGGCTCTAAAACCAGTATTACAGTATTACAGCAACTTCACTAACAATAAGCTCTAGGACCAGTATTACAGTATTACAGCAACTTCACTAACAATAAGCTCTAGGACCAGTATTACAGTATTATAGCAACTTCACTAACACTAAGCTCTAGGACCAGTATTACAGTATTACAGCAACTTCACTAACAATAAGCTCTAGGACCAGTATTACAGTATTACAGCAACTTCACTAACAAAAAGCTCTAGGACCAGTATTACAGTATTACAGCATCTTCACTAACAATAAGCTCTAGGACCAGTGTTACAGTATTACAGCAACTTCACTAACAATAAACTCTAGGACCAGTATTACAGTATTACAGCAACTTCACTAACAATAAGCTCTTGGACCAATATTACAGTATTACAGTGACATCACTAACAATAAGCTCTAGGACAAGTATAACAGTATTACAGCGACTTCACTAACAATAAGCTCTAGGACCAGCATTACAGTATTACAGCAACTTCACTAACAATAAGCTCTAGGACCAGTATTACAGTATTACAGCAACTTCACTAACAATAAGCTCTAGGACCAGTGTTACAGTATTACAGCAACTTCACTAACAATAAGGTCTATGACCAGTATTACAGTATTACAGCAACTTCACTAACAAAAAGCTCTAGGACCAGTGTTACAGTATTACAGCAACTTCACTAACAATAAGCTCTAGGACCAGTGTTACAGTATTACAGCAACTTCACTAACAATAAGCTCTAGGACGCAGTGTTACAGTTTTACAGCAACTACACTAACAATAAGCTCTAGGACCAGTGTTACAGTATTACAGCAACTTCACTAACAATAAGCTCTAGGACCAGTGTTACAGTATTACAGCGACTTCACTAACAATAAGCTCTAGGACCAGTATTACAGTATTACAGCAACTTCACTAACAATAAGCTCTAGGACCAGTATTACAGTATTACAGCAACTTCACTAACAATAAGCTCTAGAAACAGTATTACAGTATTACAGCAACTTCACTAACAATATGCTCTAGGACCAGTATTACAGTATTACAGCAACTTCACTAACAATAAGCTCTTGGACCAATATTACAGTATTACAGCGACATCACTAACAATAAGCTCTAGGACAAGTATTACAGTATTACAGCGACTTCACTAACAATAAGCTTTAGGACCAGTATTACAGTATTACAGCGACTTCACTAACAATAAGCTCTAGGACCAGTATTACAGTATTACAGCAACTTCACTAACAATAAGCTCTAGGACCAGTATTACAGTATTACAGCAACTTCACTAACAATAAGCTCTAGAACCAGTATTACAGTATTACTGGAACTTCACTAACAATAAGCTCTAGGACCAGTATTACAGTTTTACAGCAACTTCACTAACAATAAGCTCTAGGACCAGTATTACAGCAACTTCACTAACAATAAGCTCTAGGACCAGTATTACAGTATTACAGCAACTTCACTAACAATAAGCTCTAGAAACAGTATTACAGTATTACAGCAACTTCACTAACAATATGCTCTAGGACCAGTATTACAGTATTACAGCAACTTCACTAACAATAAGCTCTTGGACCAATATTACAGTATTACAGCGACATCACTAACAATAAGCTCTAGGACAGGTATTACAGTATTACAGCGACTTCACTAACAATAAGCTTTAGGACCAGTATTACAGTATTACAGCGACTTCACTAACAATAAGCTCTAGGACCAGTATTACAGTATTACAGCAACTTCACTAACAATAAGCTCTAGGACCAGTATTACAGTATTACAGCAACTTCACTAACAATAAGCTCTAGGACCAGTGTTACAGTATTACAGCAACTTCACTAACAATAAGCTCTAGGACCAGTGTTACAGTATTACAGCAACTTCACTAACAATAAGCTCTAGGACGCAGTGTTACAGTTTTACAGCAACTTCACTAACAATAAGCTCTAGGACCAGTGTTACAGTATTACAGCAACTTCACTAACAATAAGCTCTAGGACCAGTGTTACAGTATTACAGCGACTTCACTAACAATAAGCTCTAGGACCAGTATTACAGTATTACAGCAACTTCACTAACAATAAGCTCTAGGACCGGTATTACAGTATTACAGCAACTTCACTAACAATAAGCTCTAGAAACAGTATTACAGTATTACAGCAACTTCACTAACAATATGCTCTAGGACCAGTATTACAGTATTACAGCAACTTCACTAACAATAAGCTCTTGTACCATTATTACAGTATTACAGCGACATCACTAACAATAAGCTTCAGGACAAGTATTACAGTATTACAGCGACTTCACTAACAATAAGCTTTAGGACCAGTATTACAGTATTACAGCGACTTTATTAACAATTATCTCTAGGACCAGTATTACAGTATTACAGCAACTTCACTAACAATAAGCTCTAGGACCAGTATTACAGTATTACAGCAACTTCACTAACAATAGGCTCTAGAACCAGTATTACAGTATTACAGCAACTTCACTAACAATAAGCTCTAGGACCAGTATTACAGTTTTACAGCACCTTCACTAACAATAAGCTCTAGGACCAGTATTACAGTATTACAGCAACTTCACTAACAATAAGCTCTAGGACCAGTATTACAGTATTACAGCAACTTCACTAACAATAAGCTCTAGAAACAGTATTACAGTATTACAGCAACTTCACTAACAATATGCTCTAGGACCAGTATTACAGTATTACAGCAACTTCACTAACAATAAGCTCTTGGACCAATATTACAGTATTACAGCGACATCACTAACAATAAGCTCTAGGACCAGTATTACAGTATTACAGCAACTTCACTAACAATAAGCTCTAGGACCAGTATTACAGTATTACAGCATCTTCACTAACAATAAGCTCTAGGACCAGTGTTACAGTATTACAGCAACTTCACTAACAATAAACTCTAGGACCAGTATTACAGTATTACAGCAACTTCACTAACAATAAGCTCTAGAACCAGTGTTACAGTATTACAGCAACTTCACTAACAATAAGCTCTAGAAACAGTATTACAGTATTACAGCAACTTCACTAACAATATGCTCTAGGACCAGTATTACAGTATTACAGCAACTTCACTAACAATAAGCTCTTGGACCAATATTACAGTATTTCAGCAACTTCACCAACAATAAGCTCTAGGACCAGTATTACAGTATTACAGCAACTTCACTAACAATAAGCTCTAGGATCAGTATTACACTATTACAGCAACTTCACTAACAATAAGCTCTAGTACCAGTATTACTGTATTACAGCAACTTCACTAACAATAAGCTCTAGGACCAGCATTACAGTATTACAGCAACTTCACTAACAATATGCTCTAGGACCAGTATTACAGTATTACAGCAACTTCACTAACAATAAGCTCTAGGACCAGTGTTACAGTATTACAGAAACTTCACTAACAATAAGGTCTATGACCAGTATTACAGTATTACAGCAACTTCACTAACAATAAGCTCTAGGACCAGTGTTACAGTATTACAGCAACTTCACTAACAATAAGCTCTAGGACCAGTGTTACAGTATTACAGCAACTTCACTAACAATAAGCTCTAGGACGCAGTGTTACAGTTTTACAGCAACTTCACTAACAATAAGCTGTAGGACCAGTGTTACAGTATTACAGCAACTTCACTAACAATAAGCTCTAGGACCAGTGTTACAGTATTACAGCGACTTCACTAACAATAAGCTCTAGGACCAGTATTACAGTATTACAGCAACTTCACTAACAATAAGCTCTAGGACCAGTATTACAGTATTACAGCAACTTCACTAACAATAAGCTCTAGAAACAGTATTACAGTATTACAGCAACTTCACTAACAATATGCTCTAGGACCAGTATTACAGTATTACAGCAACTTCACTAACAATAAGCTCTTGGACCAATATTACAGTATTAGAGCGACATCACTAACAATAAGCTCTAGGACAAGTATTACAGTATTACAGCGACTTCACTAACAATAAGCTTTAGGACCAGTATTACAGTATTACAGCGACTTCACTAACAATAAGCTCTAGGACCAGTATTACAGTATTACAGCAACTTCACTAACAATAAGCTCTAGGACCAGTATTACAGTATTACAGCAACTTCACTAACAATAAGCTCTAGAACCAGTATTACAGTATTACAGCAACTTCACTAACAATAAGCTCTAGGACCAGTATTACAGTTTTACAGCAACTTCACTAACAATAAGCTCTAGGACCAGTATTACAGCAACTTCACTAACAATAAGCTCTAGGACCAGTATTACAGTATTACAGCAACTTCACTAACAATAAGCTCTAGAAACAGTATTACAGTATTACAGCAACTTCACTAACAATATGCTCTAGGACCAGTATTACAGTATTACAGCAACTTCCCTAACAATAAGCTCTTGGACCAATATTACAGTATTACAGCGACACCACTAACAATAAGCTCTAGGACAAGTATTACAGTATTACAGCGACTTCACTAACAATAAGCTTTAGGACCAGTATTACAGTATTACAGCGACGTCACTAACAATAAGCTCTAGGACCAGTATTACAGTATTACAGCAACTTCACTAACAATAAGCTCTAGGACCAGTATTACAGTATTACAGCAACTTCACAAACAATAAGCTCTTGAACCAATATTACAGTATTACAGCAACTTCACCAACAATAAGCTCTAGGACCAGTATTACAATATTACAGCAACTTCACTAACAATAAGCTCTAGGACCAGTATTACAGTATTACAGCAACTTCACTAACAATAAGCTCTAGGACCAGTATTACTGTATTACAGCAACTTCACTAACAATAAGCTCTAGGACCAGTATTACAGTACCTTCACTAACAATAAGCTCTAGGACCAGTATTACAGTATTATAGCAACTTCACTAACACTAAGCTCTAGGACCAGTATTACAGTATTACAGCAACTTCACTAACAATAAGCTCTAGGACCAGTATTACAGTATTACAGCATCTTCACTAACAATAAGCTCTAGGACCAGTGTTACAGTATTACAGCAACTTCACTAACAATAAACTCTAGGACCAGTATTACAGTATTACAGCAACTTCACTAACAATACGCTCTAGAACCAGTGTTACAGTATTACAGCAACTTCACTAACAATAAGCTCTAGAAACAGTATTACAGTATTACAGCAACTTCACTAACAATAAGCTCTTGGACCAATATTACAGTATTTCAGCAACTTCACCAACAATAAGCTCTAGGACCAGTATTACAGTATTACAGCAACTTCACTAACAATAAGCTCTAGGACCAGTATTACAGTATTACAGCAACTTCACTAACAATAAGCTCTAGTACCAGTATTACTGTATTACAGCAACTTCACTAACAATAAGCTCTAGGACCAGCATTACAGTATTACAGCAACTTCACTAACAATATGCTCTAGGACCAGTATTACAGAATTACAGCAACTTCACTAACACTAAGCTCTAGGACCAGTATTACAGTATTACAGCAACTTCTCTAACAATAAGCTCTAGGACCAGTATTACAGTATTACAGCAACTTCACTAACAATAAGCTCTAGGACCAGTATTACAGTATTACAGCGACATCACTAACAATAAGCTCTAGGACAAGTATTACAGTATTACAGCGACTTCACTAGCAATAAGCTTTAGGACCAGTATTACAGTATTACAGCTACTTCACTAACAATAAGCTCTAGGACCAGTATTACAGTATTACAGCAACTTCACTAACAATAAGCTCTAGGACCAGTATTACAGTATTACAGCAACTTCACTAACAATAAACTCTAGAAACAGTATTACAGTATTACAGCAACTTCACTAACAATATGCTCTAGGACCAGTATTACAGTATTACAGCAACTTCACTAACAATAAGCTCTTGAACCAATATTACAGTATTACAGCAACGTCACCAACAATAAGCTCTAGGACCAGTATTACAATATTACAGCAACTTCACTAACAATAAGCTCTAGGACCAGTATTACAGTATTACAGCAACTTCACTAACAATAAGCTCTAGGACCAGTATTACTGTATTACAGCAACTTCACTAACAATAAGCTCTAGGACCAGTATTACAGTTTTACAGCAACTTCACTAACAATAAGCTCTAGGACCAGTGTTACTGTATTACAGCAACTTCACTAACTATAAGCTCTAGGACCAGTGTTGCAGTATTACAGCAACTTCACTAACAATAAGCTCTAGGACCAGTATTACAGTATTACAGCAACTTCACTAACAATAAGCTCTAGGACCAGTGTTACAGTATTACAGCAACTTCACTAACAATAAGCTCTAGAACCAGTATTACAGCAACTTCACTAACAATAAGCTCTAGGACCAGTATTACAGTATTACAGCAACTTCACTAACAATAAGCTGTAGAAACAGTATTACAGTAATTTCACTAACAATATGCTCTAGGACCAGTATTACAGTATTACAGCAACTTCACTAACAATAAGCTCTTGGTCCAATATTACAGTATTACAGCAACTTCACCAATAATAAGCTCTAGGACCAGTATTACTGTATTACAGCAACTTCACTAACAATAAGCTCTAGGACCAGTATTACACTATTACAGCAACTTCACTAACAATATGCTCTAGGACCAGTATTACAGTATTACAGCAACTTCACTAACAATAAGCTCTAGGACCAGTATTACAGTATTACAGCAACCTCACTAACAATAAGCTCTAGGACCAGTATTACAGTATTACAGCAACTTCACTAACAATAAGCTCTAGGACCAGTATTACAGTATTACAGCAACTTCACTAACAATAAGCTCTAGGACCAGTATTACAGTATTACAGCAACTTCACTAACAATAAGCTCTAGGACCAGTGTTACAGTATTACAGCAACTTCACTAACAATAAGCTCTAGGACAAGTATTACAGTATTACAGCAACTTCACTAACAATAAGCTCTAGGACCAGTATTACAGTATTACAGCACCTTCACTAACTATAAGCTCTAGGACCATTGTTGCAGTATTACAGCAACTTCACTAACAATAAGGTCTAGAACCAGTATTACAGTATTACAGCAACTTCACTAACAATAAGCTCTAGGACCAGTATTACAGTATTACAGCAACTTCACTAACAATAAGCTCTAGGACCAGTATTACAGTATTACAGCAACTTCACTAACAATAAGCTCTTGGTCCAATATTACAGTATTACAGCAACTTCACCAACAATAAGCTCTAGGACCAGTATTACTGTAGTACAGCAACTTCACTAACAATAAGCTCTAGGACCAGTATTACACTATTACAGCAACTTCACTAACAATATGCTCTAGGACCAGTATTACTGTATTACAGCAACTTCACTAACAATAAGCTCTAGGACCAGTATTACAGTATTACAGCAACCTCACTAACAATGAGCTCTAGGACCAGTATTACAGTATTACAGCAACTTCACTAACAATAAGCTCTAGGACCAGTATTACAGTATTACAGCAACTTCACTAACAATAAGCTCTAGGACCAGTATTACAGTATTACAGCAACTTCACTAACAATAAGCTCTAGGACCAGTGTTACAGTATTACAGCAACTTCACCAACAATAAGCTCTAGGACCAGTATTACTGTATTACAGCAACTTCACTAACAATAAGCTCTAGGACCAGTATTACACTATTACAGCAACTTCACTAACAATATGCTCTAGGACCAGTATTACTGTATTACAGTAACTTCACTAACAATAAGCTCTAGGACCAGTATTACAGTATTACAGCAACCTCACTAACAATAAGCTCTAGGACCAGTATTACAGTATTACAGCAACTTCACTAACAATAAGCTCTAGAAAGAGTATTACAGTAATTTCACTAACAATATGCTCTAGGACCAGTATTACAGTATTACAGCAACTTCACTAACAATAAGCTCTTGGTCCAATATTACAGTATTACAGCACCTTCACCAACAATAAGCTCTAGGACCAGTATTACTGTATTACAGCAACTTCACTAACAATAAGCTCTAGGACCAGTATTACACTATTACAGCAACTTCACTAACAATATGCTCTAGGACCAGTATTACTGTATTACAGCAACTTCACTAACAATAAGCTCTAGGACCAGTATTACAGTATTACAGCAACCTCACTAACAATAAGCTCTAGGACCAGTATTACAGTATTACAGCAACTTCACTAACAATAAGCTCTAGGACCAGTATTACAGTATTACAGCAACTTCACTAACAATAAGCTCTAGGACCAGTATTACAGTATTACAGCAACTTCACTAACAATAAGCTCTAGGACCAGTGTTACAGTATTACAGCAACTTCACTAACAATAAGCTCTAGGACAAGTATTACAGTATTACAGCAACTTCACTAACAATAAACTCTAGGACCAGTATTACAGTATTACAGCAACTTCACTAACAATAAGCTCTAGGACCAGTGTTACAGTATTACAGCAACTTCACTAACTATAAGCTCTAGGACCAGTGTTGCAGTATTACAGCAACTTCACTAACAATAAGCTGTAGGACCAGTATTACTGTATTACAGCAACTTCACTAACAATAAGCTCTAGGACCAGTGTTACAGTATTACAGCAACTTCACTAACAATAAGCTTTAGAACCAGTATTACAGCAACTTCACTAACAATAAGCTCTAGGACCAGTATTACAGTATTACAGCAACTTCACTAACAATAAGCTGTAGAAACAGTATTACAGTAATTTCACTAACAATATGCTCTAGGACCAGTATTACAGTATTACAGCAACTTCACTAACAATAAGCTCTTGGTCCAATATTACAGTATTACAGCAACTTCACCAACAATAAGCTCTAGGACCAGTATTACTGTATTACAGCAACTTCACTAACAATAAGCTCTAGGACCAGTATTACACTATTACAGCAACTTCACTAACAATATGCTCTAGGACCAGTATTACTGTATTACAGCAACTTCACTAACAATAAGCTCTAGGACCAGTATTACAGTATTACAGCAACCTCACTAACAATAAGCTCTAGGACCAGTATTACAGTATTACAGCAACTTCACTAACAATAAGCTCTAGGACCAGTATTACAGTATTACAGCAACTTCACTAACAATAAGCTCTAGGACCAGTATTACAGTATTACAGCAACTTCACTAACAATAAGCTCTAGGACCAGTGTTACAGTATTACAGCAACTTCACTAACAATAAGCTCTAGGACAAGTATTACAGTATTACAGCAACTTCACTAACAATAAGCTCTAGGACCAGTATTACAGTATTACAGCACCTTCACTAACTATAAGCTCTAGGACCATTGTTGCAGTATTACAGCAACTTCACTAACAATAAGGTCTAGAACCAGTATTACAGTATTACAGCAACTTCACTAACAATAAGCTCTAGGACCAGTATTACAGTATTACAGCAACTTCACTAACAATAAGCTCTAGGACCAGTATTACAGTATTACAGCAACTTCACTAACAATAAGCTCTTGGTCCAATATTACAGTATTACAGCAACTTCACCAACAATAAGCTCTAGGACCAGTATTACTGTAGTACAGCAACTTCACTAACAATAAGCTCTAGGACCAGTATTACACTATTACAGCAACTTCACTAACAATATGCTCTAGGACCAGTATTACTGTATTACAGCAACTTCACTAACAATAAGCTCTAGGACCAGTATTACAGTATTACAGCAACCTCACTAACAATGAGCTCTAGGACCAGTATTACAGTATTACAGCAACTTCACTAACAATAAGCTCTAGGACCAGTATTACAGTATTACAGCAACTTCACTAACAATAAGCTCTAGGACCAGTATTACAGTATTACAGCAACTTCACTAACAATAAGCTCTAGGACCAGTGTTACAGTATTACAGCAACTTCACCAACAATAAGCTCTAGGACCAGTATTACTGTATTACAGCAACTTCACTAACAATAAGCTCTAGGACCAGTATTACACTATTACAGCAACTTCACTAACAATATGCTCTAGGACCAGTATTACTGTATTACAGTAACTTCACTAACAATAAGCTCTAGGACCAGTATTACAGTATTACAGCAACCTCACTAACAATAAGCTCTAGGACCAGTATTACAGTATTACAGCAACTTCACTAACAATAAGCTCTAGAAAGAGTATTACAGTAATTTCACTAACAATATGCTCTAGGACCAGTATTACAGTATTACAGCAACTTCACTAACAATAAGCTCTTGGTCCAATATTACAGTATTACAGCACCTTCACCAACAATAAGCTCTAGGACCAGTATTACTGTATTACAGCAACTTCACTAACAATAAGCTCTAGGACCAGTATTACACTATTACAGCAACTTCACTAACAATATGCTCTAGGACCAGTATTACTGTATTACAGCAACTTCACTAACAATAAGCTCTAGGACCAGTATTACAGTATTACAGCAACCTCACTAACAATAAGCTCTAGGACCAGTATTACAGTATTACAGCAACTTCACTAACAATAAGCTCTGGGACCAGTATTACAGTATTACAGCAACTTCACTAACAATAAGCTCTAGGACCAGTATTACAGTATTACAGCAACTTCACTAACAATAAGCTCTAGGACCAGTGTTACAGTATTACAGCAACTTCACTAACAATAAGCTCTAGGACAAGTATTACAGTATTACAGCAACTTCACTAACAATAAACTCTAGGACCAGTATTACAGTATTACAGCAACTTCACTAACAATAAGCTCTAGGACCAGTGTTACAGTATTACAGCAACTTCACTAACTATAAGCTCTAGGACCAGTGTTGCAGTATTACAGCAACTTCACTAACAATAAGGTCTAGGACTAGTATTACAGTATTACAGCAACTTCACTAACAATAAGCTCTAGGACCAGTGTTACAGTATTACAGCAACTTCACTAACAATAAGCTCTAGGACCAGTGTTACAGTATTACAGCAACTTCACTAACAATAAGCTCTAGGACGCAGTGTTACAGTTTTACAGCAACTTCACTAACAATAAGCTCTAGGACCAGTGTTACAGTATTACAGCAACTTCACTAACAATAAGCTCTAGGACCAGTGTTACAGTATTACAGCAACTTCACTAACAATAAGCTCTAGGACCAGTATTACAGTATTACAGCAACTTCACTAACAATAAGCTCTAGGACCAGTGTTACAGTATTACAGGGACTTCACTAACAAAAGCTCTAGGACCAGTGTTACAGTATTACAGCAACTTCACTAACAATAAGCTCTAGGACCAGTATTACAGTATTACAGCAACTTCACTAACAATAAGCTCTAGGACCAGTGTTGCAGTATTACAGCAACTTCACTAACAATAAGCTCTAGGACCAGTGTTGCAGTATTACAGCAACTTCACTAACAATAAGCTCTAGGACCAGTGTTACAGTATTACAGCAACTTCACTAACAATAAGCTCTAGGACCAGTGTTACAGTATTACAGCAACTTCACTAACAATAATCTCTAGGACCAGTGTTACAGTATTACAGCAACTTCACTAACAATAAGCTCTAGGACCAGTGTTACAGTATTACAGCAACTTCACTAACAATAAGCTCTAGGACGCAGTGTTACAGTTTTACAGCAACTTCACTAACAATAAGCTCTAGGACCAGTGTTACAGTATTACAGCAACTTCACTAACAATAAGCTCTAGGACCAGTGTTACAGTATTACAGCAACTTCACTAACAATAAGCTCTAGGACCAGTATTACAGTATTACAGCAACTTCACTAACAATAAGCTCTAGGACCAGTGTTACAGTATTACAGGGACTTCACTAACAAAAGCTCTAGGACCAGTGTTACAGTATTACAGCAACTTCACTAACAATAAGCTCTAGGACCAGTATTACAGTATTACAGCAACTTCACTAACAATAAGCTCTAGGACCAGTGTTGCAGTATTACAGCAACTTCACTAACAATAAGCTCTAGGACCAGTGTTGCAGTATTACAGCAACTTCACTAACAATAAGCTCTAGGACCAGTGTTACAGTATTACAGCAACTTCACTAACAATAAGCTCTAGGACCAGTGTTACAGTATTACAGCAACTTCACTAACAATAATCTCTAGGACCAGTGTTACAGTATTACAGCAACTTCACTAACAATAAGCTCTTGGTCCAATATTACAGTATTACAGCAACTTCACCAACAATAAGCTCTAGGACCAGTATTACTGTAGTACAGCAACTTCACTAACAATAAGCTCTAGGACCAGTATTACACTATTACAGCAACTTCACTAACAATATGCTCTAGGACCAGTATTACTGTATTACAGCAACTTCACTAACAATAAGCTCTAGGACCAGTATTACAGTATTACAGCAACCTCACTAACAATGAGCTCTAGGACCAGTATTACAGTATTACAGCAACTTCACTAACAATAAGCTCTAGGACCAGTATTACAGTATTACAGCAACTTCACTAACAATAAGCTCTAGGACCAGTATTACAGTATTACAGCAACTTCACTAACAATAAGCTCTAGGACCAGTGTTACAGTATTACAGCAACTTCACCAACAATAAGCTCTAGGACCAGTATTACTGTATTACAGCAACTTCACTAACAATAAGCTCTAGGACCAGTATTACACTATTACAGCAACTTCACTAACAATATGCTCTAGGACCAGTATTACTGTATTACAGTAACTTCACTAACAATAAGCTCTAGGACCAGTATTACAGTATTACAGCAACCTCACTAACAATAAGCTCTAGGACCAGTATTACAGTATTACAGCAACTTCACTAACAATAAGCTCTAGAAAGAGTATTACAGTAATTTCACTAACAATATGCTCTAGGACCAGTATTACAGTATTACAGCAACTTCACTAACAATAAGCTCTTGGTCCAATATTACAGTATTACAGCACCTTCACCAACAATAAGCTCTAGGACCAGTATTACTGTATTACAGCAACTTCACTAACAATAAGCTCTAGGACCAGTATTACACTATTACAGCAACTTCACTAACAATATGCTCTAGGACCGGTATTACTGTATTACAGCAACTTCACTAACAATAAGCTCTAGGACCAGTATTACAGTATTACAGCAACCTCACTAACAATAAGCTCTAGGACCAGTATTACAGTATTACAGCAACTTCACTAACAATAAGCTCTAGGACCAGTATTACAGTATTACAGCAACTTCACTAACAATAAGCTCTAGGACCAGTATTACAGTATTACAGCAACTTCACTAACAATAAGCTCTAGGACCAGTGTTACAGTATTACAGCAACTTCACTAACAATAAGCTCTAGGACAAGTATTACAGTATTACAGCAACTTCACTAACAATAAACTCTAGGACCAGTATTACAGTATTACAGCAACTTCACTAACAATAAGCTCTAGGACCAGTGTTACAGTATTACAGCAACTTCACTAACTATAAGCTCTAGGACCAGTGTTGCAGTATTACAGCAACTTCACTAACAATAAGCTGTAGGACCAGTATTACTGTATTACAGCAACTTCACTAACAATAAGCTCTAGGACCAGTGTTACAGTATTACAGCAACTTCACTAACAATAAGCTCTAGAACCAGTATTACAGCAACTTCACTAACAATAAGCTCTAGGACCAGTATTACAGTATTACAGCAACTTCACTAACAATAAGCTGTAGAAACAGTATTACAGTAATTTCACTAACAATATGCTCTAGGACCAGTATTACAGTATTACAGCAACTTCACTAACAATAAGCTCTTGGTCCAATATTACAGTATTACAGCAACTTCACCAACAATAAGCTCTAGGACCAGTATTACTGTATTACAGCAACTTCACTAACAATAAGCTCTAGGACCAGTATTACACTATTACAGCAACTTCACTAACAATATGCTCTAGGACCAGTATTACTGTATTACAGCAACTTCACTAACAATAAGCTCTAGGACCAGTATTACAGTATTACAGCAACCTCACTAACAATAAGCTCTAGGACCAGTATTACAGTATTACAGCAACTTCACTAACAATAAGCTCTAGGACCAGTATTACAGTATTACAGCAACTTCACTAACAATAAGCTCTAGGACCAGTATTACAGTATTACAGCAACTTCACTAACAATAAGCTCTAGGACCAGTGTTACAGTATTACAGCAACTTCACTAACAATAAGCTCTAGGACAAGTATTACAGTATTACAGCAACTTCACTAACAATAAGCTCTAGGACCAGTATTACAGTATTACAGCACCTTCACTAACTATAAGCTCTAGGACCATTGTTGCAGTATTACAGCAACTTCACTAACAATAAGGTCTAGAACCAGTATTACAGTATTACAGCAACTTCACTAACAATAAGCTCTAGGACCAGTATTACAGTATTACAGCAACTTCACTAACAATAAGCTCTAGGACCAGTATTACAGTATTACAGCAACTTCACTAACAATAAGCTCTTGGTCCAATATTACAGTATTACAGCAACTTCACCAACAATAAGCTCTAGGACCAGTATTACTGTAGTACAGCAACTTCACTAACAATAAGCTCTAGGACCAGTATTACACTATTACAGCAACTTCACTAACAATATGCTCTAGGACCAGTATTACTGTATTACAGCAACTTCACTAACAATAAGCTCTAGGACCAGTATTACAGTATTACAGCAACCTCACTAACAATGAGCTCTAGGACCAGTATTACAGTATTACAGCAACTTCACTAACAATAAGCTCTAGGACCAGTATTACAGTATTACAGCAACTTCACTAACAATAAGCTCTAGGACCAGTATTACAGTATTACAGCAACTTCACTAACAATAAGCTCTAGGACCAGTGTTACAGTATTACAGCAACTTCACCAACAATAAGCTCTAGGACCAGTATTACTGTATTACAGCAACTTCACTAACAATAAGCTCTAGGACCAGTATTACACTATTACAGCAACTTCACTAACAATATGCTCTAGGACCAGTATTACTGTATTACAGTAACTTCACTAACAATAAGCTCTAGGACCAGTATTACAGTATTACAGCAACCTCACTAACAATAAGCTCTAGGACCAGTATTACAGTATTACAGCAACTTCACTAACAATAAGCTCTAGAAAGAGTATTACAGTAATTTCACTAACAATATGCTCTAGGACCAGTATTACAGTATTACAGCAACTTCACTAACAATAAGCTCTTGGTCCAATATTACAGTATTACAGCACCTTCACCAACAATAAGCTCTAGGACCAGTATTACTGTATTACAGCAACTTCACTAACAATAAGCTCTAGGACCAGTATTACACTATTACAGCAACTTCACTAACAATATGCTCTAGGACCAGTATTACTGTATTACAGCAACTTCACTAACAATAAGCTCTAGGACCAGTATTACAGTATTACAGCAACCTCACTAACAATAAGCTCTAGGACCAGTATTACAGTATTACAGCAACTTCACTAACAATAAGCTCTGGGACCAGTATTACAGTATTACAGCAACTTCACTAACAATAAGCTCTAGGACCAGTATTACAGTATTACAGCAACTTCACTAACAATAAGCTCTAGGACCAGTGTTGCAGTATTACAGCAACTTCACTAACAATAAGCTCTAGGACCAGTGTTGCAGTATTACAGCAACTTCACTAACAATAAGCTCTAGGACCAGTGTTACAGTATTACAGCAACTTCACTAACAATAAGCTCTAGGACCAGTGTTACAGTATTACAGCAACTTCACTAACAATAATCTCTAGGACCAGTGTTACAGTATTACAGCAACTTCACTAACAATAAGCTCTTGGTCCAATATTACAGTATTACAGCAACTTCACCAACAATAAGCTCTAGGACCAGTATTACTGTAGTACAGCAACTTCACTAACAATAAGCTCTAGGACCAGTATTACACTATTACAGCAACTTCACTAACAATATGCTCTAGGACCAGTATTACTGTATTACAGCAACTTCACTAACAATAAGCTCTAGGACCAGTATTACAGTATTACAGCAACCTCACTAACAATGAGCTCTAGGACCAGTATTACAGTATTACAGCAACTTCACTAACAATAAGCTCTAGGACCAGTATTACAGTATTACAGCAACTTCACTAACAATAAGCTCTAGGACCAGTATTACAGTATTACAGCAACTTCACTAACAATAAGCTCTAGGACCAGTGTTACAGTATTACAGCAACTTCACCAACAATAAGCTCTAGGACCAGTATTACTGTATTACAGCAACTTCACTAACAATAAGCTCTAGGACCAGTATTACACTATTACAGCAACTTCACTAACAATATGCTCTAGGACCAGTATTACTGTATTACAGTAACTTCACTAACAATAAGCTCTAGGACCAGTATTACAGTATTACAGCAACCTCACTAACAATAAGCTCTAGGACCAGTATTACAGTATTACAGCAACTTCACTAACAATAAGCTCTAGAAAGAGTATTACAGTAATTTCACTAACAATATGCTCTAGGACCAGTATTACAGTATTACAGCAACTTCACTAACAATAAGCTCTTGGTCCAATATTACAGTATTACAGCACCTTCACCAACAATAAGCTCTAGGACCAGTATTACTGTATTACAGCAACTTCACTAACAATAAGCTCTAGGACCAGTATTACACTATTACAGCAACTTCACTAACAATATGCTCTAGGACCAGTATTACTGTATTACAGCAACTTCACTAACAATAAGCTCTAGGACCAGTATTACAGTATTACAGCAACCTCACTAACAATAAGCTCTAGGACCAGTATTACAGTATTACAGCAACTTCACTAACAATAAGCTCTAGGACCAGTATTACAGTATTACAGCAACTTCACTAACAATAAGCTCTAGGACCAGTATTACAGTATTACAGCAACTTCACTAACAATAAGCTCTAGGACCAGTGTTACAGTATTACAGCAACTTCACTAACAATAAGCTCTAGGACAAGTATTACAGTATTACAGCAACTTCACTAACAATAAACTCTAGGACCAGTATTACAGTATTACAGCAACTTCACTAACAATAAGCTCTAGGACCAGTGTTACAGTATTACAGCAACTTCACTAACTATAAGCTCTAGGACCAGTGTTGCAGTATTACAGCAACTTCACTAACAATAAGCTGTAGGACCAGTATTACTGTATTACAGCAACTTCACTAACAATAAGCTCTAGGACCAGTGTTACAGTATTACAGCAACTTCACTAACAATAAGCTCTAGAACCAGTATTACAGCAACTTCACTAACAATAAGCTCTAGGACCAGTATTACAGTATTACAGCAACTTCACTAACAATAAGCTGTAGAAACAGTATTACAGTAATTTCACTAACAATATGCTCTAGGACCAGTATTACAGTATTACAGCAACTTCACTAACAATAAGCTCTTGGTCCAATATTACAGTATTACAGCAACTTCACCAACAATAAGCTCTAGGACCAGTATTACTGTATTACAGCAACTTCACTAACAATAAGCTCTAGGACCAGTATTACACTATTACAGCAACTTCACTAACAATATGCTCTAGGACCAGTATTACTGTATTACAGCAACTTCACTAACAATAAGCTCTAGGACCAGTATTACAGTATTACAGCAACCTCACTAACAATAAGCTCTAGGACCAGTATTACAGTATTACAGCAACTTCACTAACAATAAGCTCTAGGACCAGTATTACAGTATTACAGCAACTTCACTAACAATAAGCTTTAGGACCAGTATTACAGTATTACAGCAACTTCACTAACAATAAGCTCTAGGACCAGTGTTACAGTATTACAGCAACTTCACTAACAATAAGCTCTAGGACAAGTATTACAGTATTACAGCAACTTCACTAACAATAAGCTCTAGGACCAGTATTACAGTATTACAGCACCTTCACTAACTATAAGCTCTAGGACCATTGTTGCAGTATTACAGCAACTTCACTAACAATAAGGTCTAGAACCAGTATTACAGTATTACAGCAACTTCACTAACAATAAGCTCTAGGACCAGTATTACAGTATTACAGCAACTTCACTAACAATAAGCTCTAGGACCAGTATTACAGTATTACAGCAACTTCACTAACAATAAGCTCTTGGTCCAATATTACAGTATTACAGCAACTTCACCAACAATAAGCTCTAGGACCAGTATTACTGTAGTACAGCAACTTCACTAACAATAAGCTCTAGGACCAGTATTACACTATTACAGCAACTTCACTAACAATATGCTCTAGGACCAGTATTACTGTATTACAGCAACTTCACTAACAATAAGCTCTAGGACCAGTATTACAGTATTACAGCAACCTCACTAACAATGAGCTCTAGGACCAGTATTACAGTATTACAGCAACTTCACTAACAATAAGCTCTAGGACCAGTATTACAGTATTACAGCAACTTCACTAACAATAAGCTCTAGGACCAGTATTACAGTATTACAGCAACTTCACTAACAATAAGCTCTAGGACCAGTGTTACAGTATTACAGCAACTTCACCAACAATAAGCTCTAGGACCAGTATTACTGTATTACAGCAACTTCACTAACAATAAGCTCTAGGACCAGTATTACACTATTACAGCAACTTCACTAACAATATGCTCTAGGACCAGTATTACTGTATTACAGTAACTTCACTAACAATAAGCTCTAGGACCAGTATTACAGTATTACAGCAACCTCACTAACAATAAGCTCTAGGACCAGTATTACAGTATTACAGCAACTTCACTAACAATAAGCTCTAGAAAGAGTATTACAGTAATTTCACTAACAATATGCTCTAGGACCAGTATTACAGTATTACAGCAACTTCACTAACAATAAGCTCTTGGTCCAATATTACAGTATTACAGCACCTTCACCAACAATAAGCTCTAGGACCAGTATTACTGTATTACAGCAACTTCACTAACAATAAGCTCTAGGACCAGTATTACACTATTACAGCAACTTCACTAACAATATGCTCTAGGACCAGTATTACTGTATTACAGCAACTTCACTAACAATAAGCTCTAGGACCAGTATTACAGTATTACAGCAACCTCACTAACAATAAGCTCTAGGACCAGTATTACAGTATTACAGCAACTTCACTAACAATAAGCTCTGGGACCAGTATTACAGTATTACAGCAACTTCACTAACAATAAGCTCTAGGACCAGTATTACAGTATTACAGCAACTTCACTAACAATAAGCTCTAGGACCAGTGTTACAGTATTACAGCAACTTCACTAACAATAAGCTCTAGGACAAGTATTACAGTATTACAGCAACTTCACTAACAATAAACTCTAGGACCAGTATTACAGTATTACAGCAACTTCACTAACAATAAGCTCTAGGACCAGTGTTACAGTATTACAGCAACTTCACTAACTATAAGCTCTAGGACCAGTGTTGCAGTATTACAGCAACTTCACTAACAATAAGGTCTAGGACTAGTATTACAGTATTACAGCAACTTCACTAACAATAAGCTCTAGGACCAGTGTTACAGTATTACAGCAACTTCACTAACAATAAGCTCTAGGACCAGTGTTACAGTATTACAGCAACTTCACTAACAATAAGCTCTAGGACGCAGTGTTACAGTTTTACAGCAACTTCACTAACAATAAGCTCTAGGACCAGTGTTACAGTATTACAGCAACTTCACTAACAATAAGCTCTAGGACCAGTGTTACAGTATTACAGCAACTTCACTAACAATAAGCTCTAGGACCAGTATTACAGTATTACAGCAACTTCACTAACAATAAGCTCTAGGACCAGTGTTACAGTATTACAGGGACTTCACTAACAAAAGCTCTAGGACCAGTGTTACAGTATTACAGCAACTTCACTAACAATAAGCTCTAGGACCAGTATTACAGTATTACAGCAACTTCACTAACAATAAGCTCTAGGACCAGTGTTGCAGTATTACAGCAACTTCACTAACAATAAGCTCTAGGACCAGTGTTGCAGTATTACAGCAACTTCACTAACAATAAGCTCTAGGACCAGTGTTACAGTATTACAGCAACTTCACTAACAATAAGCTCTAGGACCAGTGTTACAGTATTACAGCAACTTCACTAACAATAATCTCTAGGACCAGTGTTACAGTATTACAGCAACTTCACTAACAATAAGCTCTAGGACCAGTGTTACAGTATTACAGTAACTTCACTAACAATAAGGTCATTACAACGACCTTTATCTTGACTCGGAGACTCAGGAACAGAATAAATTTTTATTTTAAACTCGTTATTCCTATTAGGCATGTTTACCAAATTATATCAAGTGCTTGTATTTAAAACTTTAAATAAGATTATTATTATTTGCAAAACGTTTTATAAAATTATAATAAATTCTCTACATAAATTAAAACCCCATATTTGTTAAAGTGATAAATCGATCGCCTTCCGAATAAAAGTATATTTGTAATATTTGAATATTATTATCATGCGTGTGAAGTAAACTTCCTTCACTGTGATAAACTTGGCCTTGAATTTTAAACGTTAGTATACAATTATTTTCTAAAACTTCTTCAGCACCAAAAGAAGTAATTTGAAATATTTTATTGTAATTTCTAGCATTGTCTAGAAAAGGTTTTGATCAGGGATGCAACCATAAAACCAATTAAAAAAAATAGATTTAGGTGTTTCATCACCGCTGTGGGAAAAACATTTAACTCTTTCCATTTTTTGCCGATGCATCTATTACAAATTGTATTCATTGAGCCGATTTGTACACACATAAACACACACATAAATATATGTATATATATATATATATATATATATATATATATATATATATATATTGAATAATTATAGTATAGATTAGCTTGATATTCAAATGCTGCTCTTGACATAGTTGCATGAATATGCGCATAGAATGAATACGCTGGTTCATAAGCCTTTGTAAACGTTGAACGAGTCACATTGATATTTGATCTTACTCGCGAGAGGCGAGATTCACTTTAATCAAAGCTTACATTTTGTCGCGCATTTGCCTTAGGTCTAGTCGCCTTCGTTTTTCCGAACAAATAAAGTTTCTGCATTTTAAAAACGAAATATTGTGTAACAATATTACTAACACACTTAATAATCTTAGTGCACTCAATAATAATTGTAAATTATACAGCATTAAAGTTTTCTGGGTAGTTTTAAATTCAGCTAATTGTAAATATACAGATTGCAAAAACGTGTATTGATCAACACAAACACACACAAAATGATAAATTTCTCAATGAATCTTAGCTACTTAAGGGTTAAAATGGTATAATTTTGTTAGCACCACCTATCGGCCACAGGGTAAAGCTATGCGTGTAAGTTCTGGGCTGCAAAACTTCATTTCTAATTGAAGTAGCCCCTATTTTAATGTAGTCCCATGTTTTTCTTCTGCAATCCATAACAAAAACATCCTGTTTTTATACAGCCTGACATACCTCGTGTAATGAAGTATCTTCATTAAAATTTTAAAACAATCATTAGTTTTTGAGATTTTTGCGAACAAACACTGTTTCTTTGTATAATAATAAAATAAGTTGTTTTTTAAAATTTGTATAAGCTTTACATTTATTTTGGTTTGTTTATATCTCTTGTTATGTTGTTTACTAGTTTTATTGACAATTCTATTCGTTTTTTATTACCTTAGCGCTTTTAGAATCTTGCTTTGTTTTTTTATCATTTTTAAAAAAGAAAACCATGAATACGTATAAAAATAGTGGATCTTACATACTCTACATCTGCTTATTTTTTCTGTTGCTGCTTATTTAGTCACTACGCCTAATAATATTATTACTAATTATTACTAATAATATTATTACCTACGGCTCAATTTATTATTAAATTTATTGTTTAGTGCAAATTAAATAAATTGCGTATTTCACTTATCCTTGTCGATTATCTTTACATTTTAAGATAAAAGCCTTTAAAATAATGACATTTTTAAAAACGTATTTGATATTTCCAGCTGCACTGCCAAAATATTTCCGCGTGTTATATTTAACGCTAGAAAATATTGATTTAGTATTATCATTTTCGTCACTTTAGTTTATTCGAATCCTGAAAGAATTTGAAAACGTTTAAGGAAAACATTTCGCGGTTGATAATTTTGATTTACAATTTACCATTACATTTCCAGTTGGGGAATCATAGCTTACGTAGCATTCGAGTCTTCCCTTTGATATCGGTGACGTCACATTACTCTAAGCAAATGTTACTACGCTTCACGGAAGTGTAACAATGTATAATAGGGATCCTTGAATGTAGCTTTGAATCTATTCAAACGCTTGCATTTTTAGTGGGAGGAGATAATTTCCTCAGCTTAAATATGATCACAACTGATAATAGGGTTAATGTGCTCTTCACATTAAAATAAAATAATTAATAAATACAAATAATAATAAAAGTGTTGAACAAAACTGAACAAAGTGAAAATAATTAGATATGAAAAAAAAGGATTTTACGTGTAACTTTAGTTGCTTTATATCAAATATTTAACTTTCATGATCTAATGATGGTTCTCATTTTAACGTAACCTATAATACAGATTACAGAAATATGGTTTTAAAATAAAGAGGAAAGTTTGCAGTTTTTACCGTAATAAGTTTCGGTACGTGCTTCATCAGTAGCACAACAGACATCGTCGATATTCAATTTCTCGGCTCGTATTCTAGAACATGTCTGGATTGACAGTAGCAATATCAGGAACTATCCGTTCTATGAGATTAACTGCCACGAAGGTCTCCCCTATACACTATGTTTTTAATGTATGCCTAAAACACGTCCATTGGTGTGAAATCAAACGGACAAGGAAAAGGGCGAATCACTTCCAATCACTACCAATCAAACCGCTTAGAATCTTTATATTCAGTTCGTTCCGAACAATTGTTTTGTAACGCAGCAGTGCCCCATCTGCATGCATATTACCCGGACACCAGTTTCGTGTTCGATAAGTTCTATCTGAGGAAAATCGAATAACTGAAACCTATCCATATAAACGTTACAGTAATTATTTTCTGAACAAAAAGAAGAGGAAAAGAAGGTACTTTTTCTCAATGGCATTTTCACAAAGCATTATCACAACAAAATTACCACTTCCAACTGTAAAAACACAAATTCCTAACCGTTTTCATTATTTTAAAACTATATAGTTGTAAAATTCGTATATTTGCCTTCATATGTTCACCCTACTGGAAGTAGTCAGTTTATCAAATAAGGTCATTCCATTCCGTTGACCTTGTATTCAATAAGTCTATTTTGCACATTAACAAAATACCTAAATATATAAATAAAAGTATATGTTATATATATATTCCAAGACATTAATTGTATAGGTACAATATACAGAGTTTTATATACTCTAATTTTTTCCATCAGGGGTGGTTCGCAAATGATGTTTTTCCTAAGAACTTGGAGAATGTTCGACAGTACCCTTCATTTGAGAGTTTAGGGACAATATGTTGAAAACAATTTAACAAAATTGTGGAAAATGAAATTTCTCCAGCACCAGTATATAGCCCAGATTTCTGTTTCTAATTGTGATGAACTTTGTGTAGTCATCTCTCTTCAATTATTCAATTACAAAATACATAGCTCAGTTGGGAAAAAACATATATTAATAATCGATTCAATCATTTTTATTAAAATTGTCTGAGAGAAATTATTAACTAATCAAAATGAGTAAAAATGTGAATTAGTTAGTACAAAATCACGCAAACGTAATTTGTTTCACAAAATAATTTCAGATGAATTCCCATGAACATAAAAATTAATTACAAAAAAAGACTCCAATAAAACTGAAGACAATTTTAGAAATTTGTTTTATTAATATTGTCTGTCAGTTCAGCAGGGACCTTCTACGCATTTGGAACGGAGATGTTAGGATACTCATTTTCCAGTCAAAAATGAGTATCTGTTTATCTAAAGAATAAAAACCCGTAAAATAAAAATATACAAAAAACAAAACAAAAATTATTTTATTTGGAAATACAAGTTTTTCTGGTATTACGTAGCACTGCAATTTTTCGTAACTAAAACTGAAAGCGTAGGTCTTCCATTATACATTTTATAAGTACATTATAAGGCTTTTTTTGGAAAACTGAAGACTTTATTAAATTTTAAAGAAACAAATATCTTTTAAAGCAAAGAAGCTAATATCTTTTTCATTTTACTCATAAAAATTTGAAACTTTCCCTAGAAGTAGCAAACATGTCTTTATTATTTTAAGATCATTTCCAATTACAAGCGTATTTTAAAAATATATACATGGACTAACGATTTTTCTTTTAATTGATTTTTCTCATTTCTTCCAGTAACTTTCCACCGGAATGATCAATTATCATTTCATGACTGTTTTCTAATTACTTACGGTCTTTTCACTTTACATGTGATAGTACGTAAACCTTTTTTTATTTCAGTTAATAATTTACTTTTCATTCCAAATAAGGAATTTCTCTCTGTTAAACTAAAATAAACTGTAAATACCTTTTAAAATCGAATGTTTAAATCACAACACAAAGAAATACGAGAGGTTCTGTTCTTATTATGGGATCTTTTCTCTTTCCACCTTTTTATGGTTTACAAATAGCTTTTTTGTAAGCATTATTAATTTAAAATGGCATATTAAAAAAAAAAAACAGTTCTGAACATAAGATATTATACAGCAACGTCTGTAGAAACTCGTTTAACGAGAGTTTAGGAGCTGCGAGTTGATCAAAACCTTTTCCTCGGCTACAAGTCATTAAATGTTTTTCAACAGAACCATTCGTGTCATTTCCCGTGGGATTCGTTCTTCACTTTCCGTGTCAATACGAAAATATCCTCAGATTATTAAAATGAATGCTACTAACCGTTTACAAAACATTGTCAGAGAGGTAAAGTGTACTACCATTTTAAAAATAAATGCGCCACCAGTGAACATTACAATCAAGAATTAGAATTGTTGAAAAAATTCGAGTTAATTTGGAATATTACAATAAATGTTCATACAAATTTTTAATCGGAAGGATTAACAAAGAAGATTTCATTAAAAATCGGTATCCTAAAAATTAAATTTACTTTTAAAATTAAAATTTCAACATTGTAGAAAACCTTTATCATATGTATTTTGATTTAAGAGCAGTAAGCAGTAGTTTATTTTAAAAAGTGAGCAATAATTTAAATGTTTTTTTTTTAAATAGCATTTAAACGTTTTACAAAAGCCTTCAATATATAAATTTTAATTGGAGAATAACACGCTACAATTTATTTAAAATCTAATTTAAGCCATTAACATAATTTTTTTTAACAAAACTTCAAAATTGTAGACAATTGTTTTTACTTTTTTAAATTTAAAACAGAATTAAATATGTTATTTAAAAATAGTAAGCTATGAATTAAATTTTATTTTTTCAACTAAAACTTTAAATTGGTGGACAACTTAGATAATCGTATTTTACAGATAGGTTAAATACTTTTAAATTTCCTCTAATTATGGTCAACTTAAACGAGAATTTTCTTTTGTTTAATATATTTCTTTGTCGCCAACAAATATATTCTTAAATCCTATTTTCTCACAAAATAACATATTTTTTAAAAAAATATGGGAAACTACCGAGCGCCTATTTCTAGGCGTTAGTAATTAACAATCACTCTCCCACTTAACGTTTTAATTATTTCCTTTAGTCTGGTCTTACAAAGTACCGTATAGTGACTTTCCAGTATCGAATCGTTTATTTTCTCAACAGATCCTTTGACAGATCTTGTTGGACAGAGAGACAAGGGTGAAAAGTTGGTATGTTGATCACTGCAAGAACTCTACATTGTAGAGGCAATAAATATAATGAGAGAGTACAACTAAGGTAAATCCTACGCTGTAGCCTACGCTGAAGTGTTCACAAGTCATGATTGTTCTTCTAACTTTATATTTACAAACAGCTGATGAAATGAAATGTTTTGTACGGTTAAACAAGTGTTTATATAAATAGTAATAAACCTGTTGAAACTAAGTGGCTTGGCTTTAGCATACATAGAGTAATTTCGTGGCTTCCAGATTGTCAGACAATATGCCTGATCGTGAGAGGAGATGATAGATAAGAATGGTGAATAATGGTAGGAAATAACAAATAACAACAGCTCCAAATAAATAATGTATTCCTCAAACGAATTTCAACGCAAAGTCATGATCAGCAGGGGGTATGTGTGATGTGGGATTTAGATCATAGTGAATATGACTGTCGATAAGAGAAAGAGGGGATTTGGGGGTCCCCGATGTTATGCAGCGTCTATCTGCGATTACACTGTGTGGAGGAGTATGGAACCTATGCTGTTTGATATCGCCAGGATCTGAGATTGGGTGGCGCAATAGAAGGACATTAGAAATAGCAATAAGATTACATTTATATTTCTATTATAGGGTATCGGTTATCGTAACGGTAATAACCGTTACGAATATATAGAATGTTTATTAGGAAATATTTACAAAATAATTGTTATTTTAATTAATATGTTTCTTATTCATAAAATGCATTAATGTATTATATTTTTTAAACAGTTCAACTATAACTAGTCACCTGAAATAAAATCGTCTGATGATCACCGGAAACACCAATAGTAACTTAGAATAGCATATAAAATGTGTATGTAAGAATTCAGTAGAAAATATAAGGTTTTTCGAAGTTGTAGTAAAAGGGAGTCATGGATAGTAGACGGGAACACACCATCTGCAGTGGGGACGTGTGGTCCGTTTTCCTTAAAACAAAAACGCTTCATAAATAGTTGAACTAGAGATGTGAAAGTAATTTTGAGTAATAGAAGTGACCGTGTCTAACCGAAACGTACATAAAAAGGGGGATACTGTGCTCATGACGTCTTATTAAAGGTCTCCAAAACATTTTACATTTTAATTCCGATTACATTAAAGTTTTACGCAAACATTTAACAATTTTACTTCAAAGAATATTTTGGTATTGCATATTTTAAGGTCTGTTTATTTGTCACTCTGTTTTTTTACCATAACTTTTTTATTCCTCTTATTTTTTCTATATATTTTTAATAGGTATAGATCATATTTTAATCAATAAGTTTTTATTCATTATTTTCTGATGTGGTGTCCTTCTAATTTCCTATTATTTCCTTTAGACTTTTTTTTAATAATAACATTTGCACATGAGTTATAATTTTCTGTACCTATCTTGACCGAGACGGATGACAAACACTTTTCTTAATTTTAAAATCTTTTGCTTTATAAAGTGCTTCTAGAACTTCATGTTTTTTGTTTTAGTTAATTTGTCGCCTATTTCGTTGAAAAGCTTAATTGTGTATGTTGAACCTAACTTAGATAATAAAAGCTCCCCATCACCTTCCCACTATAGGAAAAAGATTGACTCTTCTATAACGGTTTCTTTGGCTAATGTAAAAATCATGTTTACTTTAATAAATCACTACTACTGACGATAGACTACGCGATATTCTTGCTCTTACTATCTCTAACAGTTATTTACAATATTCCCCGTATCTTCTTATATCATCTACAGTCGAGCATATTTTACAAATCTTGCTTCGTTTTATTGCTCACAAACATTGCTCCCGATTTTATCACATTTATATATTTACGATTTGTAAATACTTTATGTATTTTTGGTTACGCTTGACCAATACAGGACGTATTGATTATGCATTATAATGGCGTTTAAGTCTCCACGTTGTCTTGTCATTTTCGCATTTATATACGTGTACATCTTTATACCTGGACTATTGTGATAAATCACGTCCTAATTAGTACGATGCGGGACGTTATGATTCTAAACATTGCCTATCTTGTTTTATTTAATACGACAAAAACTATACAATTTTGTATTTTATTTTAAAAAAACAGACTTTAACAAATATTTGTTAATAAAAGTGCATACATACCTTTCAAGACAATCACGCCTACTTGGAATATAAGTATATGTTAGAGTATTGATTATATTACTCGTGATTATTTTGTAACACACTTTAGATAGTGTTACATATTAAAATGGAAATTTCAGAAAACAAACGAGAAAGTATTCAAAATTGTAACAATATAAAACTATATAAAAAAATTGTGATTTATTAGAAATATTTTTAATGAAATCTCTGGTTGATAGTGGCATCTGTCGGAAGAGTTTAAAAACAAGTAAATTAAAGTAGGTATGCGCCCACCCTGATGCGCGGTAGCTAGGAGGCTTGCGTGCAACGATAATTTAATCTCTCTTTTAGCCAAAATGTAAAAGGCAACGGACGTATCCGAGAGCAAGGAAATTTTCTTTAGTTTTCAAAATTTAATGTAATATTAATTTCTTAAATATGTTATAATCATGGTGTAGAAGACAGCGTACGTAGCCAAGTACAAAGATGGAACGCTGAAGTTACTGAAGGGATCTCGTGAGATTTTCCACTAGAAGGATGCGAGGCTACAACATGTGAATACAGCTAAGTGGACGATTTCAAACTTTAGAGAATTATTACAAAATTTAAAATGTTAGACAGTTTAACTCAAAATTAATGAACCTTGAACTTTTCAACAAGTATATAAATGTAATTTGTGCATCATTTGGTGCACTTGTTTTCACCTTGAATTGTAAGATTTTATTATAAAAAAAAGTAAGTAAACTCGAGTACAGGTCCATTTTCAGCCATTGATTGATTGATTGATTGATTGATTGATCGATTGATTGATTGATCCATTGATTGATTCATTGATTCATTAATTGATTGCTATACGTAAAAATTCATAAGTCAAATATTAAATGTTCAATAATCCGTAACTGAAGCAATGTCTAGAAATCTGTGTCATGATTGTAATTTATATTATTTTTTTTTGGTTAAATAAAATGAGTGTAATTTTCTTTAATTGAATTTAAAAGAGTAATTATTTAACCAGCACACAATTCCATGCATTTCAATTTAATAAGCATTAAAAAATTAATTTAATGAGACTCTACTAGTTTAAATGATTTAACTTTGTATTTTAAAGTATTTTAATGTAACGTAGTTCTACCTTCAAGATTGAAGAGCGTTACAGACAGACGGTTATTATTACGACTGAACTGTGAGCTAGAACTTAAACTTAAACTAAATCTAAAAGTTAAACTAAACAACAAGAAAACGTTACAATATAGTAACTCATCAAGAAGAGTAAAACGTGGGGCCAAGGAATTGTTTAATAATTATACCTAGTGAGTTGATCTAATCAGTAAATATAGCTCAATCCTTAATAATTCAGTGTAGTAATTTATTATACTTATCTTTTACCTATTAGGATCCATGCACATACTTTCGTAAGTCGAATCTTGATAGAAAAATTGTGGGAGCTTAGATAGTCGTACAGAGCTGGAGATAACTCATTGTAAACGTATTGATACGAAGGAGCTGGGAAATATATAAGGGGACATATAGGAGCGGGGGGGTTTCTCAATGGACAACATTTATAGGGTTTTGAGGAACTTAAAATACACAAAATCTCCTTAAGAAATACATTGCAATGAAAAAGCTGAGTATGATTTTTAAATATTTTAACTGAGTACAGCTGTACAAATATTATGTGAAAAACACCTGAGTATAAATATTTTAACAGTATTAAAGGTTTACTAGAAAAATGAACTTGGCATCAGATTTAGTTAATGGAGTACGTCTTATCGTACTAGATGTGTTTGACAAGTGTATTAAATTAGAAATAATCACTAGTTCTGGAAAAGGAAAGATAATTTTACCTTGAATTAAATTATTATCAACAGATCCTAACATGCCATTAAGAGTGAAAAAGAACAAAATTCCTTTAAGACTTGCATTTTTCTTTACTATAAATAACGATCAGAGTCAAACATCCTAAGAGCAGGGCTTCAATTGAACAAAGCTGTTTTTACACATGGTCAACTTTATGTAGCAATAAGTCGAGCAAAATCTCAAGATGCATTAACACATACATATTGGTAATATGATTGGTAAAAAAAAAACAAATTGAAAAAGCATTTATAAAAAATATAGTTTATAAGGAAATTTTGTTATGAAAAATTTGAATTATATTAAATTAATTTGTATTAAAAAATAAATTACTATGCAGAAGTTTAAAATTTGTGTCATTAAGAATAAGGGCATTTACTCTTATAAGCCCCTAATTTAATATACTTTTGCACTGGAAACGTACAATATATAAAACACTACAACCTATGACTAGTAAAAGCAGCTGTTTAATGAAATCATACGTTATTCACATAAGTTAATGATTCTTCTGAAATATACAAAATTAAATTTGGAAATAATTTTAACGTAACCTCTAAACTCACACTAAATGAAGACAATAACAGGCTTTAGCGTCAAGCTACCACCATTATTAGGTTTCAGATGTATTCAGGGAATGAATATCAATACGTTTAAAGTAATAGAGATGTGTAAAGAGAGAAATTGTTACGCATAGTTGGTATTCCTACTTGATTACGTCACTTCTATCATGTGAAGTTTCTTATATGCTTTCTAAAAAGAAGTTACCTATGAAAAATAGAAGAAATAAATTCAGTGATGCACCTGACAAACATAGATAGAGGGGGTACTGCGAAATATTTAAAAGCTCCTATCATTAAGTAAAAAAAATATTATGTTTTGAAAAAATAATGGTATAGCTATTTAAAAAAAAGGTTTGTTTATATTAAAAAGAAAATTATTGCTAAATTACCGCTCTACTATTTAAGCATTTTGCAATGGGGAATGCTTATAATTAGTTTAAACAAAAATATAACCCACCAAAATAAGTGGAATTTACAAATTTACAAATTACTCATAATTACAATTTAATGTTCTAATTAAATTGTTTTAATTTAACTAAATTATAAATTCATTAAAATTTATCTCATTTAAAGTAAACTCAATTAACAATTGTAAAGCCTACCTTAGACCGAAGAAAATAAAAAAATTATTGATTTAATGAGTTGAGAATGAGTATTTATTTGGACAACGTTTCTAAAACCAATTTGTTGTCCTTTTCAGGTAATTATTATTTAAAGATCATCAACACTGTTAGGTAAATACGTAAAATAATGCTAATAATAATAAGTAAAATTATTGTTAAAGATCACAGACAGTGTCTTTGACAATACAACCACGCTGTTAATTCTCAAACCCCTTACTGTAAATACGCCGTATCAACAAGAGTATTAGTAGGAAGTTTATAAAGTTCGGCATCCCTTAATGGTGTTAGGGTCGGCTCCTCTTGTACTGGCCTTACTTAGTATTCACAGACACAATGTCGATATTTTTCCTTTAGGCCATGAGGTTTAACAATTACTTGAAACGGAAGACAACAAATTAGTTGTAGAAACGTTGTTTTAATAAATAATCGTTCATGAGTCGTTGGTTCTGCCTGTATTTCTATTGTAAGCAATTACACACAAAGTGACATAATGGAAAGTGAAGCCAATTAGTTTTCAAATATTACTACAGAATTAATTTAAATAATTAATTATGACATAAATTTTCAAGCTTATATCAGAGTATAATCTTCATAAACATTTGTACTTATTTTAAAAAGAATATATTTTAAAATGTATATTTATAAAGCATTATTAAGTAGGTATTAAAATATTATTAGGTCCACTTTATTAAGCGAAACAAGTTTGGGTCATATCGGTCTGTTCCATCATTAAACTCAATTCTATTAAGGCGAAAAGTTTATAGTTCTCCTACATCTTAAAGTCATCGTGTCTAACAGATCTGTGCTTCAGCATTTGTAAGTTAGTATCCGTGACACTTCATGCAAATTTTCACGTCATCTTGTTGTTAACAGCTGTTTAAAAGTCTCCGATACTCAAAGCGCTTTACAAAAGGAAAACAATAAATGTAACACATTTGGATATTCAAACTCACATCTAAACAACAACAAAAAACGCTATAATTTAAACAAACTAACCTAAACATGATACATTTTAGCTTTATTTAGAACTGAACAAATTTAACTTTCACTAAATCACGGATTGTAAATATTACTGTTATATCATATAGACAAAATTATGTTTGCTTAAAACAGATTAGGTTCAAAGCATAATCCTCGATTTGACGTGACTATTTAAAGGTCAACCATTAATAAAATTTATTTAGTGTAGTTAGTAATAACAAATATAATCAATATAGAACCTTTATTACATGTTGAGAAATTAAGTGAATACAAATTTTAATAACGTCTATAACTGAAATCCGTTATTGCAATGTGTAACATGCCTCAGTAAATTTTATTTACTTAAAAATATATATCTAACTATCGTTGTATTGAATTAATTATAGTTAGATTTATTGAAAATCGAGTAATACATTTTTAATCGTTGAAAAAGTATTTAATAATAACATTTACCTAATAATGTACAATAAATCAAATGTAACAGCTGTTCTACAACATAATATATAACATAAAAACAGCTGTTGTACAAAATCATTTTTTATAACCAAAATCAAGCTAAGTGTGGTTATCTGTCCCGTGACGCGTATCGTGATGGAAAAAAGCGTGACGGATGAGATCCTTTTTATGTACTGCTAAACCTAAGAAATAAAAAGTATTCATTTTAAAATAAATAATTATGCATATTATTTTCATTTAAATATTCTTTTCTTAAAAATACATTTCCAACATCATCAAGGTAAATTTATTATATTATCTTATCTGAATAAAACAGCGTCATTAGTTACTCATTTTATTCCGCATATGAATGTTTCAGAGTGATTAATATTCTATTCAGCTTGGAATGGACATTAAATATGGACTCTGCGTAATCGCTAAACAAAATAAAATACACACAAAAACCTCTGCAACTACAACCGACCCAGTTGTACGCAATTAGTGAAGCAGCGTTTGTAAATGTAGTCAAGATGAATGTCCCAAAGGGGCAATACACTTGACGACAGACTGACTCACCGGGATGAAACGAGCAATCAGCGGGCGTCAGTTAGCCGAAGTAGACTGAATAATAATTTGTTTCCTAATAGGGAGCGTGCTTATAATGACGCGCATTCAATTCGTTTGATGATGACAGGGTTAAATGTTTTTGCGAAACTGGGCGATCAAAGACAAAATTCTATTGAAAAAACCGAAATGTCCCATTCAATGGTTGTTTTCGAAAATCAATGGATGTGTCTTTTCAGGCCCCCTTCCTCAATAGACACCAGGTTTACTTCCGACTCTGGAAGGAATCAATTCTACCCACGGATAATTCTTTCCAGTTATCAATACCAGGGGGTCATTTTCTCTTACCAAATCTATTTATACACACATTTCATCTATAAATACTACAAATAAATTTAATCTATGTATTACATTCTTTCCTATAAAGAGATTTTTACGGATGTTGTCCCGTGATGACAACATCGGAGAGATTTCTACATTAGTTATTCGGATAAATGTATCTTTATAAATCCTCTCCCATACTTTAGCCTTGCCTATAACCACAATTCCTTCTTAACTCTCGTAGGCATACTGACTGGTCGTAATTAAACAACATGCAGCTTTTCGTATTTTGCCAAATACATACTGAACAAAGCTCAACGGTTCATTTTTTGTCAAAGATACAAGTTATTTGTTAACTTCCAATTTTGCGGTTAGTTTTTCGATAACAGATATCTTGGCAAGGAAACGGGAGTCAACGTGTAATGAGATTAACCTGAATTCTAGAAGTATGACTTAATATTAGTTTTATGTTATATTGAGAAACTCACTATATTGGACAGTAACACCAAATTCCAGCTGCACACCTTTCCTTGTGTCTAGAAAACTGCCACAAAAGACTTCTAAATATCCTTCTAATTCAATCCTGATTCTAGATACCCTCTTGTAGCTTAGGCTAAATCACTTGGAACGTAAAATGAAATGGAACAGCACATCTTTATCACCAGATGTACAAACCTAAGGTTGGTATTTAGAACCTACCCTAAGCTGAAAAAACTGACGTTTTTGAAATTTTTCTAAGGGAATGGAACACGTATTTTGAATATCTTTAAAAAGCCATCTGCCAAAATGACAGGCCGTGTGTCAGAAGGCGATTGTCATGTTCTTTCATTAATATCACTTTTGCCTTAGTACTTGTAACACTTGATCAAGACAAATTAAAAACCATATATTACACAAACTACAATTTCGACTTTACTAGCCATCATACTCCCTTATTCGCAGTATTTTATTTCTGTTTGCCTTTTCCTCACAGCCCCTTGCTTACCGCACGTGGTCACTTCTCTATATCTGTGGTACAGGGGACAGTCTAGTTCAAGCGTACGTACCTTCGCACGGGATTCACAACCTTTTCTTTTATTTAGGACGGGGTAATTGTATATTTTTACTCCAGTGGGCTTTTACAATCTAAAGCAATAATAAATTCTTTCTTACATAAATGATATTAGTAATACCGACTATTTACTCTCAACCACCATTAAGAAGTACATCGTCTACTCGCACACACGTACAATCTTACATCATGAAAGCAAATCCTTTAAAAAAACTTCTTTAAAATAAGGTTTTTTTATCAAAGCAGCCTGTCTCTAAAGAATGTTTTGCTTTGATGACATTTACAGATCAGAATTTTCGGAAGGGCTAACACTATTTCGTTTTTTCTGTATCCTTACCGAACCTTTATATAAGTGGTTTACGTACACGTTTTAATTTTTGTTAGTTTACGGTGCTCAGCCAGCTTGATTGTCTCGAAAGGTAAAAGAGGATTGTGATTACGGGTCATAAACCATCCTTATATGGAGAAGGGTGGTCATGTGATCACGTGTAATTGTAGAATACTTGAATTAGACCTGCTCTTTATCGAAATCACAGAGAGGTATCTACACTTTGGCCCAAGAAAGATAATGAAGAGCAAATGGAGTTTGACTGGGAAGGACATAATAATCCACTGGAAATAGGAAGAAATTATATCACGGCATGAAGGGGTCGAGTACCTGATGTATACCTGCAAGGGTGAGGAAAGATGCCTACTAGTTATCGGGTTTCTCCAAGTTAAGAATACAAGTGGGAAAATAGCAACATATTTTTCAACTATTTAAAATCAACACAGCCTATAAAAGTACTTGAGTTACATTTTAAAAAATTGTTAAATAATTAATTATTTTACTTTAAAACAATAAATATGAATTGAAATTCACTTACGAAAAAATTAACTCCCAAAACCATTTTCGCTCTCAATACTAACCATTCATACTCTGCACGTTTTCTGTATAGATAATATTACAAAAGCTATACAAATAAAACAAAAATTTAACGTATTGCTTGATATTTAAAATTACCGTTATAGTGCTATTGTTATAGGAGCTATAAGTAATGAAACACAAGAGACGGAAAGACGAATGCTGCCTATATTGTGAAAATAGTGCTATAAACTATAAGTATATACGCTAAACAAGTCTAACATATAACTATATATGCTAAAACAAGTATATATGTACATACACTTAGCATATATATACATACAGTCACATAATGACAGTCGTTTTAGAAGTTATCTTTTCATATTCGGACCTCTTATTCAATTACAACACTCTCCCTATACATATTTATATATCTTCTTTTTCAAATTTTCAATTCTTAACAAAGTTATTTTTATTCATCCACTCTAGTTCAAATACATTTTTGTCAAATATTAATTCTTTAGATGAATTGATAAACAAATTTTTAAAATTAATTTAACTTCTACTTTGCCAAATAATTTTGTGATTCTGTCAGAAAAAAGTAACAAAAATAGAATTGGCCTTTGTTGACGTAGGTGAGAATTGACTTTAATTTTAATTTTTATGTATGATTAACTCATATAAATACGTAATTATATTATATATACATATATATATATATATATATATATACACATATATATAGATATGTGTGTGTGTACAATTGTATTTAAATTGGTTTATCAAGTTAGTTTTTGTCTGATTGTCTGATATATATTTTATAATCGATTTTGAACTAACTTTTCAACGACCAAAAGACTTGAAACTGTCAACATGTTTAGAGCTGGATGATAATGCAATAATTAACAATTTATTATATACATATCTCTCTCTCTCTCTCTCTTTTTCTCTCTCTCTTTCTCTCTCTCTCTTTCTCTCTCTCTCTCTCTATATATATATATATATATATATCGGGAGCTATTTTGTTACAGAAGTGATTTCCGTAAGTTTATAGTAATATTAACTAAAAAAAATAATGATAGTTGTATTGGGCTTGAATGCAGAGTACATTATATAATCGTAGTTTTGAAAATTTTAACACACGACTAAAACCACAAGAAATAAGAGAAAATAATTATATCAATAATCAATGTATCCATAACATGTTTTTAAATTGACTAAAAGGTGTAAAATATCTACTCTTAGAATTTTACAGAATAATTATGTCAATAGTCCCATACAGATTGTCCTAAAATGTGTTGTAGTATATTTTAATAGGCTACATATGAGAATAATTGTAAAATAAAAAAAATCCGGCTATAAAACAAAAGAATTTGGTGCTGTTGAGAAAGTTTATACAATTCAAATCATTTGAAATGAAATTGTTTAGACGTTTCACTCCTCGGTTATCTATTTCATGCAAAAAGAATTTATGTTTTGAATATTAGTACTATTTTTTATTTATTAAAATGTACCATCACATGTTTTTTACGGAAATATAAATGAAGGTAGCATAATAATTCAACTGTAAAGTTCAAAGAGAGAGTTGTTTTTTTATTGTTATTTTTTAAATTAAATAACAAAAGGCTCTAATATGAAAGGCTTTGTTTCATCTGTCCTTTCTTTGTTGCGTGAAAGAGGAAAAGCGGTTTCAGAGGGTAATGTTATGTTTGACATAACACAGATCAGTACATTGTTGTGGGAAAAGAATGACGGACAATATAATAACCAGCTCGTTAGAACGGATTAATCTTAATCTGACAAACAGCGAAGCTTAATCAAGGAGGCAGTTTCGAGAAAGGGTGTTGGAGGGACACATTTTCACGCACGTGGCGTATCGACGTTCTCTTGAAGGTTCAAGGTAAGATTTCAATTTGTCGAGAGCCTTGTGTTCTTTTTTTTCAAAAGAACCTTGGAACTACTTGGATTGAACTACTTAAGAAACTGTTTGGGGATTAATTTTGTTAAAAAAACGCAAACGAGTTAGATTGAAAGTATCGTGTATGTTTTTATTCAGCTCGTTTATGAGTAGTCTATGCTTCATATATGAAGAGCAATTTTTTTTAGGATGAACATAAAAGAAAATCGTCTATATTAAAATGGACCGAGAATATCCAAGACCAACTGCAACTCATCGATGTTTTCACTTGTAAAAAACGATGTTGGACGAAATTTAAAACTAAATAACAAAATTACTAATATTGGTGTTTACTTTAAATTTCCTTGAAACGTAAAGTTTACTTTAGCAAAACATCAATTAGATTACTTTAAAAAGAATTCAACGTCTACGAATAAAAATACTTGAATATTATTTAAATATCCGCCTTTAAATTGAGTTAAAATTATTAACTATAATTACCTAAAACAATAATAGGCCTCTGTGTGAAAAATACTAAATTTTAAATTAAAACTTAGGACAAAATAATACATCATCAATATATATAACAGAAGTGTAAAACTACATAAATGATTTGGGATTACAAGTAGATATAAGAGCCACTAGATTGATGACAATTAAAGTTATAAAATTTACACATATCCAGTTCAGAAAAACCCATAGATGATTAAGATCTATGTACAAAAAAAAGATCTATTAAAAAACTGAAAACATCGATTATTGAATCACATTCTTTATATTCTTTCTATTACAAATATATTCATGTCTTTAATTTTATAAGGAAGTGTAATCGGTGGAGCTCCTAGTACAGATATAAGGTAGATCTAGTCGGCTTCCTCAATGGTGGAAGATGATCATTTCATCTTTCCAAACTAGAGACTTTTATACTCCTAATCTAAAGTTAAATGGACCGGTTACTTGAACTAAAAACAACATACATATAATAATAATGTATCGGTGGGGTTAATAATTTATGCATAATAAGCATGGAATAAATTACAAGTAATATGCGCAATAAAGGAAGAGGTATCAATACTCAATTTTAGTAGAATAAAAGTTGTAACTATGTGTTGAATATAAACTTAAGTTATTCGATGTCTATAGACTTGCTATCTTGCACTACAATTGAAGATGGATTTGATGGGCAATTCAGTGAAGTAGAAACGCTATAAAACACGAAAAATAATAAAGCTGTTGGAAAACACATTATTCATGCAGAAACTATAAGAGTCGTGAATAACGATGAAACTCCTGTTCGAACATTACCATGCAATCTTATATATCATATCGGAAATCTTCCCAATTGTCTGCAATCAGCATTCAAGAAAGCAAAATGCATATGCAAGTGCTTCAAAATTATGAAACAAATTTGAATGTTTTACCAATAATTTTTCAAGTGGGGGATATTGTCTGAATACTGAACAAGCAAATTATTTCCAGTCTATGTTATATAGAACTAGCCCTACTGGAAATAAAGATAACTGAAATATTTATTGATGTCCGCAAAGGTTAAGTATTATCCCAGGCTTTGTTAAGAGCCCACTACTTAGAGGTTCTTTCTCTAAATTGTTCTTTCTCGAGCAGAAACTATTTTTTATAATAAAAGCCCAGTATAAATCAATGTATTAATAACGTTTTTGATCATCTAATAATTTAAACCAAATAAAATAAAAACTCCTCTAATTTTAGGTTAGATTGTTTATAAAATAGTTGTTAAAATATTTGTTAAAATATTAAAATAACTATATTAAGCCTAGAGGACTCGCGCTAATACCCGTTACTAGAGCTCGCGCGGTGTAATTTTTTACTCCAACTAGTTTTCAGGTCAATATAAGTAAAATAATTGGTGTTATAAATAAAACAATTATTCAAATATATTTTGTTATATTATAAAAGAAATTAACAAACTCATACAATATGATTTCCTTTTTTATACGTCGAAACACTCTTCACATACTTCAACTAAATGGTCTTTACAAACACTTTTCCCACAATTAGCACAGCATTTTGTTGTTTTTTTTTTTTTGTCTAAATTCCTCGGGCAAGAACCACACCTGTAATTAAAATAGTTTTTTGTAATACTCCAAAATATAAAGCTATACACTATAAATAAACGTTTTTTTGTTTCAATAATCATAAAAACTAAATATTTCATAAAGAAGAATAGTATACAAACACAATATACAAAGTTTTTAGCAAACACTCTTTTTTCCAAAGCTTTTTTTGAAAACTTTAAAGTCATATGTTTGTTTATGCAATTTTTACTGTTTGTAAATATGATTTACATATTATATTGTAACTTATGCTTTTGTTTAAAAGAAAATAGGTATTATTTAGTTTGTGTGTGATGTTTTCTATTATAGTTTATTCTTGTTTAATATTTATTTATAATATATTTTAATGTAACAGGAAGCTAATTCGTAGCTAGTAATTTTTTTATTTACCTTGCATTTTTTCTTTGCAGTTGTGATTGCCGTTGTTGTTGTCTTAAAACAAATCTGATTCTGGTGCGCAGTTCTTTTCTAAGAGTTACAATTGATGAGCGGTTCTGAATATGGTTTTTTACGAGTCCTGTGCCTAAATTCTTTAGAAAGGTTCTCCTTGGATTATTTTGTTGAGTATTTGTATCGTTAATTATTCGAGAGTTTATTCCAAAAACGTCAAGTATAAAAAAGAATACTGTCAATGGCCAATGGTTACTTGTTCGTGACACTATATAGTTAGAGCACATACCGTCCACCACGTCAACACCCACTTTGGTGAGATTATAAAATGTTATAAGTTCTAGTTTTTTTGTTCACTGGTAGAATCATCAATTTTGTTGTTGTACTGCATTGTTGATAGTTCTAGTATTTTTTGTTGGCACGTATGATACCAGAGTCATATTTTTCTCATGGAATCCAAACGAACTGCTGCATATTTTTTATTTTTTGTTTTGGACAAATTCTGGAAGAATCTCGGTTTTATTTTTACGCAATGTTCCGACAATTGTTAGTTTGTGGGTTTTCAACAAATCAAGTGCTATGGGTATGCTAGTACTAGTAAACCAGTTGTCCATAGCAAAATTCCTGTTTGTTCCTGCAATAGGTCGAATCATTCTCTTTACAACATCTTGCACAGAGTTACTTATTTGAAAGGGGTCAGCAGGTTGAGTTCCAGCAAATAATTCCATGTTATTCGTGTAGGCTATACGAGCATCACAAAGCATAAAAATATTTATCCCGTACTTTGCGGGCTTGTTTCTAAAATACTGTTGAAACCTACAGCGACCCCTGAAACCTTCAAGATGTTCGTCTAGAGTAGCATATTCACTTACAGTATACGAATTTTGACTGTTCAATATAATCTTTTCAAAAATGTGTCGAATATGTGTTATGTTATCTATTTTTTTCCTGTTTGTTCTGGTAGAAATATCATCAAAACGTAATACTTGCAACAAAAAATGGAATCTATGTTTTGACATTGTACACATTGCTATATCCAAACCCGTCCCGTCTGTTGTCCATATATCTTTAGAATGTTTGTGTGAAGACTTCATTGCTCCACAAATATACAAAACCCCAATCAAAGCTCTAATTTCTTCAAAAGAGGTTTCGTTTGTATCTCTCTCCCTTCCAAAATTAGCCTTTTATGTGGGTATGTATTTATTTGTGCAAGACACTATGTAATGATACAAGTCATTATCAAATAACTGATTCCATGCTTTCAGGGCTGTATTTGAATGTTTTGCTTCTCCCTTTACCCCTGGGAAATGAATTATAATATTACGCGGTGTTCTTACTTTTTGAGGGGGCGGTTTGCGATACCATTTCATCGGTGACTCAATTACTCTACCTTTTTTGTCAATTTTGGATTTGCCATAGTAACAAATAACGCGTTCGTGGTACTAGGTAAATCATCTTCGTCAGAAGTGTACTCATCCAAGTTCAGCTCTAAGCGACATTTTTTAGCGTAGGATTCCTCTAAACTATCATTCACGTTATTTACATTACCAGAGTTACTTGGATATTAATTCCGAAATCCAAATCTCGGTCAACATTTTTATAAACAATACTAACCTGATCAACATCACCGTAAGCACTTCGTTCACTCTCGGAATAATGCACACTTTCCTCAACATTATGACTTTCTTCACTTGAAGATCCTCCATATACTTCATTTTCCGTCTCTTTTAACCAGCGATTTATAAAATTTGTGTCGTCTCTTATCGCCATGACAAAATATGAACGTAAATAATTTCAAATGGATTATTAGGTCTATAAAATAAAACTAACTTCAGTTACAAAATCCTCACAAAATACAAATCAAAATAAAATTCACTCGTAAAAATATTGCAAAAAACAAATAAAAACTAATTTAATAATATAATTTATTAATTAATTTATAATATAATATATTTATTAATAAAACTAAAAATTATTTTCCACAACAATATCATTTTTAAAAAGTAACATTTGGTTTAAAAACATTTTAGATAATTAAAATTGTGATATATAAATTAACATCATTATAATCAACATAGAGAAATAGTTAAAAATAAGAATGCTTTCACTTACACACGCGCAGCCCATTTTCTCACTCACACACACACACACACACACACACACACACACACACACACACACACACACACACACACACACACACACACACACACACACGCACGCACGCACATACACACACACATACCGTACATACACATACACACATACACACTCACACTCACACACACACACACACACACACACACACACACACACACACACACACACACACACACACACACACACATATACATACATACATATATATAATATAGACAAAAAAAACTATTTTTGAACAAACTATTTTACTTTAAGCTTTTCTTTTTCCACAGTATAGTTGGTCCTGAGGAAATGCAAATGGACCGGTTATATGCCCCCTTAACATTAAATCCTCAATCTTTCGACCTTTTGGTAGGCCGCCTGGGAGTGGATAAAGGTCACATTGCACCACCAGAACCGAATTAATCAGATGGGGCATAGGGGTACAACCGTTTGTAAGCTTCTCCTGGTCCCGAAAGTTCTGGAAGAGCGGTCGCACTGCTTTCACTGGTGGAGTTTGTCTTGATCCAGTGGCGAGTCGGTAACCAGTCAAGGCCTTACAGTAAGTTCCTTGACTCTTACATACTGATACCACGGGTCGTGAAACCATGACCCTCGCCACGGTTCTGACGCTAGTTTGAGGTTGGATTCGTGGAAACGCCAATCAGTAATTACCTCCATTCCTCGGCCACAATTAGGCATCAATTAGTACTTTGAAAGCGCAATTGAATATTAGAACCTGGGACAAGATCGTGCTGAGGCGTCCAACATGGATGCTTGTGTGATCGTCTTGCTCGGGTAACAATTTGCCTGAAGATACCTAGCCTTGTGTTGTGTAAAAGTCCTGGGGGAGAATATTATTAGATATTTATATATATATATATGATTGGTATACCCTCCCTTACGTGGCCCTTATTCAGTTAATAAATAAGTAGGGTCTACACCTATTTACAAGGTACGATGTGTGTTTTATTTCCCTTGCATATCCCTCTGGCCGCAATCCACCCATCATGAGAGGTATCATCATTAATATAACAGGATGCTTAAATGCCCGTCCCACCAAAGAGAGCATAAGATTAATCAGGACTGTGGAGGATTTATTTGTCTATTAAATTGACTATTGTTGTTCTCTATCTCTTGAACCAGGGAATTTGTTGTTCGTACACGTAACATAACTATCCGAATACGTTGTTTCCAATCGTATGTTCATCGTATTAAAAGACCAACATATTTTTAGTTTTAAATTTTCCATGTCTTTGTGTAATAATTATTCAACGTAATTTAAATATTTGTTAAGCTCTAAAACATACTGGTGAGAATAATATTTGCATAATGTTTTCTTACATATAATGACATTCGTCATTACAATTTTCTTTCAGATCGGTTTAGCTGTATTTAATGTTTCATTACTTAGTTTCCGAGTGCACTATACCTTAGCTCCAGGTAATTGGTAGCCAACTCCCCCCTCACATCGTTTGGGAGCTGGTCTACTTTGAGGAAGCGAACCTGCCCACGCTAGGCATTAATTTCTTTCTTCTAGGTCGATACCGGAAAATCCTCTCTTAACCTTCTTCTTACAAGTAATGACACTGGTAGACATGTCTTAATGATCTCAAAGAGAGCAAATCTACCTTAGGTATGCGATTCTGTTCATGTAATTTCATTATCGCCCTTACATCCTGCAATAGAACGCATTCTGTTTCTACCTTAACCTACCTACGTTACATTCTAATTCCTTTTTTTCTTTCGAGGTATCATCTCTAGAGATGATATATTAAAAGAAATAAATTCCTGATCCCCTTTTCACTGTACCAAAAGCTCGTTATGTCCTTCCTTTAGGCCTGCCTACTTATATTTACTCTTCCTTCTATTTCCTAATTTATTACTCATATTCACAATCCTTTTCTATTGTTCGTCAGGATTATTGTCCTTTTTTAATAAAACAGTCATTCTGGCTGACCTTACCGGTAAAACATATTTACTTTATAGATCAACTGTTATGAATACACTGTCTTATAACTGTTCCTAATAAAACCATTTTGTTGTTGCAGGAAAATTATCCCAATCCAGATTATTGCTGAAGACAGTTATGAGCGAAACGTGTCTTTGTTTGTACAGCTGGAGGATCCCAAGGAATCGGGTAAGTGAAAAGCGCTGGGATAGCGTTAGCACGACGTGGATGGGTAGATATATTAAATACATTTAAGCCGAATACGTTTAAGAGGATAGTATTAGAAGAGGTATTCCAGTAATCTTGTCGCTGAGTGTAGCTGTCCTATCTGGCCCATGATAAATCTCGTCCGCCTCTACAGCCTTACATAAACTATGGGGTACCTGTACCAACGAATCCAACATCAAATTCTCGGGTTTTCAATCCAGGCGACATGCGCATAGGGATCGAAAAGCATGATACCAAAACCCAGTATAGAAAAGCTCAAAGGCCTTACTGTAAGCATTAAAATGCCCACCGGCGTCTTCTGGGACGAGATGAAGCTTTAGCCAGTAGCTATTGTTTCGCCAGCAGAAAGACTGCGGTCACCATTAACCTGCAAACTAGTTTGAAGGCGATAGGAATAGAACGGTCAACATGCATGATTATATCATTAAAACTATTAAAAATAGAGGGATGAAGAGATTAGGATATAATTGGGAGTCGTTTCAGGACGCTCTACCTGTATAACCATTATCGTCTACCAAGTACGGATATATAATTTCCTAATAGAGGTGATATTGATGATCGTGACGTCACGTGTGTAAGTGTTGCCTTCTTGAAATGATATACACATCACTTTATATCCGGACTATAAAAAGATGTCTTTTCATTACCCTATCTCTTAAGAAGAAGGAAAACGCGAGGTAGATGGATTAATTAGGTCTAAGGAAAGACATAACGATGCACTGTTATTGGAAGTAGGGGAAAGTTATGGAATCACATGAGCAGCGTTACGTCACGGAAATAAACGTACTCTCTATTGGAGCTATACCCCTGTTGTGTGTCTACCCTTTCTAAAACTTTGTAGCAAAAGAGTTAAGAAAACATAGATGAGTTTAGGTAGAAATAAAGAAAGGGCATAATAAAGCCATGTTAGTGGAAATAAAGGATAACATTCCATCGTATTGTCAGGGTCGTTTACTTGGCGTTTACCTACCCTTAACTAAGGTGAAGAGAGTTTCCTATACGGCACCCATGAGCAAAAGGAAAGAGCGAGCTTTAAATACAATCTCTAAAAACCAGTCACTTTAACGTATAGAGATATTTAAATACAAGAGAATTTGTAAACAATACTGTATTAGATATAATAGAGAGGATCTGAAGTCTAGTAAATAAGTTCAGGACTCCTACTGAATAATATTAAGTATTATTTATTTAATTTATTCTTCATATCGTCGACGGCCATTCACATTAACGTATAGGTGTTTACGACAAAATTAAAACAACAGGCACGTATATTATTACATATTTAGGATTTTAAGTATATACTACTACTACAACTGCTACTAATAGTCAATTTTATAATTTATCGACCAGATACGTTGTCAGAATATCTATGCATCAATTTGTTGTCAGTTTATAACAATGCATTTGTTTGATAGGTTATAAGCTTGATTTTGGAATGTATTATTCTGAGAAATCCTACAGGAGGCTGACAGAAAAACTTACTTCTTTGTACGGGCATCCAGCATCAGGAAACTCCGATGTTCGAAATAAACAGCCGCCGACAGTGCCCAGAATTCTTGTTTGTCAGGATCTTATTCATGTACAATGCCTCTCGGAGTTTTAATTTTACCTTTTCTGTGTTGGTTTGACGTTCTGCAGAGTAGCAATATAGCCTACTAGGCAAGGTCTCTACTTCAGTATGATATCTCTGGCATATTGCGCTATGGCTGAGGTTGAAGCGTGGGAGGTAGGCGTGCGTAACGATGTGGACGATTCGAGCATATGCTGCGAACTTTGCCGTGAATCTTGGAACATCGCGATAGAATGGTGGAATCGTAGGGCTCCTTCTGAATGCTAAATAATGATCTTCCAGTATTAAAATCACCTTTCCTGGAGAACCACTCCAGCTTTTTCTTTAGAATTGGACGAGCGAGAGCTTCGAAACTCCAGCACGAAATTTTACCTATTCCGTCTGACTTCTCATTTCCGACTACACTGGAGTGACCAGGTATCCATTGGAGAGCAATATTCTTGTTTATTCATTCTTTTCAAGATTTTTAATTTATTACTTCTCAAATAGTAATCTCCTGGGGTATATTTGATTACAGCCTCCAGTGCTGATATGGAATCCGTGCGAATGCGGATGTTTCCTCCTCAAGGAGACAGCAACTAATCAAAGCAGCATTCATTGCTAATAATTCAGCAGCCGTGCTAGAAGTCGAGTTCGCTGCCACATAGAATGTATCTCCTGTAGATGCGTTAAAGTAGCTAGCACCAAGCTTTGTTATTCTTCAGGTTCAGTGAGCCGTCAGTGTATATAAGGCTTTGTTAAGATATTTGGACTGAATCAGCTCCATTGTAATATTGCCCGCCAAATTATTGCAACCGTTAGTTTTATTTGTTCCCAGGAGAATCCTGGAATATGGCTGGAATGGGGTCCGGGCATGCTGTGGGCATATCGTGATCCAAGACAGAGATGGTGTTCATAAATGATTGCTTTATATTTGTTTCCGGCAGAGATTTCAGTGGAAGCTCTTCTGACAGAGAAGAGTTTTAAAAATGCTTGTTACAACATTAAATCATTTAAGTTCCAGCGGTGCTACTCCCAATTCAATCTCCATTACCGCGACAGAGGCTGTTTTAGGACATTCTAGACATATCCTCAATCCTGCTAATTGGATTATCTGCAATTTCCTTATGGACAATTTTATCTGCGGACCCCCAGAGATCAGCACAGTAGGTTATTTTCAATTGCATTAATGCAGTATAGAACGATTTCAGATTCAACGCGTATGCCCCCCCCCCCCCACTGTCGACTGGCAACAGCCCTCAGGCCCCTGAGCTTTGTGGCGAATGCCACTGGTGTAGGTTCAATCTGCTTCTTCCATTGCAGTTTTAGGTTCAAAATAACATTCAAAACCTTAGGATAAGTGTTCATTTTTAGCTGATTGCCATTTAATGTGAGGACAAGGTGTACTTATTTATTACATCTGGTGAAGAGCATGCATTCGGACTTCGCCACTGATAGTCGTAGAGACTATTTCTCACTCCATCTGGAGAATTTTCCCAGAGCCTCTTACATAGCTACGTTCGCATGGACGATGATTCATGCGATGCTCACAAGGTCACATCATCTACGTAAATGACACTTTTAACGTCAGAAGGGAGAACATCTGCTATTGTCATATATGGTAATGTTGAAGGTAGCTGGACTAATTATGGATCCCTGAACAATGCAATTCTCTACTCCATCTTTAGAGGAGCATTGTCCATTCACAACTGTTAATAATTGACGATTGTCCAGGAAGTTTGACAAGTATTGCAACATCTTCATAATTCCCAGCTTCATTCATTGCAGCACAATCGTTGATTGAGGGATTTTGTTAAAAGCAGAGTCAATGTTCAGAAATAATTCCTGTTATGATTGATGTTTTTGAAAGTCTTCATAAATTATGTTTGTGAGTAGAAGTATGGCATCTGTGGTACTTCTCTGCCTAAGAAATACAAATTGATAGATGGAGAGTAAGTTAAACGTCTCTAGTCTCCATATAATCCGGTTAAGTACAAGGCGCTCCAGTAGCTTACCAAAGCATGACGTCAAAGCTACTAAATGTAAATTAGAAGGTAAACTGAAGATAAATTTCTTAAAAAAGAATTCATCTGGTTTAAAAGAATTAAAACATTTGTGTTTTCATGGTATACAGCAGAATCCAATGTGATTACCTACGATCATACAGAGACTTCCAGAGACTGTGGTGACACAATTGGCGTGTTTCAAGGAGGATGAATCCACTTTTGAACTGATAAAGTAAAGTAATTTACTCTACACAATTAGGCTCATTTTTCTCCCTGAATTATATTGAGGTTATTCATGGAGGCTTACCTATAAACACTCTGAAAAAGCAATAGATTTCCTTCACTGCAACCGGTCATGACGTCATATATTGACTGTGAAGGAAAGGGAAGAACTGTAAACAATATGTAATTTGGTGCGACATTTAGGTTCCTGGTAGAAGATAAAGAAAAATATAGTGGAGACATGAACGAGGGATAAAATATCTAAATGGCACCTAATTAATATCAGGCTTTGTAATAGTTGTATTCAAAGTAACGGAAAGATACTTCATGGTACGGATAAAGTAAGTAATGGATAATGATATAGCTACGATAAAAGTAAATCTACTTTAGACATGCTCACGTGATGGTATGATCGCTCCAGGTAATGTTATGATCTTCTAACGGAGGTTTCATTGCCTTTTTCATACCTATATTCCTATACTTCTTACGCGATAATAGTCTTACAGGCTGACAGCCTTACAACTAGAAGAAACATTGTTTACAGACAGAATCTACCTGTTACGCTCTCTATGGTAAAAGAAGTGAAATAGAAGTGGGACTATGAAAGGAGCATAATGGTCTCTATTAGACTAATGACTAGTTTCGCCAGCAACTCTTGCCTTACAGAATCTACCTGTTACGCTCTCTATGGTGGGAGAGGTGAAATAGAAGTGGGACTATGAAAAAAGCATCTTGCTCTTTGTTAAACTAATGACTAGTTTCGCCAGCAACTCTTGCCTTACAGAATCTACCTGTTACGCTCTCTATGGTGGAAGAGGTGAAATAGAAGTGGGACTATGAAAGGAACATAATGCTCTTTGTTAGACTAATGACTAGTTTCGCCAGCAACTCTTGCCTTACAGAATCTACCTGTTACGCTCTCTATGGTGGAAGATGTGAAATAGAAGTGGGACTATGAAAGGAGCATAATGCTCTTTGTTAGACTAATGACTAGTTTCGCCAGCAACTCTTGCCTTATAGAATCTACCTGTTACGCTCTCTATGGTGGAAGAGGTGAAATAGAAGTGGGACTATGAAAGGAACATAATGCTCTTTGTTAGACTAATGACTAGTTTCTCCAGCAACTCTTGCCTTACAGAATTTACCTGTTACGCTCTCTATGGTAGAAGAGGTGAAATAGAAGTGGGACTATGAACGGAACATAATGCTCCTTGTTAGACTAATGACTAGTTTCGCCAGCAACTCTTGCCTTACAGAATCTACCTGTTACGCTCTCTATGGTGGAAGAGGTGAAATAGAAGTGGGATTATGAAAGGAGCATAATGCTCTTTGTTAGACTAATGACTAGTTTCGCCAGCAAATCTTGCCTTACAGAATCTACCTTTTACGCTCTCTATGGTGGAAGAAGTGAAGTAGAAGTGGGACTATGAAAGGCGCATAATGCTCTTTATTAGACTAATGACTAGTTTCGCCAGCAACTCTTGCCTTACAGAATCTACCTGTTACGCTCTCTATGGTGGAAGAGGTGAAATAGAAGTGGGATTATGAAAGGAGCATAATGCTCTTTGTTAGACTAATGACTAGTTTCGCCAGCAAATCTTGCCTTACAGAATATACCTGTTACGCTCTCTATGGTGGAAGAGTTGAAATAGAAGTGGGATTATGAAAGGCGCATAATGCTCTTTATTAGACTAATGAATAGTTTCACCAGCAACTCTTGCCTTACAGAATCTACCTGTTACGCTCTCTATGGTGGAAGAGGTGAAATAGAAGTGGGACTATGAAAGGAGCAAATTGCTCTTTATTAGACTAATGACTAGTTTCGCCAGCAACTCTTGCCTTACAGAATCTACCTGTTAGGCTCTCTATGGTGGAGGAGGTGAAATAGAAGTGGGATTATGAAAGGAGCATAATGCTCAATGTTAGACTAATGACTAGTTTCTCCAGCAACTCTTGCCTTACAGAATCTACCTGTTACGCTCTCTATGGTAGAAGGGGTGAAATAGAAGTGCGACTATGAAAGGAACATAATGCGCTTTGTTAGACTAATGATTGTTTCGCCAGCAACTCTTGCCTTACAGAATCTACCTGTTACGCTCTCTATGTTAGAAGAGGTGAAATAGAAGTGCGACTATGAAAGGAGCATAATGCTCTTTGTTAGACTAATGATTGTTTCTCCAGCAACTCTTGCCTTACAGAATTTACCTGTTACGCTCTCTATGGTGGAAGAGGTGAAACAGAAGTGCGACTATGAAAGGAGCATAATGCGCTTTGTTAGACTAATGACTAGTTTCTCCAGCAACTCTTGCCTTACAGAATCTACCTGTTACGCTCTCTATGGTGGAAGAGGTGAAATAGAAGTGCGACTATGAAAGGAACATAATGCGCTTTGTTAGACTAATGATTGTTTCGCCAGCAACTCTTGCCTTACAGACTCTACCTGTTACGCTCTCTATGGTAGAAGAGGTGAAATAGAAGTGCGACTATGAAAGGAGCATAATGCTCTTTGTTAGACTAATGATTGTTTCTCCAGCAACTCTTGCCTTACAGAATCTACCTGTTACGCTCTCTATGGTAGAAGAGGTGAAATAGAAGTGCGACTATGAAAGGAGCATAATGCTCTTTGTTAGACTAATGATTGTTTCTCCAGCAACTCTTGCCTTACAGAAATTTACCTGTTACGCTCTCTATGGTGGAAGAGGTGAAACAGAAGTGCGACTATGAAAGGAGCATAATGCGCTTTGTTAGACTAATGATTGTTTCTCCAGCAACTCTTGCCTTACAGAATCTACCTGTTACGCTCTCTATGGTAGAAGAGGTGAAATAGAAGTGCGACTATGAAAGGAGCATAAAAGCGCTTTGTTAGACTAATGATTGTTTCGCCAGCAACTCTTGCCTTACAGAATCTATCTGTTACGCTTTCTATGGTAGAAGAGGTGAAATAGAAGTGCGACTATGAAAGGAGCATAATGCTCTTTGTGAGACTAATGATTGTTTCTCCAGCAACTCTTGCCTTACAGAATTTACCTGTTACGCTCTCTATGGTGGAAGAGGTGAAATAGAAGTGCGACTATGAAAGGAGCATAATGTCCTTTGTTAGACTAATGATTGTTTCTCCAGCAACTCTTGCCTTACAGAATCTACCTGTTACGCTCTCTATGGTAGAAGAGGTGAAATAGAAGTGGGACTATGAAAGGAGCATAATGGTCTTTGTTAGACTAATGACTAGTTTCGCCAGCAACTCTTGCCTTACAGAATCTACCTGTTACGCTCTCTATGGTGGAAGAAGTGAAGTAGAAGTGGTACTATGAAAGGCGCATAATGCTCTTTATTAGACAAATGACTAGTTTCGCCAGCAAATCTTGCCTTACAGAATCTACCTGTTACGCTCTCTATGGTGGAAGAGGTGAAATAGAAGTGGGATTATGAAAGGAGCATAATGCTCTTTGTTAGACTAATGACTAGTTTCGCCAGCAAATCTTGCCTTACAGAATCTACCTGTTACGCACTCTATGGTGGAAGAGGTGAAATAGAAGTGGGATTATGAAAGGCGCATAATGCTCTTTATTAGACTAATGAATAGTTTCGCCAGCAACTCTTGCCTTACAGAATCTACCTGTTACGCTCTCTATGGGGGAAGAGGTGAAATAGAAGTGGGATTATGAAAGGAGCATAATGCTCTTTTTTTAGACTAATGACTAGTTTCGCCAGCAAATCTTGCCTTACAGAATCTACTTGTTACGCTCTCTATGGTGGAAGAGGTGAAATAGAAGTGGGATTATGAAAGGCGCATAATGCTCTTTATTAGACTAATGAATAGTTTCGCCAGCAACTCTTGCCTTACAGAATCTACCTGTTACGCGCTCTATGGTGGAAGAGGTGAAATAGAAGTGGCATTATGAAAAGAGCATAATGCTCTTTGTTAGACTAATGACTAGTTTCGCCAGCTAATCTTGCCTTACAGAATCTACCTGTTACGCTCTCTATGGTGGAAGAGGTGAAATAGAAGTGGGATTATGAAAGGCGCAAAATGCTCTTTATTAGACTAATGAATAGTTTCGCCAGCAACTCTTGCCTTACAGAATCTACCTGTTACGCTCCCTATGGTGGAAGAGGTGAAATAGAAGTGGGACTATGAAAGGAGCATAATGCTCTTTGTTAGACTAATGACTAGTTTCGCCAGCAAATCTTGCCTTACAGAATCTACCTGTTACGTTCTCTATGGTGGAAGAGGTGAAATAGAAGTGGGATTATGAAAGGCGCATAATGCTCTTTATTAGACTAATGAATAGTTTCGCCAGCAACTCTTGCCTTACAGAATCTACCTGTTACGCTCTCTATGGTGGAAGAGGTGAAATAGAAGTGGGACTATGAAAGGAGCATAATGCTCTTTGTTAGACTAATGACTAGTTTTGCCAGCAACTCTTGCCTTACAGAATCTACTTGTTACGCTCTCTATGGTGGAAGAAGTGGAGTAGAAGTGGGACTATGAAAGGCGCATAATGCTCTTTATTAGACTAATGACTAGTTTCACCAGCAACTCTTGCCTTACAGAATCTACCTGTTACGCTCTCTATGGTGGAAGAGGTAAAATAGAAGTGGGATTATGAAAGGAGCATAATGCTCTTTGTTAGACTAATGACTAGTTTCGCCAGCAAATCTTGCCTTACAGAATCTACCTGTTACGCACTCTATGGTGGAAGAGGTGAAATAGAAGTGGGATTATGAAAGGCGCATAATGCTCTTTATTAGACTAATGAATAGTTTCGCCAGCAACTCTTGCCTTACAGAATCTACCTGTTACGCTCTCTATGGTGGAAGAGGTGAAATAGAAGTGGGACTATGAAAGGAGCAAAATGCTCTTTGTTAGACTAATGACTAGTTTCGCCAGCAAATCTTGCCTTACAGAATCTACCTGTTACGCTCTCTATGGTGGAAGAGGTGAAATAGAAGTGGGATTATGAAAGGCGCATAATGCTCTTTATTAGACTAATGAATAGTTTCGCCAGCAACTCTTGCCTTACAGAATCTACCTGTTACGCTCTCTATGGTGGAAGAGGTGAAATAGAAGTGGGACTATGAAAGGAGCATAATGCTCTTTGTTAGACTAATGACTAGTTTCGCCAGCAAATCTTGCCTTACAGAATCTACCTGTTACGCTCTCTATGGTGGAAGAGGTGAAATAGAAGTGGGATTATGAAAGGCGCATAATGCTCTTTATTAGACTAATGAATAGTTTCGCCAGCAACTCTTGCCTTACAGAATCTACCTGTTACGCTCTCTATGGTGGAAGAGGTGAAATAGAAGTGGGATTATGAAAGGAGCATAATGCTCTTTGTTAGACTAATGACTAGTTTCGCCAGCTAATCTTGCCTTACAGAATCTACCTGTTACGCTCTCTATGGTGGAAGAGGTGAAATAGAAGTGGGTTTATGAAAGGCGCATAATGCTCTTTATTAGACAAATGAATAGTTTCGCCAGCAACTCTTGCCTTACAGAATCTACCTGTTACGCTCTCTATGGTGGAAGAGGTGAAATAGAAGTGGGACTATGAAAGGAGCAAATTGCTCTTTATTAGACTAATGACTAGTTTCGCCAGCAACTCTTGCCTTACAGAATCTACCTGTTAGGCTCTCTATGGTGGAGGGGGTGAAATAGAAGTGGGATTATGAAAGGAGCATAATGCTCAATGTTAGACTAATGACTAGTTTCTCCAGCAACTCTTGCCTTACAGAATCTACCTGTTACGCTCTCTATGGTAGAAGGGGTGAAATAGAAGTGCGACTATGAAAGGAACATAATGCGCTTTGTTAGACTAATGATTGTTTCGCCAGCAACTCTTGCCTTACAGAATCTACCTGTTACGCTCTCTATGTTAGAAGAGGTGAAATAGAAGTGCGACTATGAAAGGAGCATAATGCTCTTTGTTAGACTAATGATTGTTTCTCCAGCAACTCTTGCCTTACAGAATTTACCTGTTACGCTCTCTATGGTGGAAGAGGTGAAACAGAAGTGCGACTATGAAAGGAGCATAATGCGCTTTGTTAGACTAATGACTAGTTTCTCCAGCAACACTTGCCTTACAGAATCTACCTGTTACGCTCTCTATGGTGGAAGAGGTGAAATAGAAGTGCGACTATGAAAGGAACATAATGCGCTTTGTTAGACTAATGATTGTTTCGCCAGCAACTCTTGCCTTACAGACTCTACCTGTTACGCTCTCTATGGTAGAAGAGGTGAAATAGAAGTGCGACTATGAAAGGAGCATAATGCTCTTTGTTAGACTAATGATTGTTTCTCCAGCAACTCTTGCCTTACAGAATCTACCTGTTACGCTCTCTATGGTAGAAGAGGTGAAATAGAAGTGCGACTATGAAAGGAGCATAATGCTCTTTGTTAGACTAATGATTGTTTCTCCAGCAACTCTTGCCTTACAGAATTTACCTGTTACGCTCTCTATGGTGGAAGAGGTGAAACAGAAGTGCGACTATGAAAGGAGTATAATGCGCTTTGTTAGACTAATGATTGTTTCTCCAGCAACTCTTGCCTTACAGGATCTACCTGTTACGCTCTCTATGGTAGAAGAGGTGAAATAGAAGTGCGACTATGAAAGGAGCATAAAAGCGCTTTGTTAGACTAATGATTGTTTCGCCAGCAACTCTTGCCTTACAGAATCTATCTGTTACGCTTTCTATGGTAGAAGAGGTGAAATAGAAGTGCGACTATGAAAGGAGCATAATGCTCTTTGTTAGACTAATGATTGTTTCTCCAGCAACTCTTGCCTTACAGAATTTACCTGTTACGCTCTCTATGGTGGAAGAGGTGAAATAGAAGTGCGACTATGAAAGGAGCATAATGCCCTTTGTTAGACTAATGATTGTTTCTCCAGCAACTCTTGCCTTACAGAATCTACCTGTTACGCTCTCTATGGTAGAAGAGGTGAAATAGAAGTGGGACTATGATAGGAGCATAATGGTCTTTGTTAGACTAATGACTAGTTTCGCCAGCAACTCTTGCCTTACAGAATCTACCTGTTACGCTCTCTATGGTGGAAGAAGTGAAGTAGAAGTGGGACTATGAAAGGCGCATAATGCTCTTTATTAGACTAATGACTAGTTTCGCCAGCAAATCTTGCCTTACAGAATCTACCTGTTACGCTCTCTATGGTGGAAGAGGTGAAATAGAAGTGGGATTATGAAAGGAGCATAATGCTCTTTGTTAGACTAATGACTAGTTTCGCCAGCAAATCTTGCCTTACAGAATCTACCTGTTACGCACTCTATGGTGGAAGAGGTGAAATAGAAGTGGGATTATGAAAGGCGCATAATGCTCTTTATTAGACTAATGAATAGTTTCGCCAGCAACTCTTGCCTTACAGAATCTACCTGTTACGCTCTCTATGGGGGAAGAGGTGAAATAGAAGTGGGATTATGAAAGGAGCATAATGCTCTTTTTTTAGACTAATGACTAGTTTCGCCAGCAAATCTTGCCTTACAGAATCTACCTGTTACGCTCTCTATGGTGGAAGAGGTGAAATAGAAGTGGGATTATGAAAGGCGCATAATGCTCTTTATTAGACTAATGAATAGTTTCGCCAGCAACTCTTGCCTTACAGAATCTACCTGTTACGCGCTCTATGGTGGAAGAGGTGAAATAGAAGTGGCATTATGAAAAGAGCATAATGCTCTTTGTTAGACTAATGACTAGTTTCGCCAGCTAATCTTGCCTTACAGAATCTACCTGTTACGCTCTCTATGGTGGAAGAGGTGAAAGAGAAGTGGGATTATGAAAGGCGCAAAATGCTCTTTATTAGACTAATGAATAGTTTCGCCAGCAACTCTTGCCTTACAGAATCTACCTGTTACGCTCCCTATGGTGGAAGAGGTGAAATAGAAGTGGGACTATGAAAGGAGCATAATGCTCTTTGTTAGACTAATGACTAGTTTCGCCAGCAAATCTTGCCTTACAGAATCTACCTGTTACGTTCTCTATGGTGGAAGAGGTGAAATAGAAGTGGGATTATGAAAGGCGCATAATGCTCTTTATTAGACTAATGAATAGTTTCGCCTGCAACTCTTGCCTTACAGAATCTACCTGTTACGCTCTCTATGGTGGAAGAGGTGAAATAGAAGTGGGACTATGAAAGGAGCATAATGCTCTTTGTTAGACTAATGACTAGTTTTGCCAGCAACTCTTGCCTTACAGAATCTACCTGTTACGCTCTCTATGGTGGAAGAGGTGAAATAGAAGTGCGACTATGAAAGGAGCATAATGCTCTCTGTTAGACTAATGATTGTTTCTCCAGCAACTCTTGCCTTACAGAATCTACCTGTTACGCTCTCTATGGTAGAAGAGGTGAAATAGAAGTGCGACTATGAAAGGAGCATAATGCTCTTTGTTAGACTAATGATTGTTTCTCCAGCAACTCTTGCCTTACAGAATTTACCTGTTACGCTCTCTATGGTGGAAGAGGTGAAACAGAAGTGCGACTATGAAAGGAGCATAATGCGCTTTGTTAGACTAATGATTGTTTCTCCAGCAACTCTTGCCTTACAGGATCTACCTGTTACGCTCTCTATGGTAGAAGAGGTGAAATAGAAGTGCGACTATGAAAGGAGCATAAAAGCGCTTTGTTAGACTAATGATTGTTTCGCCAGCAACTCTTGCCTTACAGAATCTATCTGTTACGCTTTCTATGGTAGAAGAGGTGAAATAGAAGTGCGACTATGAAAGGAGCATAATGCTCTTTGTTAGACTAATGATTGTTTCTCCAGCAACTCTTGCCTTACAGAATTTACCTGTTACGCTCTCTATGGTGGAAGAGGTGAAATAGAAGTGCGACTATGAAAGGAGCATAATGCCCTTTGTTAGACTAATGATTGTTTCTCCAGCAACTCTTGCCTTACAGAATCTACCTGTTACGCTCTCTATGGTAGAAGAGGTGAAATAGAAGTGGGACTATGATAGGAGCATAATGGTCTTTGTTAGACTAATGACTAGTTTCGCCAGCAACTCTTGCCTTACAGAATCTACCTGTTACGCTCTCTATGGTGGAAGAAGTGAAGTAGAAGTGGGACTATGAAAGGCGCATAATGCTCTTTATTAGACTAATGACTAGTTTCGCCAGCAAATCTTGCCTTACAGAATCTACCTGTTACGCTCTCTATGGTGGAAGAGGTGAAATAGAAGTGGGATTATGAAAGGAGCATAATGCTCTTTGTTAGACTAATGACTAGTTTCGCCAGCAAATCTTGCCTTACAGAATCTACCTGTTACGCACTCTATGGTGGAAGAGGTGAAATAGAAGTGGGATTATGAAAGGCGCATAATGCTCTTTATTAGACTAATGAATAGTTTCGCCAGCAACTCTTGCCTTACAGAATCTACCTGTTACGCTCTCTATGGGGGAAGAGGTGAAATAGAAGTGGGATTATGAAAGGAGCATAATGCTCTTTTTTTAGACTAATGACTAGTTTCGCCAGCAAATCTTGCCTTACAGAATCTACCTGTTACGCTCTCTATGGTGGAAGAGGTGAAATAGAAGTGGGATTATGAAAGGCGCATAATGCTCTTTATTAGACTAATGAATAGTTTCGCCAGCAACTCTTGCCTTACAGAATCTACCTGTTACGCGCTCTATGGTGGAAGAGGTGAAATAGAAGTGGCATTATGAAAAGAGCATAATGCTCTTTGTTAGACTAATGACTAGTTTCGCCAGCTAATCTTGCCTTACAGAATCTACCTGTTACGCTCTCTATGGTGGAAGAGGTGAAAGAGAAGTGGGATTATGAAAGGCGCAAAATGCTCTTTATTAGACTAATGAATAGTTTCGCCAGCAACTCTTGCCTTACAGAATCTACCTGTTACGCTCCCTATGGTGGAAGAGGTGAAATAGAAGTGGGACTATGAAAGGAGCATAATGCTCTTTGTTAGACTAATGACTAGTTTCGCCAGCAAATCTTGCCTTACAGAATCTACCTGTTACGTTCTCTATGGTGGAAGAGGTGAAATAGAAGTGGGATTATGAAAGGCGCATAATGCTCTTTATTAGACTAATGAATAGTTTCGCCTGCAACTCTTGCCTTACAGAATCTACCTGTTACGCTCTCTATGGTGGAAGAGGTGAAATAGAAGTGGGACTATGAAAGGAGCATAATGCTCTTTGTTAGACTAATGACTAGTTTTGCCAGCAACTCTTGCCTTACAGAATCTACCTGTTACGCTCTCTATGGTGGAAGAAGTGGAGTAGAAGTGGGACTATGAAAGGCGCATAATGCTCTTTATTAGACTAATGACTAGTTTCACCAGCAACTCTTGCCTTACAGAATCTACCTGTTACGCTCTCTATGGTGGAAGAGGTAAAATAGAAGTGGGATTATGAAAGGAGCATAATGCTCTTTGTTAGACTAATGACTAGTTTCGCCAGCAAATCTTGCCTTACAGAATCTACCTGTTACGCACTCTATGGTGGAAGAGGTGAAATAGAAGTGGGATTATGAAAGGCGCATAATGCTCTTTATTAGACTAATGAATAGTTTCGCCAGCAACTCTTGCCTTACAGAATCTACCTGTTACGCACTCTATGGTGGAAGAGGTGAAATAGAAGTGGGACTATGAAAGGAGCAAAATGCTCTTTGTTAGACTAATGACTAGTTTCGCCAGCAAATCTTGCCTTACAGAATCTACCTGTTACGCTCTCTATGGTGGAAGAGGTGAAATAGAAGTGGGATTATGAAAGGCGCATAATGCTCTTTATTAGACTAATGAATAGTTTCGCCAGCAACTCTTGCCTTACAGAATCTACCTGTTACGCTCTCTATGGTGGAAGAGGTGAAATAGAAGTGGGACTATGAAAGGAGCATAATGCTCTTTGTTAGACTAATGACTAGTTTCGCCAGCAAATCTTGCCTTACAGAATCTACCTGTTACGCTCTCTATGGTGGAAGAGGTGAAATAGAAGTGGGATTATGAAAGGCGCATAATGCTCTTTATTAGACTAATGAATAGTTTCGCCAGCAACTCTTGCCTTACAGAATCTACCTGTTACGCTCTCTATGGTGGAAGAGGTGAAATAGAAGTGGGATTATGAAAGGAGCATAATGCTCTTTGTTAGACTAATGACTAGTTTCGCCAGCTAATCTTGCCTTACAGAATCTACCTGTTACGCTCTCTATGGTGGAAGAGGTGAAATAGAAGTGGGTTTATGAAAGGCGCATAATGCTCTTTATTAGACTAATGAATAGTTTCGCCAGCAACTCTTGCCTTACAGAATCTACCTGTTACGCTCTCTATGGTGGAAGAGGTGAAATAGAAGTGGGACTATGAAAGGAGCATATTGCTCTTTGTTAGACTAATGACTAGTTTCGCCAGCAAATCTTGCCTTACAGAATCTACCTGTTACGCTCTCTATGGTGGAAGAGGTGAAATAGAAGTGGGATTATGAAAGGCGCTTAACGCTCTTTATTAGACTAATGAATAGTTTCGCCAGCAACTCTTGCCTTACAGAATCTACCTGTTACGCTCTCTATGGTGGAAGAGGTGAAATAGAAGTGGGACTATGAAAGGAGCATAATGCTCTTTGTTAGACTAATGACTAGTTTCGCCAGCAACTCTTGCCTTACAGAATCTACCTGTTACGCTCTCTATGGTGGAAGAAGTGAAGTAGAAGTGGGACTATGAAAGGCGCATAATGCTTTTTATTAGACTAATGACTAGTTTCGCCAGCAAATCTTGCCTTACAGAATCTACCTGTTACGCTCTCTATGGTGGAAGAGGTGAAATAGAAGTGGGATTATGAAAGGCGCATAATGCTCTTTATTAGACTAATGAATAGTTTCGCCAGCAACTCTTGCCTTACAGAATCTACCTGTTACGCTCACTATGGTGGAAGAGGTGAAATAGAAGTGGGATTATAAAAGGAGCATAATGCTCTTTGTTAGACTAATGACTAGTTTCGCCAGCTAATCTTGCCTTACAGAATCTACCTGTTACGCTCTCTATGGTGGAAGAGGTGAAATAGAAGTGGGATTATGAAAGGCGCATAATGCTCTTTATTAGACTAATGAATAGTTTCGCCAGCAACTCTTGCCTTACAGAATCTACCTGTTACGCTCTCTATGGTGGAAGAGGTGAAATAGAAGTGGGACTATGAAAGGAGCATAATGCTCTTTGTTAGACTAATGACTAGTTTCGCCAGCAAATCTTGCCTTACAGAATCTACCTGTTACGCTCTCTATGGTGGAAGAGGTGAAATAGAAGTGGGATTATGAAAGGCGCATAATGCTCTTTATTAGACTAATGAATAGTTTCGCCAGCAACTCTTGCCTTACAGAATCTACCTGTTACGCTCTCTATGGTGGAAGAGGTGAAATAGAAGTGGGATTATGAAAGGAGCATAATGCTCTTTGTTAGACTAATGACTAGTTTCGCCAGCTAATCTTGCCTTACAGAATCTACCTGTTACGCTCTCTATGGTGGAAAAGGTGAAATAGAAGTGGGTTTATGAAAGGCGCATAATGCTCTTTATTAGACTAATGAATAGTTTCGCCAGCAACTCTTGCCTTACAGAATCTACCTGTTACGCTCTCTATGGTGGAAGAGGTGAAATAGAAGTGGGATTATAAAAGGAGCATAATGCTCTTTGTTAGACTAATGACTAGTTTCGCCAGCTAATCTTGCCTTACAGAATCTACCTGTTACGCTCTCTATGGTGGAAAAGGTGAAATAGAAGTGGGTTTATGAAAGGCGCATAATGCTCTTTATTAGACTAATGAATAGTTTCGCCAGCAACTCTTGCCTTACAGAATCTACCTGTTACGCTCTCTATGGTGGAACAGGTGAAATAGAAGTGGGACTATGAAAGGAGCATAATGCTCTCTGTTAGACTAATGACTAGTTTCTACAGCAACTCTTGCCTTACAGAATCTACCTGTTACGCTCTCTATGTTGGGGGAATTGAAGTAGAAGTGGGACTATGAAAGGCGCATAATGCTTTTTATTAGACTAATGACTAGTTTCGCCAGCAACACTTGCCTTACAGAACCTACCTGTTACGCTTTCTATGGTGGAAGAGGTGAAATAGAAGTGGGATTATGAAAGGAGCATAATGCTCTTTGTTAGACTAATGACTAGTTTCGCCAGCAAATCTTGCCTTACAGAATCTACCTGTTACGCACTCTATGGTGGAAGAGGTGAAATAGAAGTGGGATTATGAAAGGCGCATAATGCTCTTTATTAGACTAATGAATAGTTTCGCCAGCAACTCTTGCCTTACAGAATCTACCTGTTACGCTCTCTATGGTGGAAGAGGTGAAATAGAAGTGGGATTATAAAAGGAGCATAATGCTCTTTGTTAGACTAATGACTAGTTTCGCCAGCTAATCTTGCCTTACAGAATCTACCTGTTACGCTCTCTATGGTGGAAGAGGTGAAATAGAAGTGGGATTATGAAAGGCGCATAATGCTCTTTGTTAGACTAATGACTAGTTTCGCCAGCAACTCTTGCCTTACAGAATATACCTGTTACGCTCTCTATGGTGGAAGAGGTGAAATAGAAGTGGGATTATGAAAGGAGCATAATGCTCTTTTTATTAGACTAATGACTAGTTTCGCCAGCAAATCTTGCCTTACAGAATCTACCTGTTACGCTCTCTATGGTGGAAGAGGTGAAATAGAAGTGGGATTATGAAAGGCGCATAATGCTCTTTATTAGACTAATGAATAGTTTCGCCAGCAACTCTTGCCTTACAGAATCTACCTGTTACGCTCTCTATGGTGGAAGAGGTGAAATAGAAGTGGGACTATGAAAGGAGCATTATGCTCTTTGTTAGACTAATGACTAGTTTCGCCAGCAAATCTTGCCATACAGAATCTACCTGTTACGCTCTCTATGGTGGAAGAGGTGAAATAGAAGTGGGATTATGAAAGGCGCATAACGCTCTTTATTAGACTAATGAATAGTTTCGCCAGCAACTCTTGCCTTACAGAATCTACCTGTTACGCTCTCTATGGTGGAAGAGGTGAAATAGAAGTGGGACTATGAAAGGAGCATAATGCTCTCTGTTAGACTAATGACTAGTTTCTACAGCAACTCTTGCCTTACAGAATCTACCTGTTACGCTCTCTATGTTGGGGGAAGTGAAGTAGAAGTGGGACTATGAAAGGCGCATAATGCTTTTTATTAGACTAATGACTAGTTTCGCCAGCAACACTTGCCTTACAGAACCTACCTGTTACGCTTTCTATGGTGGAAGAGGTGAAATAGAAGTGGGATTATGAAAGGAGCATAATGCTCTTTTTATTAGACTAATGACTAGTTTCGCCAGCAAATCTTGCCTTACAGAATCTACCTGTTACGCTCTCTATGGTGGAAGAGGTGAAATAGAAGTGGGATTATGAAAGGCGCATAATGCTCTTTATTAGACTAATGAATAGTTTCTCCAGCAACTCTTGCCTTACAGAATCTACCTGTTACGCTCTCAATCTTGGAAGAGGTGAAATAGAAGTGGGACTATGAAAGGAGCAAATTGCTCTTTATTAGACTAATGACTAGTTTCGCCAGCAACTCTTGCCTTACAGAATCTACCTATTAGGCTCTCTATGGTGGAGGAGGTGAAATAGAAGTGGGATTATGAAAGGAGCATAATGCTCTTTGTTAGACTAATGACTAGTTTCTCCAGCAACTCTTGCCTTGCAGAATCTACCTGTTACGCTCTCTATGGTAGAAGTGGTGAAATAGAAGTGCGAGTATGAAAGGAACATAATGCGCTTTGTTAGACTAATGATTGTTTCGCCAGCAACTCTTTCTTTACTGAATCTACCTATTACCCTCTCTATGGTAGAAGAGGTGAAATAGAAGTGCGACTATGAAAGGAGCATAATGCTGTTTTTATTAGACTAATGACTAGTTTCGCCAGCAAATCTTGCCTTACAGAATCTACCTGTTACGCTCTCTATGGTGGAAGAGGTGAAATAGAAGTGGGATTATGAAAGGCGCATAATGCTCTTTATTAGACTAATGAATAGTTTCGCCAGCAACTCTTGCCTTACAGAATCTACCTGTTACGCTCTCTATGGTGGAAGAGGTGAAATAGAAGTGGGACTATGAAAGGAGCATAATGCTCTTTGTTAGACTAATGACTAGTTTCGCCAGCAACTCTTGCCTTACAGAATCTACCTGTTACGCTCTCTATGGTGGAAGAAGTGAAGTACAAGTGGGACTATGAAAGGCGCATAATGCTCTTTATTAGACTAATGACTAGTTTCGCCAGCAACTCTTGCCTTACAGAATCTACCTGTTACGCTCTCTATGGTGGAAGAGGTAAAATAGAAGTGGGATTATGAAAGGAGCATAATGCTCTTTGTTAGACTAATGACTAGTTTCGCCAGCAAATCTTGCCTTACAGAATCTACCTGTTACGCACTCTATGGTGGAAGAGGTGAAATAGAAGTGGGATTATGAAAGGCGCATAATGCTCTTTATTAGACTAATGAATAGTTTCGCCAGCAACTCTTGCCTTACAGAATCTACCTGTTACGCTCTCTATGGTGGAAGAGGTGAAATAGAAGTGGGATTATGAAAGGAGCATAATGCTCTTTTTATTAGACTAATGACTAGTTTCGCCAGCAAATCTTGCCTTACAGAATCTACCTGTTACGCTCTCTATGCTGGAAGAGGTGAAATAGAAGTGGGATTATGAAAGGCGCATAATGCTCCTTATTAGACTAATGAATAGTTTCGCCAGCAACTCTTGCCTTACAGAATCTACCTGTTACGCTCTCTATGGTGGAAGAGGTGATATAGAAATGGGATTATGAAAGGAGCATAATGCTCTTTGTTAGACTAATGACTAGTTTCGCCAGCTAATCTTGCCTTACAGAATCTACCTGTTACGCTCTCTATGGTGGAAGAGGTGAAATAGAAGTGGGATTATGAAAGACGCATAATGCTCTTTATTAGACTAATGAATAGTTTCGCCAGCAACTCTTGCCTTACAGAATCTACCTGTTACGCTCTCTATGGTGGAAGAGGTGAAATAGAAGTGGGACTATGAAAGGAGCATAATGCTCTTTGTTAGACTAATGACTAGTTTCGCCAGCAAATCTTGCCTTACAGAATCTACCTGTTACGCTCTCTATGGTGGAAGAGGTGAAATAGAAGTGGGACTATGAAAGGCGCATAATGCTCTTTATTAGACTAATGAATAGTTTCACCAGCAACTCTTGCCTTACAGAATCTACCTGTTACGCACTCTATGGTGGAAGAGGTGAAATAGAAGTGGGACTTTGAAAGGAGCAAAATGCTCTTTGTTAGACTAATGACTAGTTTCGCCAGCAAATCTTGCCTTACAGAATCTACCTGTTACGCTCTCTATGGTGGAAGAGGTGAAATAGAAGTGGGATTATGAAAGGCGCATAATGCTCTTTATTAGACTAATGAATAGTTTCGCCAGCAACTCTTGCCTTACAGAATCTACCTGTTACGCTCTCTATGGTGGAAGAGGTGAAATAGAAGTGGGACTATGAAAGGAGCATAATGCTCTTTGTTAGACTAATGACTAGTTTCGCCAGCAAATCTTGCCTTACAGAATCTACCTGTTACGCTCTCTATGGTGGAAGAGGTGAAATAGAAGTGGGATTATGAAAGGCGCATAATGCTCTTTATTAGACTAATGAATAGTTTCGCCAGCAACTCTTGCCTTACAGAATCTACCTGTTACGCTCTCTATGGTGGAAGAGGTGAAATAGAAGTGGGATTATGAAAGGAGCATAATGCTCTTTGTTAGACTAATGACTAGTTTCGCCAGCTAATCTTGCCTTACAGAATCTACCTGTTACGCTCTCTATGGTGGAAGAGGTGAAATAGAAGTGGGTTTATGAAAGGCGCATAATGCTCTTTATTAGACTAATGAATAGTTTCGCCAGCAACTCTTGCCTTACAGAATCTACCTGTTACGCTCTCTATGGTGGAAGAGGTGAAATAGAAGTGGGACTATGAAAGGAGCATAATGCTCTTTGTTAGACTAATGACTAGTTTCGCCAGCAAATCTTGCCTTACAGAATCTACCTGTTACGCTCTCTATGGTGGAAGAGGTGAAATAGAAGTGGGATTATGAAAGGCGCTTAACGCTCTTTATTAGACTAATGAATAGTTTCGCCAGCAACTCTTGCCTTACAGAATCTACCTGTTACGCTCTCTATGGTGGAAGAGGTGAAATAGAAGTGGGACTATGAAAGGAGCATAATGCTCTTTGTTAGACTAATGACTAGTTTCGCCAGCAACTCTTGCCTTACAGAATCTACCTGTTACGCTCTCTATGGTGGAAGAAGTGAAGTAGAAGTGGGACTATGAAAGGCGCATAATGCTTTTTATTAGACTAATGACTAGTTTCGCCAGCAAATCTTGCCTTACAGAATCTACCTGTTACGCTCTCTATGGTGGAAGAGGTGAAATAGAAGTGGGATTATGAAAGGCGCATAATGCTCTTTATTAGACTAATGAATAGTTTCGCCAGCAACTCTTGCCTTACAGAATCTACCTGTTACGCTCACTATGGTGGAAGAGGTGAAATAGAAGTGGGATTATAAAAGGAGCATAATGCTCTTTGTTAGACTAATGACTAGTTTCGCCAGCTAATCTTGCCTTACAGAATCTACCTGTTACGCTCTCTATGGTGGAAGAGGTGAAATAGAAGTGGGATTATGAAAGGCGCATAATGCTCTTTATTAGACTAATGAATAGTTTCGCCAGCAACTCTTGCCTTACAGAATCTACCTGTTACGCTCTCTATGGTGGAAGAGGTGAAATAGAAGTGGGACTATGAAAGGAGCATAATGCTCTTTGTTAGACTAATGACTAGTTTCGCCAGCAAATCTTGCCTTACAGAATCTACCTGTTACGCTCTCTATGGTGGAAGAGGTGAAATAGAAGTGGGATTATGAAAGGCGCATAATGCTCTTTATTAGACTAATGAATAGTTTCGCCAGCAACTCTTGCCTTACAGAATCTACCTGTTACGCTCTCTATGGTGGAAGAGGTGAAATAGAAGTGGGATTATGAAAGGAGCATAATGCTCTTTGTTAGACTAATGACTAGTTTCGCCAGCTAATCTTGCCTTACAGAATCTACCTGTTACGCTCTCTATGGTGGAAAAGGTGAAATAGAAGTGGGTTTATGAAAGGCGCATAATGCTCTTTATTAGACTAATGAATAGTTTCGCCAGCAACTCTTGCCTTACAGAATCTACCTGTTACGCTCTCTATGGTGGAACAGGTGAAATAGAAGTGGGACTATGAAAGGAGCATAATGCTCTCTGTTAGACTAATGATTGTTTCTCCAGCAACTCTTGCCTTACAGAATCTACCTGTTACGCTCTCTATGGTAGAAGAGGTGAAATAGAAGTGCGACTATGAAAGGAGCATAATGCTCTTTGTTAGACTAATGATTGTTTCTCCAGCAACTCTTGCCTTACAGAATTTACCTGTTACGCTCTCTATGGTGGAAGAGGTGAAACAGAAGTGCGACTATGAAAGGAGCATAATGCGCTTTGTTAGACTAATGATTGTTTCTCCAGCAACTCTTGCCTTACAGGATCTACCTGTTACGCTCTCTATGGTAGAAGAGGTGAAATAGAAGTGCGACTATGAAAGGAGCATAAAAGCGCTTTGTTAGACTAATGATTGTTTCGCCAGCAACTCTTGCCTTACAGAATCTATCTGTTACGCTTTCTATGGTAGAAGAGGTGAAATAGAAGTGCGACTATGAAAGGAGCATAATGCTCTTTGTTAGACTAATGATTGTTTCTCCAGCAACTCTTGCCTTACAGAATTTACCTGTTACGCTCTCTATGGTGGAAGAGGTGAAATAGAAGTGCGACTATGAAAGGAGCATAATGCCCTTTGTTAGACTAATGATTGTTTCTCCAGCAACTCTTGCCTTACAGAATCTACCTGTTACGCTCTCTATGGTAGAAGAGGTGAAATAGAAGTGGGACTATGAAAGGAGCATAATGGTCTTTGTTAGACTAATGACTAGTTTCGCCAGCAACTCTTGCCTTACAGAATCTACCTGTTACGCTCTCTATGGTGGAAGAAGTGAAGTAGAAGTGGGACTATGAAAGGCGCATAATGCTCTTTATTAGACTAATGACTAGTTTCGCCAGCAAATCTTGCCTTACAGAATCTACCTGTTACGCTCTCTATGGTGGAAGAGGTGAAATAGAAGTGGGATTATGAAAGGAGCATAATGCTCTTTGTTAGACTAATGACTAGTTTCGCCAGCAAATCTTGCCTTACAGAATCTACCTGTTACGCACTCTATGGTGGAAGAGGTGAAATAGAAGTGGGATTATGAAAGGCGCATAATGCTCTTTATTAGACTAATGAATAGTTTCGCCAGCAACTCTTGCCTTACAGAATCTACCTGTTACGCTCTCTATGGGGGAAGAGGTGAAATAGAAGTGGGATTATGAAAGGAGCATAATGCTCTTTTTTTAGACTAATGACTAGTTTCGCCAGCAAATCTTGCCTTACAGAATCTACCTGTTACGCTCTCTATGGTGGAAGAGGTGAAATAGAAGTGGGATTATGAAAGGCGCATAATGCTCTTTATTAGACTAATGAATAGTTTCGCCAGCAACTCTTGCCTTACAGAATCTACCTGTTACGCGCTCTATGGTGGAAGAGGTGAAATAGAAGTGGCATTATGAAAAGAGCATAATGCTCTTTGTTAGACTAATGACTAGTTTCGCCAGCTAATCTTGCCTTACAGAATCTACCTGTTACGCTCTCTATGGTGGAAGAGGTGAAAGAGAAGTGGGATTATGAAAGGCGCAAAATGCTCTTTATTAGACTAATGAATAGTTTCGCCAGCAACTCTTGCCTTACAGAATCTACCTGTTACGCTCCCTATGGTGGAAGAGGTGAAATAGAAGTGGGACTATGAAAGGAGCATAATGCTCTTTGTTAGACTAATGACTAGTTTCGCCAGCAAATCTTGCCTTACAGAATCTACCTGTTACGTTCTCTATGGTGGAAGAGGTGAAATAGAAGTGGGATTATGAAAGGCGCATAATGCTCTTTATTAGACTAATGAATAGTTTCGCCTGCAACTCTTGCCTTACAGAATCTACCTGTTACGCTCTCTATGGTGGAAGAGGTGAAATAGAAGTGGGACTATGAAAGGAGCATAATGCTCTTTGTTAGACTAATGACTAGTTTTGCCAGCAACTCTTGCCTTACAGAATCTACCTGTTACGCTCTCTATGGTGGAAGAAGTGGAGTAGAAGTGGGACTATGAAAGGCGCATAATGCTCTTTATTAGACTAATGACTAGTTTCACCAGCAACTCTTGCCTTACAGAATCTACCTGTTACGCTCTCTATGGTGGAAGAGGTAAAATAGAAGTGGGATTATGAAAGGAGCATAATGCTCTTTGTTAGACTAATGACTAGTTTCGCCAGCAAATCTTGCCTTACAGAATCTACCTGTTACGCACTCTATGGTGGAAGAGGTGAAATAGAAGTGGGATTATGAAAGGCGCATAATGCTCTTTATTAGACTAATGAATAGTTTCGCCAGCAACTCTTGCCTTACAGAATCTACCTGTTACGCACTCTATGGTGGAAGAGGTGAAATAGAAGTGGGACTATGAAAGGAGCAAAATGCTCTTTGTTAGACGAATGACTAGTTTCGCCAGCAAATCTTGCCTTACAGAATCTACCTGTTACGCTCTCTATGGTGGAAGAGGTGAAATAGAAGTGGGATTATGAAAGGCGCATAATGCTCTTTATTAGACTAATGAATAGTTTCGCCAGCAACTCTTGCCTTACAGAATCTACCTGTTACGCTCTCTATGGTGGAAGAGGTGAAATAGAAGTGGGACTATGAAAGGAGCATAATGCTCTTTGTTAGACTAATGACTAGTTTCGCCAGCAAATCTTGCCTTACAGAATCTACCTGTTACGCTCTCTATGGTGGAAGAGGTGAAATAGAAGTGGGATTATGAAAGGCGCATAATGCTCTTTATTAGACTAATGAATAGTTTCGCCAGCAACTCTTGCCTTACAGAATCTACCTGTTACGCTCTCTATGGTGGAAGAGGTGAAATAGAAGTGGGATTATGAAAGGAGCATAATGCTCTTTGTTAGACTAATGACTAGTTTCGCCAGCTAATCTTGCCTTACAGAATCTACCTGTTACGCTCTCTATGGTGGAAGAGGTGAAATAGAAGTGGGTTTATGAAAGGCGCATAATGCTCTTTATTAGACTAATGAATAGTTTCGCCAGCAACTCTTGCCTTACAGAATCTACCTGTTACGCTCTCTATGGTGGAAGAGGTGAAATAGAAGTGGGACTATGAAAGGAGCATATTGCTCTTTGTTAGACTAATGACTAGTTTCGCCAGCAAATCTTGCCTTACAGAATCTACCTGTTACGCTCTCTATGGTGGAAGAGGTGAAATAGAAGTGGGATTATGAAAGGCGCTTAACGCTCTTTATTAGACTAATGAATAGTTTCGCCAGCAACTCTTGCCTTACAGAATCTACCTGTTACGCTCTCTATGGTGGAAGAGGTGAAATAGAAGTGGGACTATGAAAGGAGCATAATGCTCTTTGTTAGACTAATGACTAGTTTCGCCAGCAACTCTTGCCTTACAGAATCTACCTGTTACGCTCTCTATGGTGGAAGAAGTGAAGTAGAAGTGGGACTATGAAAGGCGCATAATGCTTTTTATTAGACTAATGACTAGTTTCGCCAGCAAATCTTGCCTTACAGAATCTACCTGTTACGCTCTCTATGGTGGAAGAGGTGAAATAGAAGTGGGATTATGAAAGGCGCATAATGCTCTTTATTAGACTAATGAATAGTTTCGCCAGCAACTCTTGCCTTACAGAATCTACCTGTTACGCTCACTATGGTGGAAGAGGTGAAATAGAAGTGGGATTATAAAAGGAGCATAATGCTCTTTGTTAGACTAATGACTAGTTTCGCCAGCTAATCTTGCCTTACAGAATCTACCTGTTACGCTCTCTATGGTGGAAGAGGTGAAATAGAAGTGGGATTATGAAAGGCGCATAATGCTCTTTATTAGACTAATGAATAGTTTCGCCAGCAACTCTTGCCTTACAGAATCTACCTGTTACGCTCTCTATGGTGGAAGAGGTGAAATAGAAGTGGGACTATGAAAGGAGCATAATGCTCTTTGTTAGACTAATGACTAGTTTCGCCAGCAAATCTTGCCTTACAGAATCTACCTGTTACGCTCTCTATGGTGGAAGAGGTGAAATAGAAGTGGGATTATGAAAGGCGCATAATGCTCTTTATTAGACTAATGAATAGTTTCGCCAGCAACTCTTGCCTTACAGAATCTACCTGTTACGCTCTCTATGGTGGAAGAGGTGAAATAGAAGTGGGATTATGAAAGGAGCATAATGCTCTTTGTTAGACTAATGACTAGTTTCGCCAGCTAATCTTGCCTTACAGAATCTACCTGTTACGCTCTCTATGGTGGAAAAGGTGAAATAGAAGTGGGTTTATGAAAGGCGCATAATGCTCTTTATTAGACTAATGAATAGTTTCGCCAGCAACTCTTGCCTTACAGAATCTACCTGTTACGCTCTCTATGGTGGAACAGGTGAAATAGAAGTGGGACTATGAAAGGAGCATAATGCTCTCTGTTAGACTAATGACTAGTTTCTACAGCAACTCTTGCCTTACAGAATCTACCTGTTACGCTCTCTATGTTGGGGGAATTGAAGTAGAAGTGGGACTATGAAAGGCGCATAATGCTTTTTATTAGACTAATGACTAGTTTCGCCAGCAACACTTGCCTTACAGAACCTACCTGTTACGCTTTCTATGGTGGAAGAGGTGAAATAGAAGTGGGATTATGAAAGGAGCATAATGCTCTTTGTTAGACTAATGACTAGTTTCGCCAGCAAATCTTGCCTTACAGAATCTACCTGTTACGCACTCTATGGTGGAAGAGGTGAAATAGAAGTGGGATTATGAAAGGCGCATAATGCTCTTTATTAGACTAATGAATAGTTTCGCCAGCAACTCTTGCCTTACAGAATCTACCTGTTACGCTCTCTATGGTGGAAGAGGTGAAATAGAAGTGGGATTATAAAAGGAGCATAATGCTCTTTGTTAGACTAATGACTAGTTTCGCCAGCTAATCTTGCCTTACAGAATCTACCTGTTACGCTCTCTATGGTGGAAGAGGTGAAATAGAAGTGGGATTATGAAAGGCGCATAATGCTCTTTGTTAGACTAATGACTAGTTTCGCCAGCAACTCTTGCCTTACAGAATATACCTGTTACGCTCTCTATGGTGGAAGAGGTGAAATAGAAGTGGGATTATGAAAGGAGCATAATGCTCTTTTTATTAGACTAATGACTAGTTTCGCCAGCAAATCTTGCCTTACAGAATCTACCTGTTACGCTCTCTATGGTGGAAGAGGTGAAATAGAAGTGAGATTATGAAAGGCGCATAATGCTCTTTATTAGACTAATGAATAGTTTCGCCAGCAACTCTTGCCTTACAGAATCTACCTGTTACGCTCTCTATGGTGGAAGAGGTGAAATAGAAGTGGGACTATGAAAGGAGCATTATGCTCTTTGTTAGACTAATGACTAGTTTCGCCAGCAAATCTTGCCATACAGAATCTACCTGTTACGCTCTCTATGGTGGAAGAGGTGAAATAGAAGTGGGATTATGAAAGGCGCATAACGCTCTTTATTAGACTAATGAATAGTTTCGCCAGCAACTCTTGCCTTACAGAATCTACCTGTTACGCTCTCTATGGTGGAAGAGGTGAAATAGAAGTGGGACTATGAAAGGAGCATAATGCTCTCTGTTAGACTAATGACTAGTTTCTACAGCAACTCTTGCCTTACAGAATCTACCTGTTACGCTCTCTATGTTGGGGGAAGTGAAGTAGAAGTGGGACTATGAAAGGCGCATAATGCTTTTTATTAGACTAATGACTAGTTTCGCCAGCAACACTTGCCTTACAGAACCTACCTGTTACGCTTTCTATGGTGGAAGAGGTGAAATAGAAGTGGGATTATGAAAGGAGCATAATGCTCTTTTTATTAGACTAATGACTAGTTTCGCCAGCAAATCTTGCCTTACAGAATCTACCTGTTACGCTCTCTATGGTGGAAGAGGTGAAATAGAAGTGGGATTATGAAAGGCGCATAATGCTCTTTATTAGACTAATGAATAGTTTCTCCAGCAACTCTTGCCTTACAGAATCTACCTGTTACGCTCTCAATCTTGGAAGAGGTGAAATAGAAGTGGGACTATGAAAGGAGCAAATTGCTCTTTATTAGACTAATGACTAGTTTCGCCAGCAACTCTTGCCTTACAGAATCTACCTATTAGGCTCTCTATGGTGGAGGAGGTGAAATAGAAGTGGGATTATGAAAGGAGCATAATGCTCTTTGTTAGACTAATGACTAGTTTCTCCAGCAACTCTTGCCTTGCAGAATCTACCTGTTACGCTCTCTATGGTAGAAGTGGTGAAATAGAAGTGCGAGTATGAAAGGAACATAATGCGCTTTGTTAGACTAATGATTGTTTCGCCAGCAACTCTTTCTTTACTGAATCTTCCTATTACCCTCTCTATGGTAGAAGAGGTGAAATAGAAGTGCGACTATGAAAGGAGCATAATGCTGTTTTTATTAGACTAATGACTAGTTTCGCCAGCAAATCTTGCCTTACAGAATCTACCTGTTACGCTCTCTATGGTGGAAGAGGTGAAATAGAAGTGGGATTATGAAAGGCGCATAATGCTCTTTATTAGACTAATGAATAGTTTCGCCAGCAACTCTTGCCTTACAGAATCTACCTGTTACGCTCTCTATGGTGGAAGAGGTGAAATAGAAGTGGGACTATGAAAGGAGCATAATGCTCTTTGTTAGACTAATGACTAGTTTCGCCAGCAACTCTTGCCTTACAGAATCTACCTGTTACGCTCTCTATGGTGGAAGAAGTGAAGTACAAGTGGGACTATGAAAGGCGCATAATGCTCTTTATTAGACTAATGACTAGTTTCGCCAGCAACTCTTGCCTTACAGAATCTACCTGTTACGCTCTCTATGGTGGAAGAGGTAAAATAGAAGTGGGATTATGAAAGGAGCATAATGCTCTTTGTTAGACTAATGACTAGTTTCGCCAGCAAATCTTGCCTTACAGAATCTACCTGTTACGCACTCTATGGTGGAAGAGGTGAAATAGAAGTGGGATTATGAAAGGCGCATAATGCTCTTTATTAGACTAATGAATAGTTTCGCCAGCAACTCTTGCCTTACAGAATCTACCTGTTACGCTCTCTATGGTGGAAGAGGTGAAATAGAAGTGGGATTATGAAAGGAGCATAATGCTCTTTTTATTAGACTAATGACTAGTTTCGCCAGCAAATCTTGCCTTACAGAATCTACCTGTTACGCTCTCTATGCTGGAAGAGGTGAAATAGAAGTGGGATTATGAAAGGCGCATAATGCTCCTTATTAGACTAATGAATAGTTTCGCCAGCAACTCTTGCCTTACAGAATCTACCTGTTACGCTCTCTATGGTGGAAGAGGTGATATAGAAATGGGATTATGAAAGGAGCATAATGCTCTTTGTTAGACTAATGACTAGTTTCGCCAGCTAATCTTGCCTTACAGAATCTACCTGTTACGCTCTCTATGGTGGAAGAGGTGAAATAGAAGTGGGATTATGAAAGGCGCATAATGCTCTTTATTAGACTAATGAATAGTTTCGCCAGCAACTCTTGCCTTACAGAATCTACCTGTTACGCTCTCTATGGTGGAAGAGGTGAAATAGAAGTGGGACTATGAAAGGAGCATAATGCTCTTTGTTAGACTAATGACTAGTTTCGCCAGCAAATCTTGCCTTACAGAATCTACCTGTTACGCTCTCTATGGTGGAAGAGGTGAAATAGAAGTGGGACTATGAAAGGCGCATAATGCTCTTTATTAGACTAATGAATAGTTTCACCAGCAACTCTTGCCTTACAGAATCTACCTGTTACGCTCTCTATGGTGGAAGAGGTGAAATAGAAGTGGGACTATGAAAGGAGCATAATGCTCTTTGTTAGACTAATGACTATTTTCGCCAGCCAATCTTGCCTTACAGAATCTACCTGTTACGCTCTCTATGGTGGATGAGGTGAAATAGAAGTGGGATTATGAAAGGCGCATAAGGCTCTTTATTAGACTAATGAATAGTTTCGGCAGCAACTCTTGCCTTACAGAATCTACCTGTTACGCTCTCTATGGTGGAAGAGGTGAAATAGAAGTGGGATTATGAAAGGCGCATAATGCTCTTTATTAGACTAATGAATAGTTTCTCCAGCAACTCTTGCCTTACAGAATCTACCTGTTACGCTCTCTATGGTGGAAGAGGTGAAATAGAAGTGGGATTATGAAAGGAGCATAATGCTCTTTGTTAGACTAATGACTAGTTTCACCAGCAACTCTTGCCTTACAGAATCTACCTGTTACGCTCTCTATGGTGGAAGAGGTAAAATAGAAGTGGGATTATGAAAGGAACATAATGCTCTTTGTTAGACTAATGACTAGTTTCGCCAGCAAATCTTGCCTTACAGAATCTACCTGTTACGCACTCTATGGTGGAAGAGGTGAAATAGAAGTGGGACTATGAAAGGAGCAAAATGCTCTTTGTTAGACTAATGACTAGTTTCGCCAGCAAATCTTGCCTTACAGAATCTACCTGTTACGCTCTCTATGGTGGAAGAGGTGAAATAGAAGTGAGATTATGAAAGGCGCATAATGCTCTTTATTAGACTAATGAATAGTTTCGCCAGCAACTCTTGCCTTACAGAATCTACCTGTTACGCTCTCTATGGTGGAAGAGGTGAAATAGAAGTGGGACTATGAAAGGCGCATAATGCTCTTTATTAGACTAATGACTAGTTTCACCAGCAACTCTTGCCTTACAGAATCTACCTGTTACGCTCTCTATGGTGGAAGAGGTAAAATAGAAGTGGGATTATGAAAGGAGCATAATGCTCTTTGTTAGACTAATGACTAGTTTCGCCAGCAAATCTTGCCTTACAGAATCTACCTGTTACGCACTCTATGGTGGAAGAGGTGAAATAGAAGTGGGATTATGAAAGGCGCATAATGCTCTTTATTAGACTAATGAATAGTTTCGCCAGCAACTCTTGCCTTACAGAATCTACCTGTTACGCACTCTATGGTGGAAGAGGTGAAATAGAAGTGGGACTATGAAAGGAGCAAAATGCTCTTTGTTAGACTAATGACTAGTTTCGCCAGCAAATCTTGCCTTACAGAATCTACCTGTTACGCTCTCTATGGTGGAAGAGGTGAAATAGAAGTGGGATTATGAAAGGCGCATAATGCTCTTTATTAGACTAATGAATAGTTTCGCCAGCAACTCTTGCCTTACAGAATCTACCTGTTACGCTCTCTATGGTGGAAGAGGTGAAATAGAAGTGGGACTATGAAAGGAGCATAATGCTCTTTGTTAGACTAATGACTAGTTTCGCCAGCAAATCTTGCCTTACAGAATCTACCTGTTACGCTCTCTATGGTGGAAGAGGTGAAATAGAAGTGGGATTATGAAAGGCGCATAATGCTCTTTATTAGACTAATGAATAGTTTCGCCAGCAACTCTTGCCTTACAGAATCTACCTGTTACGCTCTCTATGGTGGAAGAGGTGAAATAGAAGTGGGATTATGAAAGGAGCATAATGCTCTTTGTTAGACTAATGACTAGTTTCGCCAGCTAATCTTGCCTTACAGAATCTACCTGTTACGCTCTCTATGGTGGAAGAGGTGAAATAGAAGTGGGTTTATGAAAGGCGCATAATGCTCTTCATTAGACTAATGAATAGTTTCGCCAGCAACTCTTGCCTTACAGAATCTACCTGTTACGCTCTCTATGGTGGAAGAGGTGAAATAGAAGTGGGACTATGAAAGGAGCATAATGCTCTTTGTTAGACTAATGACTAGTTTCGCCAGCAAATCTTGCCTTACAGAATCTACCTGTTACGCTCTCTATGGTGGAAGAGGTGAAATAGAAGTGGGATTATGAAAGGCGCTTAACGCTCTTTATTAGACTAATGAATAGTTTCGCCAGCAACTCTTGCCTTACAGAATCTACCTGTTACGCTCTCTATGGTGGAAGAGGTGAAATAGAAGTGGGACTATGAAAGGAGCATAATGCTCTTTGTTAGACTAATGACTAGTTTCGCCAGCAACTCTTGCCTTACAGAATCTACCTGTTACGCTCTCTATGGTGGAAGAAGTGAAGTAGAAGTGGGACTATGAAAGGCGCATAATGCTTTTTATTAGACTAATGACTAGTTTCGCCAGCAAATCTTGCCTTACAGAATCTACCTGTTACGCTCTCTATGGTGGAAGAGGTGAAATAGAAGTGGGATTATGAAAGGCGCATAATGCTCTTTATTAGACTAATGAATAGTTTCGCCAGCAACTCTTGCCTTACAGAATCTACCTGTTACGCTCACTATGGTGGAAGAGGTGAAATAGAAGTGGGATTATAAAAGGAGCATAATGCTCTTTGTTAGACTAATGACTAGTTTCGCCAGCTAATCTTGCCTTACAGAATCTACCTGTTACGCTCTCTATGGTGGAAGAGGTGAAATAGAAGTGGGATTATGAAAGGCGCATAATGCTCTTTATTAGACTAATGAATAGTTTCGCCAGCAACTCTTGCCTTACAGAATCTACCTGTTACGCTCTCTATGGTGGAAGAGGTGAAATAGAAGTGGGACTATGAAAGGAGCATAATGCTCTTTGTTAGACTAATGACTAGTTTCGCCAGCAAATCTTGCCTTACAGAATCTACCTGTTACGCTCTCTATGGTGGAAGAGGTGAAATAGAAGTGGGATTATGAAAGGCGCATAATGCTCTTTATTAGACTAATGAATAGTTTCGCCAGCAACTCTTGCCTTACAGAATCTACCTGTTACGCTCTCTATGGTGGAAGAGGTGAAATAGAAGTGGGATTATGAAAGGAGCATAATGCTCTTTGTTAGACTAATGACTAGTTTCGCCAGCTAATCTTGCCTTACAGAATCTACCTGTTACGCTCTCTATGGTGGAAAAGGTGAAATAGAAGTGGGTTTATGAAAGGCGCATAATGCTCTTTATTAGACTAATGAATAGTTTCGCCAGCAACTCTTGCCTTACAGAATCTACCTGTTACGCTCTCTATGGTGGAACAGGTGAAATAGAAGTGGGACTATGAAAGGAGCATAATGCTCTTTATTAGACTAATGACTAGTTTCGCCAGCAAATCTTGCCTTACAGAATCTACCTGTTACGCTCTCTATGGTGGAAGAGGTGAAATAGAAGTGGGATTATAAAAGGAGCATAATGCTCTTTGTTAGACTAATGACTAGTTTCGCCAGCTAATCTTGCCTTACAGAATCTACCTGTTACGCTCTCTATGGTGGAAGAGGTGAAATAGAAGTGGGATTATGAAAGGCGCATAATGCTCTTTGTTAGACTAATGACTAGTTTCGCCAGCAACTCTTGCCTTACAGAATATACCTGTTACGCTCTCTATGGTGGAAGAGGTGAAATAGAAGTGGGATTATGAAAGGAGCATAATGCTCTTTTTATTAGACTAATGACTAGTTTCGCCAGCAAATCTTGCCTTACAGAATCTACCTGTTACGCTCTCTATGGTGGAAGAGGTGAAATAGAAGTGGGATTATGAAAGGCGCATAATGCTCTTTATTAGACTAATGAATAGTTTCGCCAGCAACTCTTGCCTTACAGAATCTACCTGTTACGCTCTCTATGGTGGAAGAGGTGAAATAGAAGTGGGACTATGAAAGGAGCATTATGCTCTTTGTTAGACTAATGACTAGTTTCGCCAGCAAATCTTGCCATACAGAATCTACCTGTTACGCTCTCTATGGTGGAAGAGGTGAAATAGAAGTGGGATTATGAAAGGCGCATAACGCTCTTTATTAGACTAATGAATAGTTTCGCCAGCAACTCTTGCCTTACAGAATCTACCTGTTACGCTCTCTATGGTGGAAGAGGTGAAATAGAAGTGGGACTATGAAAGGAGCATAATGCTCTCTGTTAGACTAAGACTAGTTTCTACAGCAACTCTTGCCTTACAGAATCTACCTGTTACGCTCTCTATGTTGGGGGAAGTGAAGTAGAAGTGGGACTATGAAAGGCGCATAATGCTTTTTATTAGACTAATGACTAGTTTCGCCAGCAACACTTGCCTTACAGAACCTACCTGTTACGCTTTCTATGGTGGAAGAGGTGAAATAGAAGTGGGATTATGAAAGGAGCATAATGCTCTTTTTATTAGACTAATGACTAGTTTCGCCAGCAAATCTTGCCTTACAGAATCTACCTGTTACGCTCTCTATGGTGGAAGAGGTGAAATAGAAGTGGGATTATGAAAGGCGCATAATGCTCTTTATTAGACTAATGAATAGTTTCTCCAGCAACTCTTGCCTTACAGAATCTACCTGTTACGCTCTCAATCTTGGAAGAGGTGAAATAGAAGTGGGACTATGAAAGGAGCAAATTGCTCTTTATTAGACTAATGACTAGTTTCGCCAGCAACTCTTGCCTTACAGAATCTACCTATTAGGCTCTCTATGGTGGAGGAGGTGAAATAGAAGTGGGATTATGAAAGGAGCATAATGCTCTTTGTTAGACTAATGACTAGTTTCTCCAGCAACTCTTGCCTTGCAGAATCTACCTGTTACGCTCTCTATGGTAGAAGTGGTGAAATAGAAGTGCGAGTATGAAAGGAACATAATGCGCTTTGTTAGACTAATGATTGTTTCGCCAGCAACTCTTTCTTTACTGAATCTACCTATTACCCTCTCTATGGTAGAAGAGGTGAAATAGAAGTGCGACTATGAAAGGAGCATAATGCTGTTTTTATTAGACTAATGACTAGTTTCGCCAGCAAATCTTGCCTTACAGAATCTACCTGTTACGCTCTCTATGGTGGAAGAGGTGAAATAGAAGTGGGATTATGAAAGGCGCATAATGCTCTTTATTAGACTAATGAATAGTTTCGCCAGCAACTCTTGCCTTACAGAATCTACCTGTTACGCTCTCTATGGTGGAAGAGGTGAAATAGAAGTGGGACTATGAAAGGAGCATAATGCTCTTTGTTAGACTAATGACTAGTTTCGCCAGCAACTCTTGCCTTACAGAATCTACCTGTTACGCTCTCTATGGTGGAAGAAGTGAAGTACAAGTGGGACTATGAAAGGCGCATAATGCTCTTTATTAGACTAATGACTAGTTTCGCCAGCAACTCTTGCCTTACAGAATCTACCTGTTACGCTCTCTATGGTGGAAGAGGTAAAATAGAAGTGGGATTATGAAAGGAGCATAATGCTCTTTGTTAGACTAATGACTAGTTTCGCCAGCAAATCTTGCCTTACAGAATCTACCTGTTACGCACTCTATGGTGGAAGAGGTGAAATAGAAGTGGGATTATGAAAGGCGCATAATGCTCTTTATTAGACTAATGAATAGTTTCGCCAGCAACTCTTGCCTTACAGAATCTACCTGTTACGCTCTCTATGGTGGAAGAGGTGAAATAGAAGTGGGATTATGAAAGGAGCATAATGCTCTTTTTATTAGACTAATGACTAGTTTCGCCAGCAAATCTTGCCTTACAGAATCTACCTGTTACGCTCTCTATGCTGGAAGAGGTGAAATAGAAGTGGGATTATGAAAGGCGCATAATGCTCCTTATTAGACTAATGAATAGTTTCGCCAGCAACTCTTGCCTTACAGAATCTACCTGTTACGCTCTCTATGGTGGAAGAGGTGATATAGAAATGGGATTATGAAAGGAGCATAATGCTCTTTGTTAGACTAATGACTAGTTTCGCCAGCTAATCTTGCCTTACAGAATCTACCTGTTACGCTCTCTATGGTGGAAGAGGTGAAATAGAAGTGGGATTATGAAAGGCGCATAATGCTCTTTATTAGACTAATGAATAGTTTCGCCAGCAACTCTTGCCTTACAGAATCTACCTGTTACGCTCTCTATGGTGGAAGAGGTGAAATAGAAGTGGGACTATGAAAGGAGCATAATGCTCTTTGTTAGACTAATGACTAGTTTCGCCAGCAAATCTTGCCTTACAGAATCTACCTGTTACGCTCTCTATGGTGGAAGAGGTGAAATAGAAGTGGGACTATGAAAGGCGCATAATGCTCTTTATTAGACTAATGAATAGTTTCACCAGCAACTCTTGCCTTACAGAATCTACCTGTTACGCTCTCTATGGTGGAAGAGGTGAAATAGAAGTGGGACTATGAAAGGAGCATAATGCTCTTTGTTAGACTAATGACTATTTTCGCCAGCCAATCTTGCCTTACAGAATCTACCTGTTACGCTCTCTATGGTGGATGAGGTGAAATAGAAGTGGGATTATGAAAGGCGCATAAGGCTCTTTATTAGACTAATGAATAGTTTCGGCAGCAACTCTTGCCTTACAGAATCTACCTGTTACGCTCTCTATGGTGGAAGAGGTGAAATAGAAGTGGGATTATGAAAGGCGCATAATGCTCTTTATTAGACTAATGAATAGTTTCTCCAGCAACTCTTGCCTTACAGAATCTACCTGTTACGCTCTCTATGGTGGAAGAGGTGAAATAGAAGTGGGACTATGAAAGGAGCAAATTGCTCTTTATTAGACTAATGACTAGTTTCGCCAGCAACTCTTGCCTTACAGAATCTACCTGTTAGGCTCTCTATGGTGGAGGAGGTGAAATAGAAGTGGGATTATGAAAGGAGCATAATGCTCTTTGTTAGACTAATGACTAGTTTCTCCAGCAACTCTTGCCTTACAGAATCTACCTATTACGCTCTCTATGGTAGAAGTGGTGAAATAGAAGTGCGACTATGAAAGGAACATAATGCGCTTTGTTAGACTAATGATTGTTTCGCCAGCAACTCTTGCCTTACAGAATCTACCTGTTACCCTCTCTATGGTAGAAGAGGTGAAATAGAAGTGCGACTATGAAAGGAGCATAATGCGCTTTGTTAGACTAATGATTGTTTCGCCAGCAACTCTTGCCTTACAGAATCTACCTGTTACGCTCTCTATGGTAGAAGAGGTGAAATAGAAGTGCGACTATGAAAGGAGCATAATGCTCTTTGTTAGACTAATGATTGTTTCTCCAGCAACCCTTGCCTTACAGAATTTACCTTTTACGCTCTCTATGGTGGAAGAGGTGAAATAGAAGTGCGACTATGAAAGGAGCATAATGCGCTTTGTTAGACTAATGATTGTTTCTCCAGCAACTCTTGCCTTACAGAATCTACCTGTTACGCTCTCTATGGTAGAAGAGGTGAAATAGAAGTGGGACTATGAAAGGAGCATAATGGCCTTTGTTAGACTAATGACTAGTTTCGCCAGCAACTCTTGCCTTACAGAATCTACCTGGTACGCTCTCTATGGTGGAAGAGGTGAAATAGAAGTGGGACTATGAAAGGAACATAATGCTCTTTGTTAGACTAATGACTAGTTTCTCCAGCAACTCTTGCCTTACAGAATTTACCTGTTACGCTCTCAATGGTAGAAGAGGTGAAATAGAAGTGGGACTATGAACGGAACATAATGCTCTTTGTTAGACTAATGACTAGTTTCTTCAGCTACTCTTGCCTTACAGAATCTACCTGTTACGCTCTCTATGGTAGAAGAGGTGAAATAGAAGTGCGACTATGAAAGGAGCATAATGCTCTTTGTTAGACTAATGATTGTTTCTCCAGCAACTCTTGCCTTACAGAATTTACCTGTTACGCTCTCTATGGTGGAAGAGGTAAAACAGAAGTGCGACTATTAAGGGAGCATAATGCGCTTTGTTAGACTAATGATTGTTTCTCCAGCAACTCTTGCCTTACAGAATCTACCTGTTACGCTCTCTATGGTAGAAGAGGTGAAATAGAAGTGCGACTATGAAAGGAGCATAATGCGCTTTGTTAGACTAATGACTAGTTTCGCCAGCTAATCTTGCCTTACAGAATCTACCTGTTACGCTCTCTATGGTGGAAGAGGTGAAATAGAAGTGGGATTATGAAAGGCGCATAATGCTCTTTATTAGACTAATGAATAGTTTCGCCAGCAACTCTTGCCTTACAGAATCTACCTGTTACGCTCTCTATGGTGGAAGAGGTGAAATAGAAGTGGGACTATGAAAGGAGCATAATGCTCTTTGTTAGACTAATGACTAGTTTCGCCAGCAAATCTTGCCTTACAGAATCTACCTGTTACGCTCTCTATGGTGGAAGAGGTGAAATAGAAGTGGGACTATGAAAGGCGCATAATGCTCTTTATTAGACTAATGAATAGTTTCGCCAGCAACTCTTGCCTTACATAATCTACCTGTTACGCTCTCTATGGTGGAAGAGGTGAAATAGAAGTGGGACTATGAAAGGAGCATAATGCTCTTTGTTAGACTAATGACTATTTTCGCCAGCCAATCTTGCCTTACAGAATCTACCTGTTACGCTCTCTATGGTGGATGAGGTGAAATAGAAGTGGGATTATGAAAGGCGCATAATGCTCTTTATTAGACTAATGAATAGTTTCGGCAGCAACTCTTGCCTTACAGAATCTACCTGTTACGCTCTCTATGGTGGAAGAGGTGAAATAGAAGTGGGATTATGAAAGGCGCATAATGCTCTTTATTAGACTAATGAATAGTTTCTCCAGCAACTCTTGCCTTACAGAATCTACCTGTTACGCTCTCTATGGTGGAAGAGGTGAAATAGAAGTGGGACTATGAAAGGAGCAAATTGCTCTTTATTAGACTAATGACTAGTTTCGCCAGCAACTCTTGCCTTACAGAATCTACCTGTTAGGCTCTCTATGGTGGAGGAGGTGAAATAGAAGTGGGATTATGAAAGGAGCATAATGCTCTTTGTTAGACTAATGACTAGTTTCTCCAGCAACTCTTGCCTTACAGAATCTACCTATTACGCTCTCTATGGTAGAAGTGGTGAAATAGAAGTGCGACTATGAAAGGAACATAATGCGCTTTGTTAGACTAATGATTGTTTCGCCAGCAACTCTTGCCTTACAGAATCTACCTGTTACCCTCTCTATGGTAGAAGAGGTGAAATAGAAGTGCGACTATGAAAGGAGCATAATGCGCTTTGTTAGACTAATGATTGTTTCGCCAGCAACTCTTGCCTTACAGAATCTACCTGTTACGCTCTCTATGGTAGAAGAGGTGAAATAGAAGTGCGACTATGAAAGGAGCATAATGCTCTTTGTTAGACTAATGATTGTTTCTCCAGCAACCCTTGCCTTACAGAATTTACCTGTTACGCTCTCTATGGTGGAAGAGGTGAAATAGAAGTGCGACTATGAAAGGAGCATAATGCGCTTTGTTAGACTAATGATTGTTTCTCCAGCAACTCTTGCCTTACAGAATCTACCTGTTACGCTCTCTATGGTAGAAGAGGTGAAATAGAAGTGGGACTATGAAAGGAGCATAATGGTCTTTGTTAGACTAATGACTAGTTTCGCCAGCAACTCTTGCCTTACAGAATCTACCTGGTACGCTCTCTATGGTGGAAGAGGTGAAATAGAAGTGGGACTATGAAAGGAACATAATGCTCTTTGTTAGACTAATGACTAGTTTCTCCAGCAACTCTTGCCTTACAGAATTTACCTGTTACGCTCTCAATGGTAGAAGAGGTGAAATAGAAGTGGGACTATGAACGGAACATAATGCTCTTTGTTAGACTAATGACTAGTTTCTCCAGCAACTCTTGCCTTACAGAATTTACCTGTTACGCTCTCTATGGTAGAAGAGGTGAAATAGAAGTGGGACTATGAACGGAACATAATGCTCTTTGTTAGACTAATGACTAGTTTCTCCAGCAACTCTTGCCTTACAGAATCTACCTGTTACGCTCTCTATGGTAGAAGAGGTGAAATAGAAGTGCGACTATGAAAGGAGCATAATGCTCTTTGTTAGACTAATGATTGTTTCTCCAGCAACTCTTGCCTTACAGAATTTACCTGTTACGCTCTCTATGGTGGAAGAGGTAAAACAGAAGTGCGACTATTAAGGGAGCATAAAGTCGCTTTGTTAGACTAATGATTGTTTCTCCAGCAACTCTTGCCTTACAGAATCTACCTGTTACGCTCTCTATGGTAGAAGAGGTGAAATAGAAGTGCGACTATGAAGGGAGCATAATGCGCTTTGTTAGACTAATGATTGTTTCGCCAGCAACTCTTGCCTTACAGAATCTATCTGTTACGCTTTCTATGGTAGAAGAGGTGAAATAGAAGTGCGACTATGAAAGGAGCATAATCCTTTTTGTTAGACTAATGATTGTTTCTCCAGCAACTCTTGACTTACAGAATTTACCTGTTACGCTCTTTATGGTGGAAGAGGTGAAATAGAAGTGCGACTATGAAAGGAGCATAATGCGCTTTGTTAGACTAATGACTAGTTTCGCCAGGAACTCTTGCCTTACAGAATCTACCTGTTACGCTCTCTATGGTGGAAGAAGTGAAGTAGAAGTGGGACTATGAAAGGCGCATAATTTTCTTTATTAGACTAATGACTAGTTTCGCCAGCAACTCTTGCCTTACAGAATCTACGTGTTACGCTCTCTATGGTGGAAGAGGTGAAATAGAAGTGGGATTATGAAAGGAGCATAATGCTCTTTGTTAGACTAATGACTAGTTTCGCCAGCAACTCTTGCCTTACAGAATCTACCTGTTACGCTCTCTATGGTGGAAGAGCTGAAATAGAAGTGGGACTATGAAAGGAGCATAATGCTCTTTGTTAGACTAATGACTAGTTTCGCCAGCAAATCTTGCCTTACAGAATCTACCTGTTACGCTCTCTATGGTGGATGAGGTGAAATAGAAGTGGGACTATGAAAGTCGCATAATGCTCTTTATTAGACTAATGAATAGTTTCGCCAGCAACTCTTGCCTTACAGAATCTACCTGTTACGCTCTCTATGGTGGAAGAGGTGAAATAGAAGTGGGACTATGAAAGGAGCATAATGCTCTTTGTTAGACTAATGACTATTTTCGCCAGCCAATCTTGCCTTACAGAATCTACCTGTTACGCTCTCTATGGTGGATGAGGTGAAATAGAAGTGGGATTATGAAAGGCGCATAATGCTCTTTATTAGACTAATGAATAGTTTCGGCAGCAACTCTTGCCTTACAGAATCTACCTGTTACGCTCTCTATGGTGGAAGAGGTGAAATAGAAGTGGGATTATGAAAGGCGCATAATGCTCTTTATTAGACTAATGAATAGTTTCTCCAGCAACTCTTGCCTTACAGAATCTACCTGTTACGCTCTCTATGGTGGAAGAGGTGAAATAGAAGTGGGACTATGAAAGGAGCAAATTGCTCTTTATTAGACTAATGACTAGTTTCGCCAGCAACTCTTGCCTTACAGAATCTACCTGTTAGGCTCTCTATGGTGGAGGAGGTGAAATAGAAGTGGGATTATGAAAGGAGCATAATGCTCTTTGTTAGACTAATGACTAGTTTCTCCAGCAACTCTTGCCTTACAGAATCTACCTGTTACGCTCTCTATGGTAGAAGTGGTGAAATAGAAGTGCGACTATGAAAGGAACATAATGCGCTTTGTTAGACTAATGATTGTTTCGCCAGCAACTCTTGCCTTACAGAATCTACCTGTTACCCTCTCTATGGTAGAAGAGGTGAAATAGAAGTGCGACTATGAAAGGAGCATAATGCTCTTTGTTAGACTAATGATTGTTTCTCCAGCAACTCTTGCCTTACAGAATTTACCTGTTACGCTCTCTATGGTGGAAGAGGTGAAACAGAAGTGCGACTATGAAAGGTGCATAATGCGCTTTGTTAGACTAATGACTAGTTTCTCCAGCAACTCTTGCCTTACAGAATCTACCTGTTACGCTCTCTATGGTGGAAGAGGTGAAATAGAAGTGGGACTATGAAAGGCGCATAATGCTCTTTATTAGACTAATGAATAGTTTCGCCAGCAACTCTTGCCTTACAGAATCTACCTGTTACGCTCTCTATGGTGGAAGAGGTGAAATAGAAGTGGGACTATGAAAGGAGCATAATGCTCTTTGTTAGACTAATGACTATTTTCGCCAGCCAATCTTGCCTTACAGAATCTACCTGTTACGCTCTCTATGGTGGATGAGGTGAAATAGAAGTGGGATTATGAAAGGCGCATAATGCTCTTTATTAGACTAATGAATAGTTTCGGCAGCAACTCTTGCCTTACAGAATCTACCTGTTACGCTCTCTATGGTGGAAGAGGTGAAATAGAAGTGGGATTATGAAAGGCGCATAATGCTCTTTATTAGACTAATGAATAGTTTCTCCAGCAACTCTTGCCTTACAGAATCTACCTGTTACGCTCTCTATGGTGGAAGAGGTGAAATAGAAGTGGGACTATGAAAGGAGCAAATTGCTCTTTATTAGACTAATGACTAGTTTCGCCAGCAACTCTTGCCTTACAGAATCTACCTGTTAGGCTCTCTATGGTGGAGGAGGTGAAATAGAAGTGGGATTATGAAAGGAGCATAATGCTCTTTGTTAGACTAATGACTAGTTTCTCCAGCAACTCTTGCCTTACAGAATCTACCTGTTACGCTCTCTATGGTAGAAGTGGTGAAATAGAAGTGCGACTATGAAAGGAACATAATGCGCTTTGTTAGACTAATGATTGTTTCGCCAGCAACTCTTGCCTTACAGAATCTACCTGTTACCCTCTCTATGGTAGAAGAGGTGAAATAGAAGTGCGACTATGAAAGGAGCATAATGCTCTTTGTTAGACTAATGATTGTTTCTCCAGCAACTCTTGCCTTACAGAATTTACCTGTTACGCTCTCTATGGTGGAAGAGGTGAAACAGAAGTGCGACTATGAAAGGTGCATAATGCGCTTTGTTAGACTAATGACTAGTTTCTCCAGCAACTCTTGCCTTACAGAATCTACCTGTTACGCTCTCTATGGTGGAAGAGGTGAAATAGAAGTGGGACTATGAAAGGAGCAAATTGCTCTTTATTAGACTAATGACTAGTTTCGCCAGCAACTCTTGCCTTACAGAATCTACCTGTTAGGCTCTCTATGGTGGAGGAGGTGAAATAGAAGTGGGATTATGAAAGGAGCATAATGCTCTTTGTTAGACTAATGACTAGTTTCTCCAGCAACTCTTGCCTTACAGAATCTACCTATTACGCTCTCTATGGTAGAAGTGGTGAAATAGAAGTGCGACTATGAAAGGAACATAATGCGCTTTGTTAGACTAATGATTGTTTCGCCAGCAACTCTTGCCTTACAGAATCTACCTGTTACCCTCTCTATGGTAGAAGAGGTGAAATAGAAGTGCGACTATGAAAGGAGCATAATGCGCTTTGTTAGACTAATGATTGTTTCGCCAGCAACTCTTGCCTTACAGAATCTACCTGTTACGCTCTCTATGGTAGAAGAGGTGAAATAGAAGTGCGACTATGAAAGGAGCATAATGCTCTTTGTTAGACTAATGATTGTTTCTCCAGCAACCCTTGCCTTACAGAATTTACCTGTTACGCTCTCTATGGTGGAAGAGGTGAAATAGAAGTGCGACTATGAAAGGAGCATAATGCGCTTTGTTAGACTAATGATTGTTTCTCCAGCAACTCTTGCCTTACAGAATCTACCTGTTACGCTCTCTATGGTAGAAGAGGTGAAATAGAAGTGGGACTATGAAAGGAGCATAATGGTCTTTGTTAGACTAATGACTAGTTTCGCCAGCAACTCTTGCCTTACAGAATCTACCTGGTACGCTCTCTATGGTGGAAGAGGTGAAATAGAAGTGGGACTATGAAAGGAACATAATGCTCTTTGTTAGACTAATGACTAGTTTCTCCAGCAACTCTTGCCTTACAGAATTTACCTGTTACGCTCTCAATGGTAGAAGAGGTGAAATAGAAGTGGGACTATGAACGGAACATAATGCTCTTTGTTAGACTAATGACTAGTTTCTCCAGCAACTCTTGCCTTACAGAATTTACCTGTTACGCTCTCTATGGTAGAAGAGGTGAAATAGAAGTGGGACTATGAACGGAACATAATGCTCTTTGTTAGACTAATGACTAGTTTCTCCAGCAACTCTTGCCTTACAGAATCTACCTGTTACGCTCTCTATGGTAGAAGAGGTGAAATAGAAGTGCGACTATGAAAGGAGCATAATGCTCTTTGTTAGACTAATGATTGTTTCTCCAGCAACTCTTGCCTTACAGAATTTACCTGTTACGCTCTCTATGGTGGAAGAGGTAAAACAGAAGTGCGACTATTAAGGGAGCATAAAGTCGCTTTGTTAGACTAATGATTGTTTCTCCAGCAACTCTTGCCTTACAGAATCTACCTGTTACGCTCTCTATTTTAGAAGAGGTGAAATAGAAGTGCGACTATGAAGGGAGCATAATGCGCTTTGTTAGACTAATGATTGTTTCGCCAGCAACTCTTGCCTTACAGAATCTATCTGTTACGCTTTCTATGGTAGAAGAGGTGAAATAGAAGTGCGACTATGAAAGGAGCATAATCCTTTTTGTTAGACTAATGATTGTTTCTCCAGCAACTCTTGACTTACAGAATTTACCTGTTACGCTCTTTATGGTGGAAGAGGTGAAATAGAAGTGCGACTATGAAAGGAGCATAATGCGCTTTGTTAGACTAATGACTAGTTTCGCCAGGAACTCTTGCCTTACAGAATCTACCTGTTACGCTCTCTATGGTGGAAGAAGTGAAGTAGAAGTGGGACTATGAAAGGCGCATAATTTTCTTTATTAGACTAATGACTAGTTTCGCCAGCAACTCTTGCCTTACAGAATCTACGTGTTACGCTCTCTATGGTGGAAGAGGTGAAATAGAAGTGGGATTATGAAAGGAGCATAATGCTCTTTGTTAGACTAATGACTAGTTTCGCCAGCAACTCTTGCCTTACAGAATCTACCTGTTACGCTCTCTATGGTGGAAGAGCTGAAATAGAAGTGGGACTATGAAAGGAGCATAATGCTCTTTGTTAGACTAATGACTAGTTTCGCCAGCAAATCTTGCCTTACAGAATCTACCTGTTACGCTCTCTATGGTGGATGAGGTGAAATAGAAGTGGGACTATGAAAGTCGCATAATGCTCTTTATTAGACTAATGAATAGTTTCGCCAGCAACTCTTGCCTTACAGAATCTACCTGTTACGCTCTCTATGGTGGAAGAGGTGAAATAGAAGTGGGACTATGAAAGGAGCATAATGCTCTTTGTTAGACTAATGACTATTTTCGCCAGCCAATCTTGCCTTACAGAATCTACCTGTTACGCTCTCTATGGTGGATGAGGTGAAATAGAAGTGGGATTATGAAAGGCGCATAATGCTCTTTATTAGACTAATGAATAGTTTCGGCAGCAACTCTTGCCTTACAGAATCTACCTGTTACGCTCTCTATGGTGGAAGAGGTGAAATAGAAGTGGGATTATGAAAGGCGCATAATGCTCTTTATTAGACTAATGAATAGTTTCTCCAGCAACTCTTGCCTTACAGAATCTACCTGTTAGGCTCTCTATGGTGGAGGAGGTGAAATAGAAGTGGGATTATGAAAGGAGCATAATGCTCTTTGTTAGACTAATGACTAGTTTCTCCAGCAACTCTTGCCTTACAGAATCTACCTGTTACGCTCTCTATGGTAGAAGTGGTGAAATAGAAGTGCGACTATGAAAGGAACATAATGCGCTTTGTTAGACTAATGATTGTTTCGCCAGCAACTCTTGCCTTACAGAATCTACCTGTTACCCTCTCTATGGTAGAAGAGGTGAAATAGAAGTGCGACTATGAAAGGAGCATAATGCTCTTTGTTAGACTAATGATTGTTTCTCCAGCAACTCTTGCCTTACAGAATTTACCTGTTACGCTCTCTATGGTGGAAGAGGTGAAACAGAAGTGCGACTATGAAAGGTGCATAATGCGCTTTGTTAGACTAATGACTAGTTTCTCCAGCAACTCTTGCCTTACAGAATCTACCTGTTACGCTCTCTATGGTGGAAGAGGTGAAATAGAAGTGGGACTATGAAAGGCGCATAATGCTCTTTATTAGACTAATGAATAGTTTCGCCAGCAACTCTTGCCTTACAGAATCTACCTGTTACGCTCTCTATGGTGGAAGAGGTGAAATAGAAGTGGGACTATGAAAGGAGCATAATGCTCTTTGTTAGACTAATGACTATTTTCGCCAGCCAATCTTGCCTTACAGAATCTACCTGTTACGCTCTCTATGGTGGATGAGGTGAAATAGAAGTGGGATTATGAAAGGCGCATAATGCTCTTTATTAGACTAATGAATAGTTTCGGCAGCAACTCTTGCCTTACAGAATCTACCTGTTACGCTCTCTATGGTGGAAGAGGTGAAATAGAAGTGGGATTATGAAAGGCGCATAATGCTCTTTATTAGACTAATGAATAGTTTCTCCAGCAACTCTTGCCTTACAGAATCTACCTGTTACGCTCTCTATGGTGGAAGAGGTGAAATAGAAGTGGGACTATGAAAGGAGCAAATTGCTCTTTATTAGACTAATGACTAGTTTCGCCAGCAACTCTTGCCTTACAGAATCTACCTGTTAGGCTCTCTATGGTGGAGGAGGTGAAATAGAAGTGGGATTATGAAAGGAGCATAATGCTCTTTGTTAGACTAATGACTAGTTTCTCCAGCAACTCTTGCCTTACAGAATCTACCTATTACGCTCTCTATGGTAGAAGTGGTGAAATAGAAGTGCGACTATGAAAGGAACATAATGCGCTTTGTTAGACTAATGATTGTTTCGCCAGCAACTCTTGCCTTACAGAATCTACCTGTTACCCTCTCTATGGTAGAAGAGGTGAAATAGAAGTGCGACTATGAAAGGAGCATAATGCGCTTTGTTAGACTAATGATTGTTTCGCCAGCAACTCTTGCCTTACAGAATCTACCTGTTACGCTCTCTATGGTAGAAGAGGTGAAATAGAAGTGCGACTATGAAAGGAGCATAATGCTCTTTGATAGACTAATGATTGTTTCTCCAGCAACCCTTGCCTTACAGAATTTACCTGTTACGCTCTCTATGGTGGAAGAGGTGAAATAGAAGTGCGACTATGAAAGGAGCATAATGCGCTTTGTTAGACTAATGATTGTTTCTCCAGCAACTCTTGCCTTACAGAATCTACCTGTTACGCTCTCTATGGTAGAAGAGGTGAAATAGAAGTGGGACTATGAAAGGAGCATAATGGTCTTTGTTAGACTAATGACTAGTTTCGCCAGCAACTCTTGCCTTACAGAATCTACCTGGTACGCTCTCTATGGTGGAAGAGGTGAAATAGAAGTGGGACTATGAAAGGAACATAATGCTCTTTGTTAGACTAATGACTAGTTTCTCCAGCAACTCTTGCCTTACAGAATTTACCTGTTACGCTCTCAATGGTAGAAGAGGTGAAATAGAAGTGGGACTATGAACGGAACATAATGCTCTTTGTTAGACTAATGACTAGTTTCTCCAGCAACTCTTGCCTTACAGAATTTACCTGTTACGCTCTCTATGGTAGAAGAGGTGAAATAGAAGTGGGACTATGAACGGAACATAATGCTCTTTGTTAGACTAATGAATAGTTTCTCCAGCAACTCTTGCCTTACAGAATCTACCTGTTACGCTCTCTATGGTAGAAGAGGTGAAATAGAAGTGCGACTATGAAAGGAGCATAATGCTCTTTGTTAGACTAATGATTGTTTCTCCAGCAACTCTTGCCTTACAGAATTTACCTGTTACGCTCTCTATGGTGGAAGAGGTAAAACAGAAGTGCGACTATTAAGGGAGCATAAAGTCGCTTTGTTAGACTAATGATTGTTTCTCCAGCAACTCTTGCCTTACAGAATCTACCTGTTACGCTCTCTATGGTAGAAGAGGTGAAATAGAAGTGCGACTATGAAGGGAGCATAATGCGCTTTGTTAGACTAATGATTGTTTCGCCAGCAACTCTTGCCTTACAGAATCTATCTGTTACGCTTTCTATGGTAGAAGAGGTGAAATAGAAGTGCGACTATGAAAGGAGCATAATCCTTTTTGTTAGACTAATGATTGTTTCTCCAGCAACTCTTGACTTACAGAATTTACCTGTTACGCTCTTTATGGTGGAAGAGGTGAAATAGAAGTGCGACTATGAAAGGAGCATAATGCGCTTTGTTAGACTAATGACTAGTTTCGCCAGGAACTCTTGCCTTACAGAATCTACCTGTTACGCTCTCTATGGTGGAAGAAGTGAAGTAGAAGTGGGACTATGAAAGGCGCATAATGCTCTTTATTAGACTAATGACTAGTTTCGCCAGCAACTCTTGCCTTACAGAATCTACGTGTTACGCTCTCTATGGTGGAAGAGGTGAAATAGAAGTGGGATTATGAAAGGAGCATAATGCTCTTTGTTAGACTAATGACTAGTTTCGCCAGCAACTCTTGCCTTACAGAATCTACCTGTTACGCTCTCTATGGTGGAAGAGCTGAAATAGAAGTGGGACTATGAAAGGAGCATAATGCTCTTTGTTAGACTAATGACTAGTTTCGCCAGCAAATCTTGCCTTACAGAATCTACCTGTTACGCTCTCTATGGTGGATGAGGTGAAATAGAAGTGGGACTATGAAAGTCGCATAATGCTCTTTATTAGACTAATGAATAGTTTCGCCAGCAACTCTTGCCTTACAGAATCTACCTGTTACGCTCTCTATGGTGGAAGAGGTGAAATAGAAGTGGGACTATGAAAGGAGCATAATGCTCTTTGTTAGACTAATGACTATTTTCGCCAGCCAATCTTGCCTTACAGAATCTACCTGTTACGCTCTCTATGGTGGATGAGGTGAAATAGAAGTGGGATTATGAAAGGCGCATAATGCTCTTTATTAGACTAATGAATAGTTTCGGCAGCAACTCTTGCCTTACAGAATCTACCTGTTACGCTCTCTATGGTGGAAGAGGTGAAATAGAAGTGGGATTATGAAAGGCGCATAATGCTCTTTATTAGACTAATGAATAGTTTCTCCAGCAACTCTTGCCTTACAGAATCTACCTGTTACGCTCTCTATGGTGGAAGAGGTGAAATAGAAGTGGGACTATGAAAGGAGCAAATTGCTCTTTATTAGACTAATGACTAGTTTCGCCAGCAACTCTTGCCTTACAGAATCTACCTGTTAGGCTCTCTATGGTGGAGGAGGTGAAATAGAAGTGGGATTATGAAAGGAGCATAATGCTCTTTGTTAGACTAATGACTAGTTTCTCCAGCAACTCTTGCCTTACAGAATCTACCTGTTACGCTCTCTATGGTAGAAGTGGTGAAATAGAAGTGCGACTATGAAAGGAACATAATGCGCTTTGTTAGACTAATGATTGTTTCGCCAGCAACTCTTGCCTTACAGAATCTACCTGTTACCCTCTCTATGGTAGAAGAGGTGAAATAGAAGTGCGACTATGAAAGGAGCATAATGCTCTTTGTTAGACTAATGATTGTTTCTCCAGCAACTCTTGCCTTACAGAATTTACCTGTTACGCTCTCTATGGTGGAAGAGGTGAAACAGAAGTGCGACTATGAAAGGTGCATAATGCGCTTTGTTAGACTAATGACTAGTTTCTCCAGCAACTCTTGCCTTACAGAATCTACCTGTTACGCTCTCTATGGTAGAAGTGGTGAAATAGAAGTGCGACTATGAAAGGAACATAATGCGCTTTGTTAGACTAATGATTGTTTCGCCAGCAACTCTTGCCTTACAGAATCTACCTGTTACGCTCTCTATGGTAGAAGAGGTGAAATAGAAGTGCGACTATGAAAGGAGCATAATGCTCTTTGTTAGACTAATGATTGTTTCTCCAGCAACCCTTGCCTTACAGAATTTACCTGTTACGCTCTCTATGGTAGAAGAGGTGAAATAGAAGTGGGACTATGAAAGGAGCATAATGGTCTTTGTTAGACTAATGACTAGTTTCGCCAGCAACTCTTGCCTTACAGAATCTACCTGGTACGCTCTCTATGGTGGAAGAGGTGAAATAGAAGTGGGACTATGAAAGGAACATAATGCTCTTTGTTAGACTAATCACTAGTTTCTCCAGCAACTCTTGCCTTACAGAATTTACCTGTTACGCTCTCAATGGTAGAAGAGGTGAAATAGAAGTGGGACTATGAACGGAACATAATGCTCTTAGTTAGACTAATGACTAGTTTTTCAGCAACTCTTGACTTACAGTATCTACCTGTTACGCTCTCTATGGTAGAAGAGGTGAATTAGAAGTGCGACTATGAAAGGAGCATAATGCTCTTTGTTAGACTAATGATTGTTTCTCCAGCAACTCTTGCCTTACAGAATTTAAATGTTACGCTCTCTATGGTGGAAGAGGTGAAACAGAAGTGCGACTATTAAGGGAGCATAATGCGCTTTGTTAGACTAATGATTGTTTCTCCAGCAACTCTTGCCTTACAGAATCTACCTGTTACGCTCTCTATGGTAGAAGAGGTGAAATAGAAGTGCGACTATGAAAGGAGCATAATGCGCTTTGTTAGACTAATGATTGTTTCGCCAGCAACTCTTGCCTTACAGAATCTATCTGTTACGCTTTCTATGGTAGAAGAGGTGAAATAGAAGTGCGACTATGAAAGGAGCATAATCCTCTTTGTTAGACTAATGATTGTTTCTCCAGCAACTCTTGACTTACAGAATTTACCTGTTACGCTCTTTATGGTGGAAGAGGTGAAATAGAAGTGCGACTATGAAAGGAGCAAAATGCGCTTTGTTAGACTAATGACTAGATTCGCCAGCAACTCTTGCCTTACAGAATCTACCTGTTACGCTCTCTATGGTGGAAGAAGTGAAGTAGAAGTGGGACTATGAAAGGCGCATAATGCTCTTTATTAGACTAATGACTAGTTTCGCCAGCAACTCTTGCCTTACAGAATCTACCTGTTACGCTCTCTATGGTGGAAGAGGTGAAATAGAAGTGGGATTATGAAAGGAGCATAATGCTCTTTGTTAGACTAATGACTAGTTTCGCCAGCAACTCTTGCCTTACAGAATCTACCTGTTACGCTCTCTATGGTGGAAGAGGTGAAATAGAAGTGGGACTATGAAAGGAGCATAATGCTCTTTGTTAGACTAATGACTAGTTTCGCCAGCAAATCTTGCCTTACAGAATCTACCTGTTACGCTCTCTATGGTGGAAGAGGTGAAATAGAAGTGGGACTATGAAAGGCGCATAATGCTCTTTATTAGACTAATGAATAGTTTCGCCAGCAACTCTTGCCTTACAGAATCTACCTGTTACGCTCTCTATGGTGGAAGAGGTGAAATATAAGTGGGACTATGAAAGGAGCATAATGCTCTTTGTTAGACTAATGACTATTTTCGCCAGCCAATCTTGCCTTACAGAATCTACCTGTTACGCTCTCTATGGTGGAAGAGGTGAAATAGAAATGGGACTATGAAAGGAACATAATGCTCTTTGTTAGACTAATGACTAGTTTCTCCAGCAACTCTTGCCTTACAGAATTTACCTGTTACGCTCTCTATGGTAGAAGAGGTGAAATAGAAGTGGGACTATGAACGGAACATAATGCTCTTTGTTAGACTAATGACTAGTTTCTCCAGCAACTCTTGCCTTACAGAATCTACCTGTTACGCTCTCTATGGTAGAAGAGGTGAAATAGAAGTGCGACTATGAAAGGAGCATAATGCTCTTTGTTAGACTAATGATTGTTTCTCCAGCAACTCTTGCCTTACAGAATTTACCTGTTACGCTCTCTATGGTGGAAGAGGTGAAACAGAAGTGCGACTATTAAGGGAGCATAATGCGCTTTGTTAGACTAATGATTGTTTCTCCAGCAACTCTTGCCTTACAGAATCTACCTGTTACGCTCTCTATGGTAGAAGAGGTGAAATAGAAGTGCGACTATGAAAGGAGCATAATGCGCTTTGTTAGACTAATGATTAATTCGCCAGCAACTCTTCCCTTACAGAATCTATCTGTTACGCTTTCTATGGTAGAAGAGGTGAAATAGAAGTGCGACTATAAAAAGGAGCATAATCCTCTTTGTTAGACTAATGATTGTTTCTCCAGCAACTCTTGCCTTACAGAATTTACCTGTTACGCTCTTTATGGTGGAAGAGGTGAAATAGAAGTGCGACTATGAAAGGAGCATAATGCGCTTTGTTAGACTAATGACTAGTTTCGCCAGCAACTCTTGCCTTACAGAATCTACCTGTTACGCTCTCTATGGTGGAAGAAGTGAAGTAGAAGTGGGACTATGAAAGGCGCATAATGCTCTTTATTAGACTAATGACTAGTTTCGCCAGCAACTCTTGCCTTACAGAATCTACCTGTTACGCTCTCTATGGTGGAAGAGGTGAAATAGAAGTGGGATTATGAAAGGAGCATAATGCTCTTTGTTAGACTAATGACTAGTTTCGCCAGCAAATCTTGCCTTACAGAATCTACCTGTTACGCTCTCTATGGTGGAAGAGGTGAAATAGAAGTGGGATTATGAAAGGCGCATAATGCTCTTTATTAGACTAATGAATAGTTTCGCCAGCAACTCTTGCCTTACAGAATCTACCTATTACGCTCTCTATGGTGGAAGAGGTGAAATAGAAGTGGGACTATGAACGGAACATAATGCTCTTTGTTAGACTAATGACTAGTTTCTCCAGCAACTTTTGCCTTACAGAATCTACCTGTTACGCTCTCTATGGTAGAAGAGGTGAAGTAGAAGTGCGACTATGTAAGGAGCATAATGCTCTTTGTTAGACTAATGATTGTTTCTCCAGCAACTCTTGCCTTACAGAATTTACCTGTTACGCTCTCTATGGTGGAAGAGGTGAAATAGAAGTGGGACTATGAAAGGAACATAATGCTCTTTGTTAGACTAATCACTAGTTTCTCCAGCAACTCTTGCCTTACAGAATTTACCTGTTACGCTCTCAATGGTAGAAAAGGTGAAATAGAAGTGGGACTATGAACGGAACATAATGCTCTTTGTTAGACTAATGACTAGTTTCTTCAGCAACTCTTGCCTTACAGTATCTACCTGTTACGCTCTCTATGGTAGAAGAGGTGAAATAGAAGTGCGACTATAAAAGGAGCATAATGCTCTTTGTTAGACTAATGATTGTTTCTCCAGCAACTCTTGCCTTACAGAATTTAAATGTTACGCTCTCTATGGTGGAAGAGGTGAAACAGAAGTGCGACTATTAAGGGAGCATAATGCGCTTTGTTAGACTAATGATTGTTTCTCCAGCAACTCTTGCCTTACAGAATCTACCTGTTACGCTCTCTATGGTAGAAGAGGTGAAATAGAAGTGCGACTATGAAAGGAGCATAATGCGCTTTGTTAGACTAATGATTGTTTCGCCAGCAACTCTTGCCTTACAGAATCTATCTGTTACGCTCTCTATGGTGGAAGAGGTGAAATAGAAGTGGGACTATGAAAGGAGCATAATGCTCTTTGTTAGACTAATGACTAGTTTCGCCAGCAAATCTTGCCTTACAGAATCTACCTGTTACGCTCTCTATGGTGGAAGAGGTGAAATAGAAGTGGGACTATGAAAGGCGCATAATGCTCTTTATTAGACTAATGAATAGTTTCGCCAGCAACTCTTGCCTTACAGAATCTACCTGTTACGCTCTCTATGGTGGAAGAGGTGAAATAGAAGTGGGACTATGAAAGGAGCATAATGCTCTTTGTTAGACTAATGACTATTTTCGCCAGCCAATCTTGCCTTACAGAATCTACCTGTTACGCTCTCTATGGTGGAAGAGGTGAAATAGAAATGGGACTATGAAAGGAACATAATGCTCTTTGTTAGACTAATGACTAGTTTCTCCAGCAACTCTTGCCTTACAGAATTTACCTGTTACGCTCTCTATGGTAGAAGAGGTGAAATAGAAGTGGGACTATGAACGGAACATAATGCTCTTTGTTAGACTAATGACTAGTTTCTCCAGCAACTCTTGCCTTACAGAATCTACCTGTTACGCTCTCTATGGTAGAAGAGGTGAAATAGAAGTGCGACTATGAAAGGAGCATAATGCTCTTTGTTAGACTAATGATTGTTTCTCCAGCAACTCTTGCCTTACAGAATTTACCTGATACGCTCTCTATGGTGGAAGAGGTGAAACAGAAGTGCGACTATTAAGGGAGCATAATGCGCTTTGTTAGACTAATGATTGTTTCTCCAGCAACTCTTGCCTTACAGAATCTACCTGTTACGCTCTCTATGGTAGAAGAGGTGAAATAGAAGTGCGACTATGAAAGGAGCATAATGCGCTTTGTTAGACTAATGATTGTTTCGCCAGCAACTCTTCCCTTACAGAATCTATCTGTTACGCTTTCTATGGTAGAAGAGGTGAAATAGAAGTGCGACTATAAAAAGGAGCATAATCCTCTTTGTTAGACTAATGATTGTTTCTCCAGCAACTCTTGCCTTACAGAATTTACCTGTTACGCTCTTTATGGTGGAAGAGGTGAAATAGAAGTGCGACTATGAAAGGAGCATAATGCGCTTTGTTAGACTAATGACTAGTTTCGCCAGCAACTCTTGCCTTACAGAATCTACCTGTTACGCTCTCTATGGTGGAAGAAGTGAAGTAGAAGTGGGACTATGAAAGGCGCATAATGCTCTTTATTAGACTAATGACTAGTTTCGCCAGCAACTCTTGCCTTACAGAATCTACCTGTTACGCTCTCTATGGTGGAAGAGGTGAAATAGAAGTGGGATTATGAAAGGAGCATAATGCTCTTTGTTAGACTAATGACTAGTTTCGCCAGCAAAACTTGCCTTACAGAATCTACCTGTTACGCTCTCTATGGTGGAAGAGGTGAAATAGAAGTGGGATTATGAAAGGCGCATAATGCTCTTTATTAGACTAATGAATAGTTTCGCCAGCAACTCTTGCCTTACAGAATCTACCTATTACGCTCTCTATGGTGGAAGAGGTGAAATAGAAGTGGGACTATGAACGGAACATAATGCTCTTTGTTAGACTAATGACTAGTTTCTCCAGCAACTTTTGCCTTACAGAATCTACCTGTTACGCTCTCTATGGTAGAAGAGGTGAAATAGAAGTGCGACTATGTAAGGAGCATAATGCTCTTTGTTAGACTAATGATTGTTTCTCCAGCAACTCTTGCCTTACAGAATTTACCTGTTACGCTCTCTATGGTGGAAGAGGTGAAACAGAAGTGCGACTATGAAAGGAGCATAATGCTCTTTGTTAGACTAATGATTGTTTCTCCAGCAACTCTTGCCTTACAGAATTTACCTGTTACGCTCTCTATGGTGGAAGAGGTGAAATAGAAGTGCGACTATGAAAGGAGCATAATGCGCTTTGTTAGACTAATGATTGTTTCTCCAGCAACTCTTGCCTTACAGAATCTACCTGTTACGCTCTCTATGGTAGAAGAGGTGAAATAGAAGTGGGACTATGAAAGGAGCATAATGGTCTTTGTTAGACTAATGACTAGTTTCGCCAGCAACTCTTGCCTTACAGAATCTACCTGGTACGCTCTCTATGGTGGAAGAGGTGAAATAGAAGTGGGACTATGAAAGGAACATAATGCTCTTTGTTAGACTAATGACTAGTTTCTCCAGCAACTTTTGCCTTACAGAATTTACCTGTTACGCTATCTATGGTGGAAGAGGTGAAATAGAAGTGCGACTATGAAAGGAGCATAATGCTCTTTGTTAGACTAATGATTGTTTCTCCAGCAACTCTTGCCTTACAGAATTTACCTGTTACGCTCTCTATGGTGGAAGAGGTGAAACAGAAGTGCGACTATTAAGGGAGCATAATGCGCTTTGTTAGACTAATGATTGTTTCTCCAGCAACTCTTGCCTTACAGAATCTACCTGTTACGCTCTCTATGGTAGAAGAGGTGAAATAGAAGTGCGACTATGAAAGGAGCATAATGCGCTTTGTTAGACTAATGATTGTTTCGCCAGCAACTCTTGCCTTACAGAATCTATCTGTTACACTTTCTATGGTAGAAGAGGTGAACTAGAAGTGCGACTATGAAAGGAGCATAATCCTCTTTGTTAGACTAATGATTGTTTCTCCAGCAACTCTCGCCTTACAGAATTTACCTGTTACGCTCTCTATGGTGGAAGAGGTGAAATAGAAGTGCGACTATGAAGGGAGCATAATGCGCTTTGTTAGACTATGACTAGTTTCGCCAGCAACTCTTGCCTTACAGAATCTACCTGTTACGCTCTCTATGGTGGAAGAAGTGAGTTAGAAGTGGGACTATGAAAGGCGCATAATGCTCTTTATTAGACTAATGACTAGTTTCGCCAGCAACTCTTGCCTTACAGAATCTACCTGTTACGCTATCTATGGTGGAAGAGGTGAAATAGAAGTGGGATTATGAAAGGAGCATAATGCTCTTTGTTAGACTAATGACTAGTTTCGCCAGCAAATCTTGCCTTACAGAATCTACCTGTTACGCTCTCTATGGTGGAAGAGGTGAAATGGAAGTGGGATTATGAAAGGCGCATAATGCTCTTTATTAGACTAATGAATAGTTTCGCCAGCAACTCTTGCCTTACAGAATCTACCTGTTACGCTCTCTATGGTGGAAGAGGTGAAATAGAAGTGGGACTATGAAAGGAGCATAATGCTCTTTATTAGACTAATGACTAGTTTCGCCAGCAACTCTTGCCTTACAGAATCTACCTGTTAGGCTCTCTATGGTGGAGGAGGTGAAATAGAAGTGGGATTATGAAAGGAGCATAATGCTCTTTGTTAGACTAATGACTAGTTTCTCCAGCAACTCTTGCCTTACAGAATCTACCTGTTACGCTCTCTATGGTAGAAGTGGTGAAATAGAAGTGCGACTATGAAAGGAACATAATGCGCTTTGTTAGACTAATGATTGTTTCGCCAGCAACTCTTGCCTTACAGAATCTACCTGTTACGCTCTCTATGGTAGAAGAGGTGAAATAGAAGTGCGACTATGAAAGGAGCATAATGCTCTTTGTTAGACTAATGATTGTTTCTCCAGCAACTCATGCCTTACAGAATCTACCTGTTACGCTCTCTATGGTAGAAGAGGTGAAATAGAAGTGCGACTATGAAAGGAGCATAATGCTGTTTGTTAGTCTAATGATTGTTTCTCCAGCAACTCTTGCCTTACAGAATTTACCTGTTACGCTCTCTATGGTGGAAGAGGCGATACAGAAGTGCGACTATGAAAGGAGCATAATGCACTTTGTTAGACTAATGATTGTTTCTCCAGCAACTCTTGCCTTACAGAATCTACCTGTTACGCTCTCTATGGTAGAAGAGGTGAAATAGAAGTGCGACTATGAAAGGAGCATAATGCGCTTTGTTAGACTAATGATTGTTTCGCCAGCAACTCTTCCCTTACAGAATCTATCTGTTACGCTTTCTATGGTAGAAGAGGTGAAATAGAAGTGCGACTATAAAAAGGAGCATAATCCTCTTTGTTAGACTAATGATTGTTTCTCCAGCAACTCTTGCCTTACAGAATTTACCTGTTACGCTCTTTATGGTGGAAGAGGTGAAATAGAAGTGCGACTATGAAAGGAGCATAATGCGCTTTGTTAGACTAATGACTAGTTTCGCCAGCAACTCTTGCCTTACAGAATCTACCTGTTACGCTCTCTATGGTGGAAGAAGTGAAGTAGAAGTGGGACTATGAAAGGCGCATAATGCTCTTTATTAGACTAATGACTAGTTTCGCCAGCAACTCTTGCCTTAAAGAATCTACCTGTTACGCTCTCTATGGTGGAAGAGGTGAAATAGAAGTGGGATTATGAAAGGCGCATAATGCTCTTTATTAGACTAATGAATAGTTTCGCCAGCAACTCTTGCCTTACAGAATCTACCTGTTACGCTCTCTATGGTGGAAGAGGTGAAATAGAAGTGGGACTATGAAAGGAGCATAATGCTCTTTATTAGACTAATGACTAGTTTCGCCAGCAACTCTTGCCTTACAGAATCTACCTGTTAGGCTCTCTATGGTGGAGGAGGTGAAATAGAAGTGGGATTATGAAAGGAGCATAATGCTCTTTGTTAGACTAATGACTAGTTTCTCCAGCAACTCTTGCCTTACAGATTCTACCTGTTACGCTCTCTATGGTAGAAGTGGTGAAATAGAAGTGCGACTATGAAAGGAACATAATGCGCTTTGTTAGACTAATGATTGTTTCGCCAGCAACTCTTGCCTTACAGAATCTACCTGTTACGCTCTCTATGGTAGAAGAGGTGAAATAGAAGTGCGACTATGAAAGGAGCATAATGCTCTTTGTTAGACTAATGATTGTTTCTCCAGCAACTCTTGCCTTACAGAATCTACCTGTTACGCTCTCTATGGTAGAAGAGGTGAAATAGAAGTGCGACTATGAAAGGAGCATAATGTTGTTTGTTAGTCTAATGATTGTTTCTCCAGCAACTCTTGCCTTACAGAATTTACCTGTTACGCTCTCTATGGTGGAAGAGGCGATACAGAAGTGCGACTATGAAAGGAGCATAATGCACTTTGTTAGACTAATGATTGTTTCTCCAGCAACTCTTGCCTTACAGAATCTACCTGTTACGCTCTCTATGGTAGAAGAGGTGAAATAGAAGTGCGACTATGAAAGGAGCATAATGCGCTTTGTTAGACTAATGATTGTTTCGCCAGCAACTCTTCCCTTACAGAATCTATCTGTTACGCTTTCTATGGTAGAAGAGGTGAAATAGAAGTGCGACTATAAAAAGGAGCATAATCCTCTTTGTTAGACTAATGATTGTTTCTCCAGCAACTCTTGCCTTACAGAATTTACCTGTTACGCTCTTTATGGTGGAAGAGGTGAAATAGAAGTGCGACTATGAAAGGAGCATAATGCGCTTTGTTAGACTAATGACTAGTTTCGCCAGCAACTCTTGCCTTACAGAATCTACCTGTTACGCTCTCTATGGTGGAAGAAGTGAAGTAGAAGTGGGACTATGAAAGGCGCATAATGCTCTTTATTAGACTAATGACTAGTTTCGCCAGCAACTCTTGCCTTACAGAATCTACCTGTTACGCTCTCTATGGTGGAAGAGGTGAAATAGAAGTGGGATTATGAAAGGAGCATAATGCTCTTTGTTAGACTAATGACTAGTTTCGCCAGCAAATCTTGCCTTACAGAATCTACCTGTTACGCTCTCTATGGTGGAAGAGGTGAAATAGAAGTGGGATTATGAAAGGCGCATAATGCTCTTTATTAGACTAATGAATAGTTTCGCCAGCAACTCTTGCCTTACAGAATCTACCTATTACGCTCTCTATGGTGGAAGAGGTGAAATAGAAGTGGGACTATGAACGGAACATAATGCTCTTTGTTAGACTAATGACTAGTTTCTCCAGCAACTTTTGCCTTACAGAATCTACCTGTTACGCTCTCTATGGTAGAAGAGGTGAAGTAGAAGTGCGACTATGTAAGGAGCATAATGCTCTTTGTTAGACTAATGACTAGTTTCTTCAGCAACTCTTGCCTTACAGTATCTACCTGTTACGCTCTCTATGGTAGAAGAGGTGAAATAGAAGTGCGACTATGAAAGGAGCATAATGCTCTTTGTTAGACTAATGATTGTTTCTCCAGCAACTCTTGCCTTACAGAATCTACCTGTTACGCTCTCTATGGTAGAAGAGGTGAAATAGAAGTGCGACTATGAAAGGAGCATAATGCGCTTTGTTAGACTAATGATTGTTTCGCCAGCAACTCTTGCCTTACAGAATCTATCTGTTACGCTTTCTATGGTAGAAGAGGTGAAATAGAAGTGCGACTATGAAAGGAGCATAATCCTCTTTGTTAGACTAATGATTGTTTCTCCAGCAACTCTTGACTTACAGAATTTACCTGTTACGCTCTTTATGGTGGAAGAGGTGAAATAGAAGTGCGACTATGAAAGGAGCGAAATGCGCTTTGTTAGACTAATGACTAGATTCGCCAGCAACTCTTGCATTACAGAATCTACCTGTTACGCTCTCTATGGTGGAAGAAGTGAAGTAGAAGTGGGACTATGAAAGGCGCATAATGCTCTTTATTAGACTAATGACTAGTTTCGCCAGCAACTCTTGCCTTACAGAATCTACCTGTTACGCTCTCTATGGTGGAAGAGGTGAAATAGAAGTGGGATTATGAAAGGAGCATAATGCTCTTTGTTAGACTAATGACTAGTTTCGCCAGCAACTCTTGCCTTACAGAATCTACCTGTTACGCTCTCTATGGTGGAAGAGGTGAAATAGAAGTGGGACTATGAAAGGAGCATAATGCTCTTTGTTAGACTAATGACTAGTTTCGCCAGCAAATCTTGCCTTACAGAATCTACCTGTTACGCTCTCTATGGTGGAAGAGGTGAAATAGAAGTGGGACTATGAAAGGCGCATAATGCTCTTTATTAGACTAATGAATAGTTTCGCCAGCAACTCTTGCCTTACAGAATCTACCTGTTACGCTCTCTATGGTGGAAGAGGTGAAATAGAAGTGGGACTATGAAAGGAGCATAATGCTCTTTGTTAGACTAATGACTATTTTCGCCAGCCAATCTTGCCTTACAGAATCTACCTGTTACGCTCTCTATGGTGGAAGAGGTGAAATAGAAATGGGACTATGAAAGGAACATAATGCGCTTTGTTAGACTAATGATTGTTTCGCCAGCAACTCTTGCCTTACAGAATCTACCTGTTACGCTCTCTATGGTAGAAGAGGTGAAATAGAAGTGCGACTATGAAAGGAGCATAATGCTCTTTGTTAGACTAATGATTGTTTCTCCAGCAACTCTTGCCTTACAGAATCTACCTGTTACGCTCTCTATGGTAGAAGAGGTGAAATAGAAGTGCGACTATGAAAGGAGCATAATGCTGTTTGTTAGTCTAATGATTGTTTCTCTAGCAACTCTTGCCTTACAGAATTTACCTGTTACGCTCTCTATGGTGGAAGAGGCGATACAGAAGTGCGACTATGAAAGGAGCATAATGCACTTTGTTAGACTAATGATTGTTTCTCCAGCAACTCTTGCCTTACAGAATCTACCTGTTACGCTCTCTATGGTAGAAGAGGTGAAATAGAAGTGCGACTATGAAAGGAGCATAATGCGCTTTGTTAGACTAATGATTGTTTCGCCAGCAACTCTTCCCTTACAGAATCTATCTGTTACGCTTTCTATGGTAGAAGAGGTGAAATAGAAGTGCGACTATAAAAAGGAGCATAATCCTCTTTGTTAGACTAATGATTGTTTCTCCAGCAACTCTTGCCTTACAGAATTTACCTGTTACGCTCTTTATGGTGGAAGAGGTGAAATAGAAGTGCGACTATGAAAGGAGCATAATGCGCTTTGTTAGACTAATGACTAGTTTCGCCAGCAACTCTTGCCTTACAGAATCTACCTGTTACGCTCTCTATGGTGGAAGAAGTGAAGTAGAAGTGGGACTATGAAAGGCGCATAATGCTCTTTATTAGACTAATGACTAGTTTCGCCAGCAACTCTTGCCTTACAGAATCTACCTGTTACGCTCTCTATGGTGGAAGAGGTGAAATAGAAGTGGGATTATGAAAGGAGCATAATGCTCTTTGTTAGACTAATGACTAGTTTCGCCAGCAAATCTTGCCTTACAGAATCTACCTGTTACGCTCTCTATGGTGGAAGAGGTGAAATAGAAGTGGGATTATGAAAGGCGCATAATGCTCTTTATTAGACTAATGAATAGTTTCGCCAGCAACTCTTGCCTTACAGAATCTACCTATTACGCTCTCTATGGTGGAAGAGGTGAAATAGAAGTGGGACTATGAACGGAACATAATGCTCTTTGTTAGACTAATGACTAGTTTCTCCAGCAACTTTTGCCTTACAGAATCTACCTGTTACGCTCTCTATGGTAGAAGAGGTGAAGTAGAAGTGCGACTATGTAAGGAGCATAATGCTCTTTGTTAGACTAATGATTGTTTCTCCAGCAACTCTTGCCTTACAGAATTTACCTGTTACGCTCTCTATGGTGGAAGAGGTGAAATAGAAGTGGGACTATGAAAGGAACATAATGCTCTTTGTTAGACTAATCACTAGTTTCTCCAGCAACTCTTGCCTTACAGAATTTACCTGTTACGCTCTCAATGGTAGAAGAGGTGAAATAGAAGTGGGACTATGAACGGAACATAATGCTCTTTGTTAGACTAATGACTAGTTTCTTCAGCAACTCTTGCCTTACAGTATCTACCTGTTACGCTCTCTATGGTAGAAGAGGTGAAATAGAAGTGCGACTATGAAAGGAGCATAATGCTCTTTGTTAGACTAATGATTCTTTCTCCAGCAACTCTTGCCTTACAGAATTTAAATGTTACGCTCTCTATGGTGGAAGAGGTGAAACAGAAGTGCGACTATTAAGGGAGCATAATGCGCTTTGTTAGACTAATGATTGTTTCTCCAGCAACTCTTGCCTTACAGAATCTACCTGTTACGCTCTCTATGGTAGAAGAGGTGAAATAGAAGTGCGACTATGAAAGGAGCATAATGCGCTTTGTTAGACTAATGATTGTTTCGCCAGCAACTCTTGCCTTACAGAATCTATCTGTTACGCTTTCTATGGTAGAAGAGGTGAAATAGAAGTGCGACTATGAAAGGAGCATAATCCTCTTTGTTAGACTAATGATTGTTTCTCCAGCAACTCTTGACTTACAGAATTTACCTGTTACGCTCTTTATGGTGGAAGAGGTGAAATAGAAGTGCGACTATGAAAGGAGCGAAATGCGCTTTGTTAGACTAATGACTAGATTCGCCAGCAACTCTTGCCTTACAGAATCTACCTTTTACGCTCTCTATGGTGGAAGAAGTGAAGTAGAAGTGGGACTATGAAAGGCGCATAATGCTCTTTATTAGACTAATGACTAGTTTCGCCAGCAACTCTTGCCTTACAGAATCTACCTGTTACGCTCTCTATGGTGGAAGAGGTGAAATAGAAGTGGGATTATGAAAGGAGCATAATGCTCTTTGTTAGACTAATGACTAGTTTCGCCAGCAACTCTTGCCTTACAGAATCTACCTGTTACGCTCTCTATGGTGGAAGAGGTGAAATAGAAGTGGGACTATGAAAGGAGCATAATGCTCTTTGTTAGACTAATGACTAGTTTCGCCAGCAAATCTTGCCTTACAGAATCTACCTGTTACGCTCTCTATGGTGGAAGAGGTGAAATAGAAGTGGGACTATGAAAGGCGCATAATGCTCTTTATTAGACTAATGAATAGTTTCGCCAGCAACTCTTGCCTTACAGAATCTACCTGTTACGCTCTCTATGGTGGAAGAGGTGAAATAGAAGTGGGACTATGAAAGGAGCATAATGCTCTTTGTTAGACTAATGACTATTTTCGCCAGCCAATCTTGCCTTACAGAATCTACCTGTTACGCTCTCTATGGTGGAAGAGGTGAAATAGAAATGGGACTATGAAAGGAACATAATGCTCTTTGTTAGACTAATGACTAGTTTCTCCAGCAACTCTTGCCTTACAGAATTTACCTGTTACGCTCTCTATGGTAGAAGAGGTGAAATAGAAGTGGGACTATGAACGGAACATAATGCTCTTTGTTAGACTAATGACTAGTTTCTCCAGCAACTCTTGCCTTACAGAATCTACCTGTTACGCTCTCTATGGTAGAAGAGGTGAAATAGAAGTGCGACTATGAAAGGAGCATAATGCTCTTTGTTAGACTAATGATTGTTTCTCCAGCAACTCTTGCCTTACAGAATTTACCTGATACGCTCTCTATGGTGGAAGAGGTGAAACAGAAGTGCGACTATTAAGGGAGCATAATGCGCTTTGTTAGACTAATGATTGTTTCTCCAGCAACTCTTGCCTTACAGAATCTACCTGTTACGCTCTCTATGGTAGAAGAGGTGAAATAGAAGTGCGACTATGAAAGGAGCATAATGCGCTTTGTTAGACTAATGATTGTTTCGCCAGCAACTCTTCCCTTACAGAATCTATCTGTTACGCTTTCTATGGTAGAAGAGGTGAAATAGAAGTGCGACTATAAAAAGGAGCATAATCCTCTTTGTTAGACTAATGATTGTTTCTCCAGCAACTCTTGCCTTACAGAATTTACCTGTTACGCTCTTTATGGTGGAAGAGGTGAAATAGAAGTGCGACTATGAAAGGAGCATAATGCGCTTTGTTAGACTAATGACTAGTTTCGCCAGCAACTCTTGCCTTACAGAATCTACCTGTTACGCTCTCTATGGTGGAAGAAGTGAAGTAGAAGTGGGACTATGAAAGGCGCATAATGCTCTTTATTAGACTAATGACTAGTTTCGCCAGCAACTCTTGCCTTACAGAATCTACCTGTTACGCTCTCTATGGTGGAAGAGGTGAAATAGAAGTGGGATTATGAAAGGAGCATAATGCTCTTTGTTAGACTAATGACTAGTTTCGCCAGCAAATCTTGCCTTACAGAATCTACCTGTTACGCTCTCTATGGTGGAAGAGGTGAAATAGAAGTGGGATTATGAAAGGCGCATAATGCTCTTTATTAGACTAATGAATAGTTTCGCCAGCAACTCTTGCCTTACAGAATCTACCTATTACGCTCTCTATGGTGGAAGAGGTGAAATAGAAGTGGGACTATGAACGGAACATAATGCTCTTTGTTAGACTAATGACTAGTTTCTCCAGCAACTTTTGCCTTACAGAATCTACCTGTTACGCTCTCTATGGTAGAAGAGGTGAAATAGAAGTGCGACTATGTAAGGAGCATAATGCTCTTTGTTAGACTAATGATTGTTTCTCCAGCAACTCTTGCCTTACAGAATTTACCTGTTACGCTCTCTATGGTGGAAGAGGTGAAACAGAAGTGCGACTATGAAAGGAGCATAATGCTCTTTGTTAGACTAATGATTGTTTCTCCAGCAACTCTTGCCTTACAGAATTTACCTGTTACGCTCTCTATGGTGGAAGAGGTGAAATAGAAGTGCGACTATGAAAGGAGCATAATGCGCTTTGTTAGACTAATGATTGTTTCTCCAGCAACTCTTGCCTTACAGAATCTACCTGTTACGCTCTCTATGGTAGAAGAGGTGAAATAGAAGTGGGACTATGAAAGGAGCATAATGGTCTTTGTTAGACTAATGACTAGTTTCGCCAGCAACTCTTGCCTTACAGAATCTACCTGGTACGCTCTCTATGGTGGAAGAGGTGAAATAGAAGTGGGACTATGAAAGGAACATAATGCTCTTTGTTAGACTAATGACTAGTTTCTCCAGCAACTTTTGCCTTACAGAATTTACCTGTTACGCTCTCTATGGTAGAAGAGGTGAAATAGAAGTGGGACTATGAACGGAACATAATGCTCTTTGTTAGACTAATGACTAGTTTCTCCAGCAACTCTTGCCTTACAGAATCTACCTGTTACGCTCTCTATGGTGGAAGAGGTGAAATAGAAGTGGGACTATGAAAGGAGCATAATGCTCTTTGTTAGACTAATGACTAGTTTCTCCAGCAACTTTTGCCTTACAGAATTTACCTGTTACGCTCTCTATGGTAGAAGAGGTGAAATAGAAGTGGGATTATGAAAGGCGCATAATGCTCTTTATTAGACTAATGAATAGTTTCGCCAGCAACTCTTGCCTTACAGAATCTACCTGTTACGCTCTCTATGGTGGAAGAGGTGAAATAGAAGTGGGACTATGAAAGGAGCATAATGCTCTTTATTAGACTAATGACTAGTTTCGCCAGCAACTCTTGCCTTACAGAATCTACCTGTTAGGCTCTCTATGGTGGAGGAGGTGAAATAGAAGTGGGATTATGAAAGGAGCATAATGCTCTTTGTTAGACTAATGACTAGTTTCTCCAGCAACTCTTGCCTTACAGATTCTACCTGTTACGCTCTCTATGGTAGAAGTGGTGAAATAGAAGTGCGACTATGAAAGGAACATAATGCGCTTTGTTAGACTAATGATTGTTTCGCCAGCAACTCTTGCCTTACAGAATCTACCTGTTACGCTCTCTATGGTAGAAGAGGTGAAATAGAAGTGCGACTATGAAAGGAGCATAATGCTCTTTGTTAGACTAATGATTGTTTCTCCAGCAACTCTTGCCTTACAGAATCTACCTGTTACGCTCTCTATGGTAGAAGAGGTGAAATAGAAGTGCGACTATGAAAGGAGCATAATGCTGTTTGTTAGTCTAATGATTGTTTCTCCAGCAACTCTTGCCTTACAGAATTTACCTGTTACGCTCTCTATGGTGGAAGAGGCGATACAGAAGTGCGACTATGAAAGGAGCATAATGCACTTTGTTAGACTAATGATTGTTTCTCCAGCAACTCTTGCCTTACAGAATCTACCTGTTACGCTCTCTATGGTAGAAGAGGTGAAATAGAAGTGCGACTATGAAAGGAGCATAATGCGCTTTGTTAGACTAATGATTGTTTCGCCAGCAACTCTTCCCTTACAGAATCTATCTGTTACGCTTTCTATGGTAGAAGAGGTGAAATAGAAGTGCGACTATAAAAAGGAGCATAATCCTCTTTGTTAGACTAATGATTGTTTCTCCAGCAACTCTTGCCTTACAGAATTTACCTGTTACGCTCTTTATGGTGGAAGAGGTGAAATAGAAGTGCGACTATGAAAGGAGCATAATGCGCTTTGTTAGACTAATGACTAGTTTCGCCAGCAACTCTTGCCTTACAGAATCTACCTGTTACGCTCTCTATGGTGGAAGAAGTGAAGTAGAAGTGGGACTATGAAAGGCGCATAATGCTCTTTATTAGACTAATGACTAGTTTCGCCAGCAACTCTTGCCTTACAGAATCTACCTGTTACGCTCTCTATGGTGGAAGAGGTGAAATAGAAGTGGGATTATGAAAGGAGCATAATGCTCTTTGTTAGACTAATGACTAGTTTCGCCAGCAAATCTTGCCTTACAGAATCTACCTGTTACGCTCTCTATGGTGGAAGAGGTGAAATAGAAGTGGGATTATGAAAGGCGCATAATGCTCTTTATTAGACTAATGAATAGTTTCGCCAGCAACTCTTGCCTTACAGAATCTACCTATTACGCTCTCTATGGTGGAAGAGGTGAAATAGAAGTGGGACTATGAACGGAACATAATGCTCTTTGTTAGACTAATGACTAGTTTCTCCAGCAACTTTTGCCTTACAGAATCTACCTGTTACGCTCTCTATGGTAGAAGAGGTGAAGTAGAAGTGCGACTATGTAAGGAGCATAATGCTCTTTGTTAGACTAATGACTAGTTTCTTCAGCAACTCTTGCCTTACAGTATCTACCTGTTACGCTCTCTATGGTAGAAGAGGTGAAATAGAAGTGCGACTATGAAAGGAGCATAATGCTCTTTGTTAGACTAATGATTGTTTCTCCAGCAACTCTTGCCTTACAGAATCTACCTGTTACGCTCTCTATGGTAGAAGAGGTGAAATAGAAGTGCGACTATGAAAGGAGCATAATGCGCTTTGTTAGACTAATGATTGTTTCGCCAGCAACTCTTGCCTTACAGAATCTATCTGTTACGCTTTCTATGGTAGAAGAGGTGAAATAGAAGTGCGACTATGAAAGGAGCATAATCCTCTTTGTTAGACTAATGATTGTTTCTCCAGCAACTCTTGACTTACAGAATTTACCTGTTACGCTCTTTATGGTGGAAGAGGTGAAATAGAAGTGCGACTATGAAAGGAGCGAAATGCGCTTTGTTAGACTAATGACTAGATTCGCCAGCAACTCTTGCATTACAGAATCTACCTGTTACGCTCTCTATGGTGGAAGAAGTGAAGTAGAAGTGGGACTATGAAAGGCGCATAATGCTCTTTATTAGACTAATGACTAGTTTCGCCAGCAACTCTTGCCTTACAGAATCTACCTGTTACGCTCTCTATGGTGGAAGAGGTGAAATAGAAGTGGGATTATGAAAGGAGCATAATGCTCTTTGTTAGACTAATGACTAGTTTCGCCAGCAACTCTTGCCTTACAGAATCTACCTGTTACGCTCTCTATGGTGGAAGAGGTGAAATAGAAGTGGGACTATGAAAGGAGCATAATGCTCTTTGTTAGACTAATGACTAGTTTCGCCAGCAAATCTTGCCTTACAGAATCTACCTGTTACGCTCTCTATGGTGGAAGAGGTGAAATAGAAGTGGGACTATGAAAGGCGCATAATGCTCTTTATTAGACTAATGAATAGTTTCGCCAGCAACTCTTGCCTTACAGAATCTACCTGTTACGCTCTCTATGGTGGAAGAGGTGAAATAGAAGTGGGACTATGAAAGGAGCATAATGCTCTTTGTTAGACTAATGACTATTTTCGCCAGCCAATCTTGCCTTACAGAATCTACCTGTTACGCTCTCTATGGTGGAAGAGGTGAAATAGAAATGGGACTATGAAAGGAACATAATGCGCTTTGTTAGACTAATGATTGTTTCGCCAGCAACTCTTGCCTTACAGAATCTACCTGTTACGCTCTCTATGGTAGAAGAGGTGAAATAGAAGTGCGACTATGAAAGGAGCATAATGCTCTTTGTTAGACTAATGATTGTTTCTCCAGCAACTCTTGCCTTACAGAATCTACCTGTTACGCTCTCTATGGTAGAAGAGGTGAAATAGAAGTGCGACTATGAAAGGAGCATAATGCTGTTTGTTAGTCTAATGATTGTTTCTCTAGCAACTCTTGCCTTACAGAATTTACCTGTTACGCTCTCTATGGTGGAAGAGGCGATACAGAAGTGCGACTATGAAAGGAGCATAATGCACTTTGTTAGACTAATGATTGTTTCTCCAGCAACTCTTGCCTTACAGAATCTACCTGTTACGCTCTCTATGGTAGAAGAGGTGAAATAGAAGTGCGACTATGAAAGGAGCATAATGCGCTTTGTTAGACTAATGATTGTTTCGCCAGCAACTCTTCCCTTACAGAATCTATCTGTTACGCTTTCTATGGTAGAAGAGGTGAAATAGAAGTGCGACTATAAAAAGGAGCATAATCCTCTTTGTTAGACTAATGATTGTTTCTCCAGCAACTCTTGCCTTACAGAATTTACCTGTTACGCTCTTTATGGTGGAAGAGGTGAAATAGAAGTGCGACTATGAAAGGAGCATAATGCGCTTTGTTAGACTAATGACTAGTTTCGCCAGCAACTCTTGCCTTACAGAATCTACCTGTTACGCTCTCTATGGTGGAAGAAGTGAAGTAGAAGTGGGACTATGAAAGGCGCATAATGCTCTTTATTAGACTAATGACTAGTTTCGCCAGCAACTCTTGCCTTACAGAATCTACCTGTTACGCTCTCTATGGTGGAAGAGGTGAAATAGAAGTGGGATTATGAAAGGAGCATAATGCTCTTTGTTAGACTAATGACTAGTTTCGCCAGCAAATCTTGCCTTACAGAATCTACCTGTTACGCTCTCTATGGTGGAAGAGGTGAAATAGAAGTGGGATTATGAAAGGCGCATAATGCTCTTTATTAGACTAATGAATAGTTTCGCCAGCAACTCTTGCCTTACAGAATCTACCTATTACGCTCTCTATGGTGGAAGAGGTGAAATAGAAGTGGGACTATGAACGGAACATAATGCTCTTTGTTAGACTAATGACTAGTTTCTCCAGCAACTTTTGCCTTACAGAATCTACCTGTTACGCTCTCTATGGTAGAAGAGGTGAAGTAGAAGTGCGACTATGTAAGGAGCATAATGCTCTTTGTTAGACTAATGATTGTTTCTCCAGCAACTCTTGCCTTACAGAATTTACCTGTTACGCTCTCTATGGTGGAAGAGGTGAAATAGAAGTGGGACTATGAAAGGAACATAATGCTCTTTGTTAGACTAATCACTAGTTTCTCCAGCAACTCTTGCCTTACAGAATTTACCTGTTACGCTCTCAATGGTAGAAGAGGTGAAATAGAAGTGGGACTATGAACGGAACATAATGCTCTTTGTTAGACTAATGACTAGTTTCTTCAGCAACTCTTGCCTTACAGTATCTACCTGTTACGCTCTCTATGGTAGAAGAGGTGAAATAGAAGTGCGACTATGAAAGGAGCATAATGCTCTTTGTTAGACTAATGATTCTTTCTCCAGCAACTCTTGCCTTACAGAATTTAAATGTTACGCTCTCTATGGTGGAAGAGGTGAAACAGAAGTGCGACTATTAAGGGAGCATAATGCGCTTTGTTAGACTAATGATTGTTTCTCCAGCAACTCTTGCCTTACAGAATCTACCTGTTACGCTCTCTATGGTAGAAGAGGTGAAATAGAAGTGCGACTATGAAAGGAGCATAATGCGCTTTGTTAGACTAATGATTGTTTCGCCAGCAACTCTTGCCTTACAGAATCTATCTGTTACGCTTTCTATGGTAGAAGAGGTGAAATAGAAGTGCGACTATGAAAGGAGCATAATCCTCTTTGTTAGACTAATGATTGTTTCTCCAGCAACTCTTGACTTACAGAATTTACCTGTTACGCTCTTTATGGTGGAAGAGGTGAAATAGAAGTGCGACTATGAAAGGAGCGAAATGCGCTTTGTTAGACTAATGACTAGATTCGCCAGCAACTCTTGCCTTACAGAATCTACCTTTTACGCTCTCTATGGTGGAAGAAGTGAAGTAGAAGTGGGACTATGAAAGGCGCATAATGCTCTTTATTAGACTAATGACTAGTTTCGCCAGCAACTCTTGCCTTACAGAATCTACCTGTTACGCTCTCTATGGTGGAAGAGGTGAAATAGAAGTGGGATTATGAAAGGAGCATAATGCTCTTTGTTAGACTAATGACTAGTTTCGCCAGCAACTCTTGCCTTACAGAATCTACCTGTTACGCTCTCTATGGTGGAAGAGGTGAAATAGAAGTGGGACTATGAAAGGAGCATAATGCTCTTTGTTAGACTAATGACTAGTTTCGCCAGCAAATCTTGCCTTACAGAATCTACCTGTTACGCTCTCTATGGTGGAAGAGGTGAAATAGAAGTGGGACTATGAAAGGCGCATAATGCTCTTTATTAGACTAATGAATAGTTTCGCCAGCAACTCTTGCCTTACAGAATCTACCTGTTACGCTCTCTATGGTGGAAGAGGTGAAATAGAAGTGGGACTATGAAAGGAGCATAATGCTCTTTGTTAGACTAATGACTATTTTCGCCAGCCAATCTTGCCTTACAGAATCTACCTGTTACGCTCTCTATGGTGGAAGAGGTGAAATAGAAATGGGACTATGAAAGGAACATAATGCTCTTTGTTAGACTAATGACTAGTTTCTCCAGCAACTCTTGCCTTACAGAATTTACCTGTTACGCTCTCTATGGTAGAAGAGGTGAAATAGAAGTGGGACTATGAACGGAACATAATGCTCTTTGTTAGACTAATGACTAGTTTCTCCAGCAACTCTTGCCTTACAGAATCTACCTGTTACGCTCTCTATGGTAGAAGAGGTGAAATAGAAGTGCGACTATGAAAGGAGCATAATGCTCTTTGTTAGACTAATGATTGTTTCTCCAGCAACTCTTGCCTTACAGAATTTACCTGATACGCTCTCTATGGTGGAAGAGGTGAAACAGAAGTGCGACTATTAAGGGAGCATAATGCGCTTTGTTAGACTAATGATTGTTTCTCCAGCAACTCTTGCCTTACAGAATCTACCTGTTACGCTCTCTATGGTAGAAGAGGTGAAATAGAAGTGCGACTATGAAAGGAGCATAATGCGCTTTGTTAGACTAATGATTGTTTCGCCAGCAACTCTTCCCTTACAGAATCTATCTGTTACGCTTTCTATGGTAGAAGAGGTGAAATAGAAGTGCGACTATAAAAAGGAGCATAATCCTCTTTGTTAGACTAATGATTGTTTCTCCAGCAACTCTTGCCTTACAGAATTTACCTGTTACGCTCTTTATGGTGGAAGAGGTGAAATAGAAGTGCGACTATGAAAGGAGCATAATGCGCTTTGTTAGACTAATGACTAGTTTCGCCAGCAACTCTTGCCTTACAGAATCTACCTGTTACGCTCTCTATGGTGGAAGAAGTGAAGTAGAAGTGGGACTATGAAAGGCGCATAATGCTCTTTATTAGACTAATGACTAGTTTCGCCAGCAACTCTTGCCTTACAGAATCTACCTGTTACGCTCTCTATGGTGGAAGAGGTGAAATAGAAGTGGGATTATGAAAGGAGCATAATGCTCTTTGTTAGACTAATGACTAGTTTCGCCAGCAAATCTTGCCTTACAGAATCTACCTGTTACGCTCTCTATGGTGGAAGAGGTGAAATAGAAGTGGGATTATGAAAGGCGCATAATGCTCTTTATTAGACTAATGAATAGTTTCGCCAGCAACTCTTGCCTTACAGAATCTACCTATTACGCTCTCTATGGTGGAAGAGGTGAAATAGAAGTGGGACTATGAACGGAACATAATGCTCTTTGTTAGACTAATGACTAGTTTCTCCAGCAACTTTTGCCTTACAGAATCTACCTGTTACGCTCTCTATGGTAGAAGAGGTGAAATAGAAGTGCGACTATGTAAGGAGCATAATGCTCTTTGTTAGACTAATGATTGTTTCTCCAGCAACTCTTGCCTTACAGAATTTACCTGTTACGCTCTCTATGGTGGAAGAGGTGAAACAGAAGTGCGACTATGAAAGGAGCATAATGCTCTTTGTTAGACTAATGATTGTTTCTCCAGCAACTCTTGCCTTACAGAATTTACCTGTTACGCTCTCTATGGTGGAAGAGGTGAAATAGAAGTGCGACTATGAAAGGAGCATAATGCGCTTTGTTAGACTAATGATTGTTTCTCCAGCAACTCTTGCCTTACAGAATCTACCTGTTACGCTCTCTATGGTAGAAGAGGTGAAATAGAAGTGGGACTATGAAAGGAGCATAATGGTCTTTGTTAGACTAATGACTAGTTTCGCCAGCAACTCTTGCCTTACAGAATCTACCTGGTACGCTCTCTATGGTGGAAGAGGTGAAATAGAAGTGGGACTATGAAAGGAACATAATGCTCTTTGTTAGACTAATGACTAGTTTCTCCAGCAACTTTTGCCTTACAGAATTTACCTGTTACGCTCTCTATGGTAGAAGAGGTGAAATAGAAGTGGGACTATGAACGGAACATAATGCTCTTTGTTAGACTAATGACTAGTTTCTCCAGCAACTCTTGCCTTACAGAATCTACCTGTTACGCTCTCTATGGTAGAAGAGGTGAAATAGAAGTGCGACTATGAAAGGAGCATAATGCTCTTTGTTAGACTAATGATTGTTTCTCCAGCAACACTTGCCTTACAGAATTTACCTGTTACGCTCTCTATGGTGGAAGAGGTGAAACAGAAGTGCGACTATTAAGGGAGCATAATGCGCTTTGTTAGACTAATGATTGTTTCTCCAGCAACTCTTGCCTTACAGAATCTACCTGTTACGCTCTCTATGGTAGAAGAGGTGAAATAGAAGTGCGACTATGAAAGGAGCATAATGCGCTTTGTTAGACTAATGATTGTTTCGCCAGCAACTCTTGCCTTACAGAATCTATCTGTTACACTTTCTATGGTAGAAGAGGTGAACTAGAGTGCGACTATGAAAGGAGCATAATCCTCTTTGTTAGACTAATGATTGTTTCTCCAGCAACTCTCGCCTTACAGAATTTACCTGTTACGCTCTCTATGGTGGAAGAGGTGAAATAGAAGTGCGACTATGAAGGGAGCATAATGCGCTTTGTTAGACTATGACTAGTTTCGCCAGCAACTCTTGCCTTACAGAATCTACCTGTTACGCTCTCTATGGTGGAAGAAGTGAGTTAGAAGTGGGACTATGAAAGGCGCATAATGCTCTTTATTAGACTAATGACTAGTTTCGCCAGCAACTCTTGCCTTACAGAATCTACCTGTTACGCTATCTATGGTGGAAGAGGTGAAATAGAAGTGGGATTATGAAAGGAGCATAATGCTCTTTGTTAGACTAATGACTAGTTTCGCCAGCAAATCTTGCCTTACAGAATCTACCTGTTACGCTCTCTATGGTGGAAGAGGTGAAATAGAAGTGGGATTATGAAAGGCGCATAATGCTCTTTATTAGACTAATGAATAGTTTCGCCAGCAACTCTTGCCTTACAGAATCTACCTGTTACGCTCTCTATGGTGGAAGAGGTGAAATAGAAGTGGGACTATGAAAGGAGCATAATGCTCTTTATTAGACTAATGACTAGTTTCGCCAGCAACTCTTGCCTTACAGAATCTACCTGTTAGGCTCTCTATGGTGGAGGAGGTGAAATAGAAGTGGGATTATGAAAGGAGCATAATGCTCTTTGTTAGACTAATGACTAGTTTCTCCAGCAACTCTTGCCTTACAGAATCTACCTGTTACGCTCTCTATGGTAGAAGTGGTGAAATAGAAGTGCGACTATGAAAGGAACATAATGCGCTTTGTTAGACTAATGATTGTTTCGCCAGCAACTCTTGCCTTACAGAATCTACCTGTTACGCTCTCTATGGTAGAAGAGGTGAAATAGAAGTGCGACTATGAAAGGAGCATAATGCTCTTTGTTAGACTAATGATTGTTTCTCCAGCAACTCTTGCCTTACAGAATCTACCTGTTACGCTCTCTATGGTAGAAGAGGTGAAATAGAAGTGCGACTATGAAAGGAGCATAATGCTGTTTGTTAGTCTAATGATTGTTTCTCCAGCAACTCTTGCCTTACAGAATTTACCTGTTACGCTCTCTATGGTGGAAGAGGCGATACAGAAGTGCGACTATGAAAAGAGCATAATGCACTTTGTTAGACTAATGATTGTTTCTCCAGCAACTCTTGCCTTACAGAATCTACCTGTTACGCTCTCTATGGTAGAAGAGGTGAAATAGAAGTGCGACTATGAAAGGAGCATAATGCTCTTTGTTAGACTAATGATTGTTTCTCCAGCAACTCTTGCCTTACAGAATCTACCTGTTACGCTCTCTATGGTAGAAGAGGTGAAGTAGAAGTGCGACTATGACAGGAGCATAATGCTCTTTGTTAGACTAATGACTAGTTTCGCCAGCAACTCTTGCCTTACAGAATCTATCTGTTACGCTTTCTATGGTAGAAGAGGTGAGATAGAAGTGCGACTATGAAAGGAGCATAATGCTCTTTGTTAGACTAATGATTGTTTCGCCAGCAACTCTTGCCTTACAGAATCTATCTGTTACGCTTTCTATGGTAGAAGAGGTGAGTTAGAAGTGCGACTATGAAAGGAGCATAATGCTCTTTGTTAGACTAATGATTGTTTCTCCAGGAACTCTTGCCTTACAGAATCTATCTGTTACGCTTTCTATGGTAGAAGAGGTGAGATAGAAGTGCGACTATGAAAGGAGCATAATGCACTTTGTTAGACTAATGATTGTTTCGCCAGCAACTCTTGCCTTACAGAATCTATCTGTTACGCTTTCTATGGTAGAAGAGGTGAGATAGAAGTGCGACTATGAAAGGAGCATAATGCTCTTTGTTAGACTAATGATTGTTTCTCCAGCAACTCTTGCCTTACAGAATCTACCTGTTACGCTCTCTATGGTAGAAGAGGTGAAGTAGAAGTGCGACTATGAAAGGAGCATAAGGCTCTTTGTTAGACTAATGACTAGTTTCGCCAGCAACTCTTGCCTTACAGAATCTACCTGTTACGCTCTCTATGGTAGAAGAGGTGAAATAGAAGTGTGACTATGATAGGAGCATAATGCTCTTTGTTAGACTAATGATTGTTTCTCCAGCAACTCTTGCCTTACAGAATCTACCTGTTATGCTCTCTATGGTAGAAGAGGTGAAATAGAAGTGCGACTATGAAAGGAGCATAATGCTCTTTGTTAGACTAATGATTGTTTCTCCAGCAACTCTTGCCTTACAGAATTTACCTGTTACGCTCTCTATGGTGGAAGAGGTGAAATAGAAGTGCGACTATGAAAGGAGCAAAATGCGCTTTGTTAGACTAATGACTAGTTTCTTCAGCAACTCTTGCCTTACAGTATCTACCTGTTACGCTCTCTATGGTAGAAGAGGTGAAATAGAAGTGCGACTATGAAAGGAGCATAATGCTCTTTGTTAGACTAATGATTGTTTCTCCAGCAACTCTTGCCTTACAGAATTTAAATGTTACGCTCTCTATGGTGGAAGAGGTGAAACAGAAGTGCGACTATTAAGGGAGCATAATGCGCTTTGTTAGACTAATGATTGTTTCTCCAGCAACTCTTGCCTTACAGAATCTACCTGTTACGCTCTCTATGGTAGAAGAGGTGAAATAGAAGTGCGACTATGAAAGGAGCATAATGCGCTTTGTTAGACTAATGATTGTTTCGCCAGCAACTCTTGCCTTACAGAATCTATCTGTTACGCTTTCTATGGTAGAAGAGGTGAAATAGAAGTGCGACTATGAAAGGAGCATAATCCTCTTTGTTAGACTAATGATTGTTTCTCCAGCAACTCTTGACTTACAGAATTTACCTGTTACGCTCTTTATGGTGGAAGAGGTGAAATAGAAGTGCGACTATGAAAGGAGCAAAATGCGCTTTGTTAGACTAATGACTAGATTCGCCAGCAACTCTTGCCTTACAGAATCTACCTGTTACGCTCTCTATGGTGGAAGAAGTGAAGTAGAAGTGGGACTATGAAAGGCGCATAATGCTCTTTATTAGACTAATGACTAGTTTCGCCAGCAACTCTTGCCTTACAGAATCTACCTGTTACGCTCTCTATGGTGGAAGAGGTGAAATAGAAGTGGGATTATGAAAGGAGCATAATGCTCTTTGTTAGACTAATGACTAGTTTCGCCAGCAACTCTTGCCTTACAGAATCTACCTGTTACGCTCTCTATGGTGGAAGAGGTGAAATAGAAGTGGGACTATGAAAGGAGCATAATGCTCTTTGTTAGACTAATGACTAGTTTCGCCAGCAAATCTTGCCTTACAGAATCTACCTGTTACGCTCTCTATGGTGGAAGAGGTGAAATAGAAGTGGGACTATGAAAGGCGCATAATGCTCTTTATTAGACTAATGAATAGTTTCGCCAGCAACTCTTGCCTTACAGAATCTACCTGTTACGCTCTCTATGGTGGAAGAGGTGAAATAGAAGTGGGACTATGAAAGGAGCATAATGCTCTTTGTTAGACTAATGACTATTTTCGCCAGCCAATCTTGCCTTACAGAATCTACCTGTTACGCTCTCTATGGTGGAAGAGGTGAAATAGAAATTGGACTATGAAAGGAACATAATGCTCTTTGTTAGACTAATGACTAGTTTCTCCAGCAACTCTTGCCTTACAGAATTTACCTGTTACGCTCTCTATGGTAGAAGAGGTGAAATAGAAGTGGGACTATGAACGGAACATAATGCTCTTTGTTAGACTAATGACTAGTTTCTCCAGCAACTCTTGCCTTACAGAATCTACCTGTTACGCTCTCTATGGTGGAAGAGGTGAAACAGAAGTGCGACTATTAAGGGAGCATAATGCGCTTTGTTAGACTAATGATTGTTTCTCCAGCAACTCTTGCCTTACAGAATCTACCTGTTACGCTCTCTATGGTAGAAGAGGTGAAATAGAAGTGCGACTATGAAAGGAGCATAATGCGCTTTGTTAGACTAATGACTAGTTTCGCCAGCAACTCTTGCCTTACAGAATCTACCTGTTACGCTCTCTATGGTGGAAGAAGTGAAGTAGAAGTGGGACTATGAAAGGCGCATAATGCTCTTTATTAGACTAATGACTAGTTTCGCCAGCAACTCTTGCCTTACAGAATCTACCTGTTACGCTCTCTATGGTGGAAGAGGTGAAATAGAAGTGGGATTATGAAAGGAGCATAATGCTCTTTGTTAGACTAATGACTAGTTTCGCCAGCAAATCTTGCCTTACAGAATCTACCTGTTACGCTCTCTATGGTGGAAGAGGTGAAATAGAAGTGGGATTATGAAAGGCGCATAATGCTCTTTGTTAGACTAATGATTGTTTCTCCAGGAACTCTTGCCTTACAGAATCTATCTGTTACGCTTTCTATGGTAGAAGAGGTGAGATAGAAGTGCGACTATGAAAGGAGCATAATGCACTTTGTTAGACTAATGATTGTTTCGCCAGCAACTCTTGCCTTACAGAATCTATCTGTTACGCTTTCTATGGTAGAAGAGGTGAGATAGAAGTGCGACTATGAAAGGAGCATAATGCTCTTTGTTAGACTAATGATTGTTTCTCCAGCAACTCTTGCCTTAAAGAATCTACCTGTTACGCTCTCTATGGTAGAAGAGGTGAAGTAGAAGTGCGACTATGAAAGGAGCATAAGGCTCTTTGTTAGACTAATGACTAGTTTCGCCAGCAACTCTTGCCTTACAGAATCTACCTGTTACGCTCTCTATGGTAGAAGAGGTGAAATAGAAGTGTGACTATGATAGGAGCATAATGCTCTTTGTTAGACTAATGATTGTTTCTCCAGCAACTCTTGCCTTACAGAATCTACCTGTTATGCTCTCTATGGTAGAAGAGGTGAAATAGAAGTGCGACTATGAAAGGAGCATAATGCTCTTTGTTAGACTAATGATTGTTTCTCCAGCAACTCTTGCCTTACAGAATTTACCTGTTACGCTCTCTATGGTGGAAGAGGTGAAATAGAAGTGCGACTATGAAAGGAGCAAAATGCGCTTTGTTAGACTAATGACTAGTTTCTTCAGCAACTCTTGCCTTACAGTATCTACCTGTTACGCTCTCTATGGTAGAAGAGGTGAAATAGAAGTGCGACTATGAAAGGAGCATAATGCTCTTTGTTAGACTAATGATTGTTTCTCCAGCAACTCTTGCCTTACAGAATTTAAATGTTACGCTCTCTATGGTGGAAGAGGTGAAACAGAAGTGCGACTATTAAGGGAGCATAATGCGCTTTGTTAGACTAATGATTGTTTCTCCAGCAACTCTTGCCTTACAGAATCTACCTGTTACGCTCTCTATGGTAGAAGAGGTGAAATAGAAGTGCGACTATGAAAGGAGCATAATGCGCTTTGTTAGACTAATGATTGTTTCGCCAGCAACTCTTGCCTTACAGAATCTATCTGTTACGCTTTCTATGGTAGAAGAGGTGAAATAGAAGTGCGACTATGAAAGGAGCATAATCCTCTTTGTTAGACTAATGATTGTTTCTCCAGCAACTCTTGACTTACAGAATTTACCTGTTACGCTCTTTATGGTGGAAGAGGTGAAATAGAAGTGCGACTATGAAAGGAGCAAAATGCGCTTTGTTAGACTAATGACTAGATTCGCCAGCAACTCTTGCCTTACAGAATCTACCTGTTACGCTCTCTATGGTGGAAGAAGTGAAGTAGAAGTGGGACTATGAAAGGCGCATAATGCTCTTTATTAGACTAATGACTAGTTTCGCCAGCAACTCTTGCCTTACAGAATCTACCTGTTACGCTCTCTATGGTGGAAGAGGTGAAATAGAAGTGGGATTATGAAAGGAGCATAATGCTCTTTGTTAGACTAATGACTAGTTTCGCCAGCAACTCTTGCCTTACAGAATCTACCTGTTACGCTCTCTATGGTGGAAGAGGTGAAATAGAAGTGGGACTATGAAAGGAGCATAATGCTCTTTGTTAGACTAATGACTAGTTTCGCCAGCAAATCTTGCCTTACAGAATCTACCTGTTACGCTCTCTATGGTGGAAGAGGTGAAATAGAAGTGGGACTATGAAAGGCGCATAATGCTCTTTATTAGACTAATGAATAGTTTCGCCAGCAACTCTTGCCTTACAGAATCTACCTGTTACGCTCTCTATGGTGGAAGAGGTGAAATAGAAGTGGGACTATGAAAGGAGCATAATGCTCTTTGTTAGACTAATGACTATTTTCGCCAGCCAATCTTGCCTTACAGAATCTACCTGTTACGCTCTCTATGGTGGAAGAGGTGAAATAGAAATTGGACTATGAAAGGAACATAATGCTCTTTGTTAGACTAATGACTAGTTTCTCCAGCAACTCTTGCCTTACAGAATTTACCTGTTACGCTCTCTATGGTAGAAGAGGTGAAATAGAAGTGGGACTATGAACGGAACATAATGCTCTTTGTTAGACTAATGACTAGTTTCTCCAGCAACTCTTGCCTTACAGAATCTACCTGTTACGCTCTCTATGGTGGAAGAGGTGAAACAGAAGTGCGACTATTAAGGGAGCATAATGCGCTTTGTTAGACTAATGATTGTTTCTCCAGCAACTCTTGCCTTACAGAATCTACCTGTTACGCTCTCTATGGTAGAAGAGGTGAAATAGAAGTGCGACTATGAAAGGAGCATAATGCGCTTTGTTAGACTAATGACTAGTTTCGCCAGCAACTCTTGCCTTACAGAATCTACCTGTTACGCTCTCTATGGTGGAAGAAGTGAAGTAGAAGTGGGACTATGAAAGGCGCATAATGCTCTTTATTAGACTAATGACTAGTTTCGCCAGCAACTCTTGCCTTACAGAATCTACCTGTTACGCTCTCTATGGTGGAAGAGGTGAAATAGAAGTGGGATTATGAAAGGAGCATAATGCTCTTTGTTAGACTAATGACTAGTTTCGCCAGCAAATCTTGCCTTACAGAATCTACCTGTTACGCTCTCTATGGTGGAAGAGGTGAAATAGAAGTGGGATTATGAAAGGCGCATAATGCTCTTTGTTAGACTAATGATTGTTTCTCCAGGAACTCTTGCCTTACAGAATCTATCTGTTACGCTTTCTATGGTAGAAGAGGTGAGATAGAAGTGCGACTATGAAAGGAGCATAATGCACTTTGTTAGACTAATGATTGTTTCGCCAGCAACTCTTGCCTTACAGAATCTATCTGTTACGCTTTCTATGGTAGAAGAGGTGAGATAGAAGTGCGACTATGAAAGGAGCATAATGCTCTTTGTTAGACTAATGATTGTTTCTCCAGCAACTCTTGCCTTAAAGAATCTACCTGTTACGCTCTCTATGGTAGAAGAGGTGAAGTAGAAGTGCGACTATGAAAGGAGCATAAGGCTCTTTGTTAGACTAATGACTAGTTTCGCCAGCAACTCTTGCCTTACAGAATCTACCTGTTACGCTCTCTATGGTAGAAGAGGTGAAATAGAAGTGTGACTATGATAGGAGCATAATGCTCTTTGTTAGACTAATGATTGTTTCTCCAGCAACTCTTGCCTTACAGAATCTACCTGTTATGCTCTCTATGGTAGAAGAGGTGAAATAGAAGTGCGACTATGAAAGGAGCATAATGCTCTTTGTTAGACTAATGATTGTTTCTCCAGCAACTCTTGCCTTACAGAATTTACCTGTTACGCTCTCTATGGTGGAAGAGGTGAAATAGAAGTGCGACTATGAAAGGAGCAAAATGCGCTTTGTTAGACTAATGACTAGTTTCTTCAGCAACTCTTGCCTTACAGTATCTACCTGTTACGCTCTCTATGGTAGAAGAGGTGAAATAGAAGTGCGACTATGAAAGGAGCATAATGCTCTTTGTTAGACTAATGATTGTTTCTCCAGCAACTCTTGCCTTACAGAATTTAAATGTTACGCTCTCTATGGTGGAAGAGGTGAAACAGAAGTGCGACTATTAAGGGAGCATAATGCGCTTTGTTAGACTAATGATTGTTTCTCCAGCAACTCTTGCCTTACAGAATCTACCTGTTACGCTCTCTATGGTAGAAGAGGTGAAATAGAAGTGCGACTATGAAAGGAGCATAATGCGCTTTGTTAGACTAATGATTGTTTCGCCAGCAACTCTTGCCTTACAGAATCTATCTGTTACGCTTTCTATGGTAGAAGAGGTGAAATAGAAGTGCGACTATGAAAGGAGCATAATCCTCTTTGTTAGACTAATGATTGTTTCTCCAGCAACTCTTGACTTACAGAATTTACCTGTTACGCTCTTTATGGTGGAAGAGGTGAAATAGAAGTGCGACTATGAAAGGAGCAAAATGCGCTTTGTTAGACTAATGACTAGATTCGCCAGCAACTCTTGCCTTACAGAATCTACCTGTTACGCTCTCTATGGTGGAAGAAGTGAAGTAGAAGTGGGACTATGAAAGGCGCATAATGCTCTTTATTAGACTAATGACTAGTTTCGCCAGCAACTCTTGCCTTACAGAATCTACCTGTTACGCTCTCTATGGTGGAAGAGGTGAAATAGAAGTGGGATTATGAAAGGAGCATAATGCTCTTTGTTAGACTAATGACTAGTTTCGCCAGCAACTCTTGCCTTACAGAATCTACCTGTTACGCTCTCTATGGTGGAAGAGGTGAAATAGAAGTGGGACTATGAAAGGAGCATAATGCTCTTTGTTAGACTAATGACTAGTTTCGCCAGCAAATCTTGCCTTACAGAATCTACCTGTTACGCTCTCTATGGTGGAAGAGGTGAAATAGAAGTGGGACTATGAAAGGCGCATAATGCTCTTTATTAGACTAATGAATAGTTTCGCCAGCAACTCTTGCCTTACAGAATCTACCTGTTACGCTCTCTATGGTGGAAGAGGTGAAATAGAAGTGGGACTATGAAAGGAGCATAATGCTCTTTGTTAGACTAATGACTATTTTCGCCAGCCAATCTTGCCTTACAGAATCTACCTGTTACGCTCTCTATGGTGGAAGAGGTGAAATAGAAATTGGACTATGAAAGGAACATAATGCTCTTTGTTAGACTAATGACTAGTTTCTCCAGCAACTATTGCCTTACAGAATTTACCTGTTACGCTCTCTATGGTAGAAGAGGTGAAATAGAAGTGGGACTATGAACGGAACATAATGCTCTTTGTTAGACTAATGACTAGTTTCTCCAGCAACTCTTGCCTTACAGAATCTACCTGTTACGCTCTCTATGGTAGAAGAGGTGAAATAGAAGTGCGACTATGAAAGGAGCATAATGCTCTTTGTTAGACTAATGATTGTTTCTCCAGCAACTCTTGCCTTACAGAATTTACCTGTTACGCTCTCTATGGTGGAAGAGGTGAAACAGAAGTGCGACTATTAAGGGAGCATAATGCGCTTTGTTAGACTAATGATTGTTTCTCCAGCAACTCTTGCCTTACAGAATCTACCTGTTACGCTCTCTATGGTAGAAGAGGTGAAATAGAAGTGCGACTATGAAAGGAGCATAATGCGCTTTGTTAGACTAATGACTAGTTTCGCCAGCAACTCTTGCCTTACAGAATCTACCTGTTACGCTCTCTATGGTGGAAGAAGTGAAGTAGAAGTGGGACTATGAAAGGCGCATAATGCTCTTTATTAGACTAATGACTAGTTTCGCCAGCAACTCTTGCCTTACAGAATCTACCTGTTACGCTCTCTATGGTGGAAGAGGTGAAATAGAAGTGGGATTATGAAAGGAGCATAATGCTCTTTGTTAGACTAATGACTAGTTTCTCCAGCAACTCTTGCCTTACAGAATCTACCTGTTACGCTCTCTATGGTGGAAGAGGTGAAATAGAAGTGGGATTATGAAAGGCGCATAATGCTCTTTATTAGACTAATGAATAGTTTCGCCAGCAACTCTTGCCTTACAGAATTTACCTGTTACGCTCTCTATGGTGGAAGAGGTGAAACAGAAGTGCGACTATTAAGGGAGCATAATGCGCTTTGTTAGACTAATGATTGTTTCTCCAGCAACTCTTGCCTTACAGAATCTACCTGTTACGCTCTCTATGGTAGAAGAGGTGAAATAGAAGTGCGACTATGAAAGGAGCATAATGCGCTTTGTTAGACTAATGATTGTTTCGCCAGCAACTCTTGCCTTACAGAATCTATCTGTTACACTTTCTATGGTAGAAGAGGTGAACTAGAAGTGCGACTATGAAAGGAGCATAATCCTCTTTGTTAGACTAATGATTGTTTCTCCAGCAACTCTCGCCTTACAGAATTTACCTGTTACGCTCTCTATGGTGGAAGAGGTGAAATAGAAGTGCGACTATGAAGGGAGCATAATGCGCTTTGTTAGACTATGACTAGTTTCGCCAGCAACTCTTGCCTTACAGAATCTACCTGTTACGCTCTCTATGGTGGAAGAAGTGAGTTAGAAGTGGGACTATGAAAGGCGCATAATGCTCTTTATTAGACTAATGACTAGTTTCGCCAGCAACTCTTGCCTTACAGAATCTACCTGTTACGCTATCTATGGTGGAAGAGGTGAAATAGAAGTGGGATTATGAAAGGAGCATAATGCTCTTTGTTAGACTAATGACTAGTTTCGCCAGCAAATCTTGCCTTACAGAATCTACCTGTTACGCTCTCTATGGTGGAAGAGGTGAAATGGAAGTGGGATTATGAAAGGCGCATAATGCTCTTTATTAGACTAATGAATAGTTTCGCCAGCAACTCTTGCCTTACAGAATCTACCTGTTACGCTCTCTATGGTGGAAGAGGTGAAATAGAAGTGGGACTATGAAAGGAGCATAATGCTCTTTATTAGACTAATGACTAGTTTCGCCAGCAACTCTTGCCTTACAGAATCTACCTGTTAGGCTCTCTATGGTGGAGGAGGTGAAATAGAAGTGGGATTATGAAAGGAGCATAATGCTCTTTGTTAGACTAATGACTAGTTTCTCCAGCAACTCTTGCCTTACAGAATCTACCTGTTACGCTCTCTATGGTAGAAGTGGTGAAATAGAAGTGCGACTATGAAAGGAACATAATGCGCTTTGTTAGACTAATGATTGTTTCGCCAGCAACTCTTGCCTTACAGAATCTACCTGTTACGCTCTCTATGGTAGAAGAGGTGAAATAGAAGTGCGACTATGAAAGGAGCATAATGCTCTTTGTTAGACTAATGATTGTTTCTCCAGCAACTCTTGCCTTACAGAATCTACCTGTTACGCTCTCTATGGTAGAAGAGGTGAAATAGAAGTGCGACTATGAAAGGAGCATAATGCTGTTTGTTAGTCTAATGATTGTTTCTCCAGCAACTCTTGCCTTACAGAATTTACCTGTTACGCTCTCTATGGTGGAAGAGGCGATACAGAAGTGCGACTATGAAAGGAGCATAATGCACTTTGTTAGACTAATGATTGTTTCTCCAGCAACTCTTGCCTTACAGAATCTACCTGTTACGCTCTCTATGGTAGAAGAGGTGAAATAGAAGTGCGACTATGAAAGGAGCATAATGCGCTTTGTTAGACTAATGATTGTTTCGCCAGCAACTCTTCCCTTACAGAATCTATCTGTTACGCTTTCTATGGTAGAAGAGGTGAAATAGAAGTGCGACTATAAAAAGGAGCATAATCCTCTTTGTTAGACTAATGATTGTTTCTCCAGCAACTCTTGCCTTACAGAATTTACCTGTTACGCTCTTTATGGTGGAAGAGGTGAAATAGAAGTGCGACTATGAAAGGAGCATAATGCGCTTTGTTAGACTAATGACTAGTTTCGCCAGCAACTCTTGCCTTACAGAATCTACCTGTTACGCTCTCTATGGTGGAAGAAGTGAAGTAGAAGTGGGACTATGAAAGGCGCATAATGCTCTTTATTAGACTAATGACTAGTTTCGCCAGCAACTCTTGCCTTAAAGAATCTACCTGTTACGCTCTCTATGGTGGAAGAGGTGAAATAGAAGTGGGATTATGAAAGGCGCATAATGCTCTTTATTAGACTAATGAATAGTTTCGCCAGCAACTCTTGCCTTACAGAATCTACCTGTTACGCTCTCTATGGTGGAAGAGGTGAAATAGAAGTGGGACTATGAAAGGAGCATAATGCTCTTTATTAGACTAATGACTAGTTTCGCCAGCAACTCTTGCCTTACAGAATCTACCTGTTAGGCTCTCTATGGTGGAGGAGGTGAAATAGAAGTGGGATTATGAAAGGAGCATAATGCTCTTTGTTAGACTAATGACTAGTTTCTCCAGCAACTCTTGCCTTACAGATTCTACCTGTTACGCTCTCTATGGTAGAAGTGGTGAAATAGAAGTGCGACTATGAAAGGAACATAATGCGCTTTGTTAGACTAATGATTGTTTCGCCAGCAACTCTTGCCTTACAGAATCTACCTGTTACGCTCTCTATGGTAGAAGAGGTGAAATAGAAGTGCGACTATGAAAGGAGCATAATGCTCTTTGTTAGACTAATGATTGTTTCTCCAGCAACTCTTGCCTTACAGAATCTACCTGTTACGCTCTCTATGGTAGAAGAGGTGAAATAGAAGTGCGACTATGAAAGGAGCATAATGCTGTTTGTTAGTCTAATGATTGTTTCTCCAGCAACTCTTGCCTTACAGAATTTACCTGTTACGCTCTCTATGGTGGAAGAGGCGATACAGAAGTGCGACTATGAAAGGAGCATAATGCACTTTGTTAGACTAATGATTGTTTCTCCAGCAACTCTTGCCTTACAGAATCTACCTGTTACGCTCTCTATGGTAGAAGAGGTGAAATAGAAGTGCGACTATGAAAGGAGCATAATGCGCTTTGTTAGACTAATGATTGTTTCGCCAGCAACTCTTCCCTTACAGAATCTATCTGTTACGCTTTCTATGGTAGAAGAGGTGAAATAGAAGTGCGACTATAAAAAGGAGCATAATCCTCTTTGTTAGACTAATGATTGTTTCTCCAGCAACTCTTGCCTTACAGAATTTACCTGTTACGCTCTTTATGGTGGAAGAGGTGAAATAGAAGTGCGACTATGAAAGGAGCATAATGCGCTTTGTTAGACTAATGACTAGTTTCGCCAGCAACTCTTGCCTTACAGAATCTACCTGTTACGCTCTCTATGGTGGAAGAAGTGAAGTAGAAGTGGGACTATGAAAGGCGCATAATGCTCTTTATTAGACTAATGACTAGTTTCGCCAGCAACTCTTGCCTTACAGAATCTACCTGTTACGCTCTCTATGGTGGAAGAGGTGAAATAGAAGTGGGATTATGAAAGGAGCATAATGCTCTTTGTTAGACTAATGACTAGTTTCGCCAGCAAATCTTGCCTTACAGAATCTACCTGTTACGCTCTCTATGGTGGAAGAGGTGAAATAGAAGTGGGATTATGAAAGGCGCATAATGCTCTTTATTAGACTAATGAATAGTTTCGCCAGCAACTCTTGCCTTACAGAATCTACCTATTACGCTCTCTATGGTGGAAGAGGTGAAATAGAAGTGGGACTATGAACGGAACATAATGCTCTTTGTTAGACTAATGACTAGTTTCTCCAGCAACTTTTGCCTTACAGAATCTACCTGTTACGCTCTCTATGGTAGAAGAGGTGAAGTAGAAGTGCGACTATGTAAGGAGCATAATGCTCTTTGTTAGACTAATGACTAGTTTCTTCAGCAACTCTTGCCTTACAGTATCTACCTGTTACGCTCTCTATGGTAGAAGAGGTGAAATAGAAGTGCGACTATGAAAGGAGCATAATGCTCTTTGTTAGACTAATGATTGTTTCTCCAGCAACTCTTGCCTTACAGAATCTACCTGTTACGCTCTCTATGGTAGAAGAGGTGAAATAGAAGTGCGACTATGAAAGGAGCATAATGCGCTTTGTTAGACTAATGATTGTTTCGCCAGCAACTCTTGCCTTACAGAATCTATCTGTTACGCTTTCTATGGTAGAAGAGGTGAAATAGAAATGCGACTATGAAAGGAGCATAATCCTCTTTGTTAGACTAATGATTGTTTCTCCAGCAACTCTTGACTTACAGAATTTACCTGTTACGCTCTTTATGGTGGAAGAGGTGAAATAGAAGTGCGACTATGAAAGGAGCGAAATGCGCTTTGTTAGACTAATGACTAGATTCGCCAGCAACTCTTGCCTTACAGAATCTACCTGTTACGCTCTCTATGGTGGAAGAAGTGAAGTAGAAGTGGGACTATGAAAGGCGCATAATGCTCTTTATTAGACTAATGACTAGTTTCGCCAGCAACTCTTGCCTTACAGAATCTACCTGTTACGCTCTCTATGGTGGAAGAGGTGAAATAGAAGTGGGATTATGAAAGGAGCATAATGCTCTTTGTTAGACTAATGACTAGTTTCGCCAGCAACTCTTGCCTTACAGAATCTACCTGTTACGCTCTCTATGGTGGAAGAGGTGAAATAGAAGTGGGACTATGAAAGGAGCATAATGCTCTTTGTTAGACTAATGACTAGTTTCGCCAGCAAATCTTGCCTTACAGAATCTACCTGTTACGCTCTCTATGGTGGAAGAGGTGAAATAGAAGTGGGACTATGAAAGGCGCATAATGCTCTTTATTAGACTAATGAATAGTTTCGCCAGCAACTCTTGCCTTACAGAATCTACCTGTTACGCTCTCTATGGTGGAAGAGGTGAAATAGAAGTGGGACTATGAAAGGAGCATAATGCTCTTTGTTAGACTAATGACTATTTTCGCCAGCCAATCTTGCCTTACAGAATCTACCTGTTACGCTCTCTATGGTGGAAGAGGTGAAATAGAAATGGGACTATGAAAGGAACATAATGCGCTTTGTTAGACTAATGATTGTTTCGCCAGCAACTCTTGCCTTACAGAATCTACCTGTTACGCTCTCTATGGTAGAAGAGGTGAAATAGAAGTGCGACTATGAAAGGAGCATAATGCTCTTTGTTAGACTAATGATTGTTTCTCCAGCAACTCTTGCCTTACAGAATCTACCTGTTACGCTCTCTATGGTAGAAGAGGTGAAATAGAAGTGCGACTATGAAAGGAGCATAATGCTGTTTGTTAGTCTAATGATTGTTTCTCCAGCAACTCTTGCCTTACAGAATTTACCTGTTACGCTCTCTATGGTGGAAGAGGCGATACAGAAGTGCGACTATGAAAGGAGCATAATGCACTTTGTTAGACTAATGATTGTTTCTCCAGCAACTCTTGCCTTACAGAATCTACCTGTTACGCTCTCTATGGTAGAAGAGGTGAAATAGAAGTGCGACTATGAAAGGAGCATAATGCGCTTTGTTAGACTAATGATTGTTTCGCCAGCAACTCTTCCCTTACAGAATCTATCTGTTACGCTTTCTATGGTAGAAGAGGTGAAGTAGAAGTGCGACTATGTAAGGAGCATAATGCTCTTTGTTAGACTAATGATTGTTTCTCCAGCAACTCTTGCCTTACAGAATTTACCTGTTACGCTCTTTATGGTGGAAGAGGTGAAATAGAAGTGCGACTATGAAAGGAGCATAATGCGCTTTGTTAGACTAATGACTAGTTTCGCCAGCAACTCTTGCCTTACAGAATCTACCTGTTACGCTCTCTATGGTGGAAGAAGTGAAGTAGAAGTGGGACTATGAAAGGCGCATAATGCTCTTTATTAGACTAATGACTAGTTTCGCCAGCAACTCTTGCCTTACAGAATCTACCTGTTACGCTCTCTATGGTGGAAGAGGTGAAATAGAAGTGGGATTATGAAAGGAGCATAATGCTCTTTGTTAGACTAATGACTAGTTTCGCCAGCAAATCTTGCCTTACAGAATCTACCTGTTACGCTCTCTATGGTGGAAGAGGTGAAATAGAAGTGGGATTATGAAAGGCGCATAATGCTCTTTATTAGACTAATGAATAGTTTCGCCAGCAACTCTTGCCTTACAGAATCTACCTATTACGCTCTCTATGGTGGAAGAGGTGAAATAGAAGTGGGACTATGAACGGAACATAATGCTCTTTGTTAGACTAATGACTAGTTTCTCCAGCAACTTTTGCCTTACAGAATCTACCTGTTACGCTCTCTATGGTAGAAGAGGTGAAGTAGAAGTGCGACTATGTAAGGAGCATAATGCTCTTTGTTAGACTAATGATTGTTTCTCCAGCAACTCTTGCCTTACAGAATTTACCTGTTACGCTCTCTATGGTGGAAGAGGTGAAATAGAAGTGGGACTATGAAAGGAACATAATGCTCTTTGTTAGACTAATCACTAGTTTCTCCAGCAACTCTTGCCTTACAGAATTTACCTGTTACGCTCTCAATGGTAGAAGAGGTGAAATAGAAGTGGGACTATGAACGGAACATAATGCTCTTTGTTAGACTAATGACTAGTTTCTTCAGCAACTCTTGCCTTACAGTATCTACCTGTTACGCTCTCTATGGTAGAAGAGGTGAAATAGAAGTGCGACTATGAAAGGAGCATAATGCTCTTTGTTAGACTAATGATTCTTTCTCCAGCAACTCTTGCCTTACAGAATTTAAATGTTACGCTCTCTATGGTGGAAGAGGTGAAACAGAAGTGCGACTATTAAGGGAGCATAATGCGCTTTGTTAGACTAATGATTGTTTCTCCAGCAACTCTTGCCTTACAGAATCTACCTGTTACGCTCTCTATGGTAGAAGAGGTGAAATAGAAGTGCGACTATGAAAGGAGCATAATGCGCTTTGTTAGACTAATGATTGTTTCGCCAGCAACTCTTGCCTTACAGAATCTATCTGTTACGCTTTCTATGGTAGAAGAGGTGAAATAGAAGTGCGACTATGAAAGGAGCATAATCCTCTTTGTTAGACTAATGATTGTTTCTCCAGCAACTCTTGACTTACAGAATTTACCTGTTACGCTCTTTATGGTGGAAGAGGTGAAATAGAAGTGCGACTATGAAAGGAGCGAAATGCGCTTTGTTAGACTAATGACTAGATTCGCCAGCAACTCTTGCCTTACAGAATCTACCTTTTACGCTCTCTATGGTGGAAGAAGTGAAGTAGAAGTGGGACTATGAAAGGCGCATAATGCTCTTTATTAGACTAATGACTAGTTTCGCCAGCAACTCTTGCCTTACAGAATCTACCTGTTACGCTCTCTATGGTGGAAGAGGTGAAATAGAAGTGGGATTATGAAAGGAGCATAATGCTCTTTGTTAGACTAATGACTAGTTTCGCCAGCAACTCTTGCCTTACAGAATCTACCTGTTACGCTCTCTATGGTGGAAGAGGTGAAATAGAAGTGGGACTATGAAAGGAGCATAATGCTCTTTGTTAGACTAATGACTAGTTTCGCCAGCAAATCTTGCCTTACAGAATCTACCTGTTACGCTCTCTATGGTGGAAGAGGTGAAATAGAAGTGGGACTATGAAAGGCGCATAATGCTCTTTATTAGACTAATGAATAGTTTCGCCAGCAACTCTTGCCTTACAGAATCTACCTGTTACGCTCTCTATGGTGGAAGAGGTGAAATAGAAGTGGGACTATGAAAGGAGCATAATGCTCTTTGTTAGACTAATGACTATTTTCGCCAGCCAATCTTGCCTTACAGAATCTACCTGTTACGCTCTCTATGGTGGAAGAGGTGAAATAGAAATGGGACTATGAAAGGAACATAATGCTCTTTGTTAGACTAATGACTAGTTTCTCCAGCAACTCTTGCCTTACAGAATTTACCTGTTACGCTCTCTATGGTAGAAGAGGTGAAATAGAAGTGGGACTATGAACGGAACATAATGCTCTTTGTTAGACTAATGACTAGTTTCTCCAGCAACTCTTGCCTTACAGAATCTACCTGTTACGCTCTCTATGGTAGAAGAGGTGAAATAGAAGTGCGACTATGAAAGGAGCATAATGCTCTTTGTTAGACTAATGATTGTTTCTCCAGCAACTCTTGCCTTACAGAATTTACCTGATACGCTCTCTATGGTGGAAGAGGTGAAACAGAAGTGCGACTATTAAGGGAGCATAATGCGCTTTGTTAGACTAATGATTGTTTCTCCAGCAACTCTTGCCTTACAGAATCTACCTGTTACGCTCTCTATGGTAGAAGAGGTGAAATAGAAGTGCGACTATGAAAGGAGCATAATGCGCTTTGTTAGACTAATGATTGTTTCGCCAGCAACTCTTCCCTTACAGAATCTATCTGTTACGCTTTCTATGGTAGAAGAGGTGAAATAGAAGTGCGACTATAAAAAGGAGCATAATCCTCTTTGTTAGACTAATGATTGTTTCTCCAGCAACTCTTGCCTTACAGAATTTACCTGTTACGCTCTTTATGGTGGAAGAGGTGAAATAGAAGTGCGACTATGAAAGGAGCATAATGCGCTTTGTTAGACTAATGACTAGTTTCGCCAGCAACTCTTGCCTTACAGAATCTACCTGTTACGCTCTCTATGGTGGAAGAAGTGAAGTAGAAGTGGGACTATGAAAGGCGCATAATGCTCTTTATTAGACTAATGACTAGTTTCGCCAGCAACTCTTGCCTTACAGAATCTACCTGTTACGCTCTCTATGGTGGAAGAGGTGAAATAGAAGTGGGATTATGAAAGGAGCATAATGCTCTTTGTTAGACTAATGACTAGTTTCGCCAGCAAATCTTGCCTTACAGAATCTACCTGTTACGCTCTCTATGGTGGAAGAGGTGAAATAGAAGTGGGATTATGAAAGGCGCATAATGCTCTTTATTAGACTAATGAATAGTTTCGCCAGCAACTCTTGCCTTACAGAATCTACCTATTACGCTCTCTATGGTGGAAGAGGTGAAATAAAAGTGGGACTATGAACGGAACATAATGCTCTTTGTTAGACTAATGACTAGTTTCTCCAGCAACTTTTGCCTTACAGAATCTACCTGTTACGCTCTCTATGGTAGAAGAGGTGAAATAGAAGTGCGACTATGTAAGGAGCATAATGCTCTTTGTTAGACTAATGATTGTTTCTCCAGCAACTCTTGCCTTACAGAATTTACCTGTTACGCTCTCTATGGTGGAAGAGGTGAAACAGAAGTGCGACTATGAAAGGAGCATAATGCTCTTTGTTAGACTAATGATTGTTTCTCCAGCAACTCTTGCCTTACAGAATTTACCTGTTACGCTCTCTATGGTGGAAGAGGTGAAATAGAAGTGCGACTATGAAAGGAGCATAATGCGCTTTGTTAGACTAATGATTGTTTCTCCAGCAACTCTTGCCTTACAGAATCTACCTGTTACGCTCTCTATGGTAGAAGAGGTGAAATAGAAGTGGGACTATGAAAGGAGCATAATGGTCTTTGTTAGACTAATGACTAGTTTCGCCAGCAACTCTTGCCTTACAGAATCTACCTGGTACGCTCTCTATGGTGGAAGAGGTGAAATAGAAGTGGGACTATGAAAGGAACATAATGCTCTTTGTTAGACTAATGACTAGTTTCTCCAGCAACTTTTGCCTTACAGAATTTACCTGTTACGCTCTCTATGGTAGAAGAGGTGAAATAGAAGTGGGACTATGAACGGAACATAATGCTCTTTGTTAGACTAATGACTAGTTTCTCCAGCAACTCTTGCCTTACAGAATCTACCTGTTACGCTCTCTATGGTAGAAGAGGTGAAATAGAAGTGCGACTATGAAAGGAGCATAATGCTCTTTGTTAGACTAATGATTGTTTCTCCAGCAACACTTGCCTTACAGAATTTACCTGTTACGCTCTCTATGGTGGAAGAGGTGAAACAGAAGTGCGACTATTAAGGGAGCATAATGCGCTTTGTTAGACTAATGATTGTTTCTCCAGCAACTCTTGCCTTACAGAATCTACCTGTTACGCTCTCTATGGTAGAAGAGGTGAAATAGAAGTGCGACTATGAAAGGAGCATAATGCGCTTTGTTAGACTAATGATTGTTTCGCCAGCAACTCTTGCCTTACAGAATCTATCTGTTACACTTTCTATGGTAGAAGAGGTGAACTAGAGTGCGACTATGAAAGGAGCATAATCCTCTTTGTTAGACTAATGATTGTTTCTCCAGCAACTCTCGCCTTACAGAATTTACCTGTTACGCTCTCTATGGTGGAAGAGGTGAAATAGAAGTGCGACTATGAAGGGAGCATAATGCGCTTTGTTAGACTATGACTAGTTTCGCCAGCAACTCTTGCCTTACAGAATCTACCTGTTACGCTCTCTATGGTGGAAGAAGTGAGTTAGAAGTGGGACTATGAAAGGCGCATAATGCTCTTTATTAGACTAATGACTAGTTTCGCCAGCAACTCTTGCCTTACAGAATCTACCTGTTACGCTATCTATGGTGGAAGAGGTGAAATAGAAGTGGGATTATGAAAGGAGCATAATGCTCTTTGTTAGACTAATGACTAGTTTCGCCAGCAAATCTTGCCTTACAGAATCTACCTGTTACGCTCTCTATGGTGGAAGAGGTGAAATAGAAGTGGGATTATGAAAGGCGCATAATGCTCTTTATTAGACTAATGAATAGTTTCGCCAGCAACTCTTGCCTTACAGAATCTACCTGTTACGCTCTCTATGGTGGAAGAGGTGAAATAGAAGTGGGACTATGAAAGGAGCATAATGCTCTTTATTAGACTAATGACTAGTTTCGCCAGCAACTCTTGCCTTACAGAATCTACCTGTTAGGCTCTCTATGGTGGAGGAGGTGAAATAGAAGTGGGATTATGAAAGGAGCATAATGCTCTTTGTTAGACTAATGACTAGTTTCTCCAGCAACTCTTGCCTTACAGAATCTACCTGTTACGCTCTCTATGGTAGAAGTGGTGAAATAGAAGTGCGACTATGAAAGGAACATAATGCGCTTTGTTAGACTAATGATTGTTTCGCCAGCAACTCTTGCCTTACAGAATCTACCTGTTACGCTCTCTATGGTAGAAGAGGTGAAATAGAAGTGCGACTATGAAAGGAGCATAATGCTCTTTGTTAGACTAATGATTGTTTCTCCAGCAACTCTTGCCTTACAGAATCTACCTGTTACGCTCTCTATGGTAGAAGAGGTGAAATAGAAGTGCGACTATGAAAGGAGCATAATGCTGTTTGTTAGTCTAATGATTGTTTCTCCAGCAACTCTTGCCTTACAGAATTTACCTGTTACGCTCTCTATGGTGGAAGAGGCGATACAGAAGTGCGACTATGAAAAGAGCATAATGCACTTTGTTAGACTAATGATTGTTTCTCCAGCAACTCTTGCCTTACAGAATCTACCTGTTACGCTCTCTATGGTAGAAGAGGTGAAATAGAAGTGCGACTATGAAAGGAGCATAATGCTCTTTGTTAGACTAATGATTGTTTCTCCAGCAACTCTTGCCTTACAGAATCTACCTGTTACGCTCTCTATGGTAGAAGAGGTGAAGTAGAAGTGCGACTATGAAAGGAGCATAATGCTCTTTGTTAGACTAATGACTAGTTTCGCCAGCATATCTTGCCTTACAGAATCTATCTGTTACGCTTTCTATGGTAGAAGAGGTGAGATAGAAGTGCGACTATGAAAGGAGCATAATGCTCTTTGTTAGACTAATGATTGTTTCGCCAGCAACTCTTGCCTTACAGAATCTATCTGTTACGCTTTCTATGGTAGAAGAGGTGAGTTAGAAGTGCGACTATGAAAGGAGCATAATGCTCTTTGTTAGACTAATGATTGTTTCTCCAGGAACTCTTGCCTTACAGAATCTATCTGTTACGCTTTCTATGGTAGAAGAGGTGAGATAGAAGTGCGACTATGAAAGGAGCATAATGCACTTTGTTAGACTAATGATTGTTTCGCCAGCAACTCTTGCCTTACAGAATCTATCTGTTACGCTTTCTATGGTAGAAGAGGTGAGATAGAAGTGCGACTATGAAAGGAGCATAATGCTCTTTGTTAGACTAATGATTGTTTCTCCAGCAACTCTTGCCTTACAGAATCTACCTGTTACGCTCTCTATGGTAGAAGAGGTGAAGTAGAAGTGCGACTATGAAAGGAGCATAAGGCTCTTTGTTAGACTAATGACTAGTTTCGCCAGCAACTCTTGCCTTACAGAATCTACCTGTTACGCTCTCTATGGTAGAAGAGGTGAAATAGAAGTGTGACTATGATAGGAGCATAATGCTCTTTGTTAGACTAATGATTGTTTCTCCAGCAACTCTTGCCTTACAGAATCTACCTGTTATGCTCTCTATGGTAGAAGAGGTGAAATAGAAGTGCGACTATGAAAGGAGCATAATGCTCTTTGTTAGACTAATGATTGTTTCTCCAGCAACTCTTGCCTTACAGAATTTACCTGTTACGCTCTCTATGGTGGAAGAGGTGAAATAGAAGTGCGACTATGAAAGGAGCAAAATGCGCTTTGTTAGACTAATGACTAGTTTCTTCAGCAACTCTTGCCTTACAGTATCTACCTGTTACGCTCTCTATGGTAGAAGAGGTGAAATAGAAGTGCGACTATGAAAGGAGCATAATGCTCTTTGTTAGACTAATGATTGTTTCTCCAGCAACTCTTGCCTTACAGAATTTAAATGTTACGCTCTCTATGGTGGAAGAGGTGAAACAGAAGTGCGACTATTAAGGGAGCATAATGCGCTTTGTTAGACTAATGATTGTTTCTCCAGCAACTCTTGCCTTACAGAATCTACCTGTTACGCTCTCTATGGTAGAAGAGGTGAAATAGAAGTGCGACTATGAAAGGAGCATAATGCGCTTTGTTAGACTAATGATTGTTTCGCCAGCAACTCTTGCCTTACAGAATCTATCTGTTACGCTTTCTATGGTAGAAGAGGTGAAATAGAAGTGCGACTATGAAAGGAGCATAATCCTCTTTGTTAGACTAATGATTGTTTCTCCAGCAACTCTTGACTTACAGAATTTACCTGTTACGCTCTTTATGGTGGAAGAGGTGAAATAGAAGTGCGACTATGAAAGGAGCAAAATGCGCTTTGTTAGACTAATGACTAGATTCGCCAGCAACTCTTGCCTTACAGAATCTACCTGTTACGCTCTCTATGGTGGAAGAAGTGAGTTAGAAGTGGGACTATGAAAGGCGCATAATGCTCTTTATTAGACTAATGACTAGTTTCGCCAGCAACTCTTGCCTTACAGAATCTACCTGTTACGCTATCTATGGTGGAAGAGGTGAAATAGAAGTGGGATTATGAAAGGAGCATAATGCTCTTTGTTAGACTAATGACTAGTTTCGCCAGCAAATCTTGCCTTACAGAATCTACCTGTTACGCTCTCTATGGTGGAAGAGGTGAAATAGAAGTGGGATTATGAAAGGCGCATAATGCTCTTTATTAGACTAATGAATAGTTTCGCCAGCAACTCTTGCCTTACAGAATCTACCTGTTACGCTCTCTATGGTGGAAGAGGTGAAATAGAAGTGGGACTATGAAAGGAGCATAATGCTCTTTATTAGACTAATGACTAGTTTCGCCAGCAACTCTTGCCTTACAGAATCTACCTGTTAGGCTCTCTATGGTGGAGGAGGTGAAATAGAAGTGGGATTATGAAAGGAGCATAATGCTCTTTGTTAGACTAATGACTAGTTTCTCCAGCAACTCTTGCCTTACAGAATCTACCTGTTACGCTCTCTATGGTAGAAGTGGTGAAATAGAAGTGCGACTATGAAAGGAACATAATGCGCTTTGTTAGACTAATGATTGTTTCGCCAGCAACTCTTGCCTTACAGAATCTACCTGTTACGCTCTCTATGGTAGAAGAGGTGAAATAGAAGTGCGACTATGAAAGGAGCATAATGCTCTTTGTTAGACTAATGATTGTTTCTCCAGCAACTCTTGCCTTACAGAATCTACCTGTTACGCTCTCTATGGTAGAAGAGGTGAAATAGAAGTGCGACTATGAAAGGAGCATAATGCTGTTTGTTAGTCTAATGATTGTTTCTCCAGCAACTCTTGCCTTACAGAATTTACCTGTTACGCTCTCTATGGTGGAAGAGGCGATACAGAAGTGCGACTATGAAAAGAGCATAATGCACTTTGTTAGACTAATGATTGTTTCTCCAGCAACTCTTGCCTTACAGAATCTACCTGTTACGCTCTCTATGGTAGAAGAGGTGAAATAGAAGTGCGACTATGAAAGGAGCATAATGCTCTTTGTTAGACTAATGATTGTTTCTCCAGCAACTCTTGCCTTACAGAATCTACCTGTTACGCTCTCTATGGTAGAAGAGGTGAAGTAGAAGTGCGACTATGAAAGGAGCATAATGCTCTTTGTTAGACTAATGACTAGTTTCGCCAGCATATCTTGCCTTACAGAATCTATCTGTTACGCTTTCTATGGTAGAAGAGGTGAGATAGAAGTGCGACTATGAAAGGAGCATAATGCTCTTTGTTAGACTAATGATTGTTTCGCCAGCAACTCTTGCCTTACAGAATCTATCTGTTACGCTTTCTATGGTAGAAGAGGTGAGTTAGAAGTGCGACTATGAAAGGAGCATAATGCTCTTTGTTAGACTAATGATTGTTTCTCCAGGAACTCTTGCCTTACAGAATCTATCTGTTACGCTTTCTATGGTAGAAGAGGTGAGATAGAAGTGCGACTATGAAAGGAGCATAATGCACTTTGTTAGACTAATGATTGTTTCGCCAGCAACTCTTGCCTTACAGAATCTATCTGTTACGCTTTCTATGGTAGAAGAGGTGAGATAGAAGTGCGACTATGAAAGGAGCATAATGCTCTTTGTTAGACTAATGATTGTTTCTCCAGCAACTCTTGCCTTACAGAATCTACCTGTTACGCTCTCTATGGTAGAAGAGGTGAAGTAGAAGTGCGACTATGAAAGGAGCATAAGGCTCTTTGTTAGACTAATGACTAGTTTCGCCAGCAACTCTTGCCTTACAGAATCTACCTGTTACGCTCTCTATGGTAGAAGAGGTGAAATAGAAGTGTGACTATGATAGGAGCATAATGCTCTTTGTTAGACTAATGATTGTTTCTCCAGCAACTCTTGCCTTACAGAATCTACCTGTTATGCTCTCTATGGTAGAAGAGGTGAAATAGAAGTGCGACTATGAAAGGAGCATAATGCTCTTTGTTAGACTAATGATTGTTTCTCCAGCAACTCTTGCCTTACAGAATTTACCTGTTACGCTCTCTATGGTGGAAGAGGTGAAATAGAAGTGCGACTATGAAAGGAGCAAAATGCGCTTTGTTAGACTAATGACTAGTTTCTTCAGCAACTCTTGCCTTACAGTATCTACCTGTTACGCTCTCTATGGTAGAAGAGGTGAAATAGAAGTGCGACTATGAAAGGAGCATAATGCTCTTTGTTAGACTAATGATTGTTTCTCCAGCAACTCTTGCCTTACAGAATTTAAATGTTACGCTCTCTATGGTGGAAGAGGTGAAACAGAAGTGCGACTATTAAGGGAGCATAATGCGCTTTGTTAGACTAATGATTGTTTCTCCAGCAACTCTTGCCTTACAGAATCTACCTGTTACGCTCTCTATGGTAGAAGAGGTGAAATAGAAGTGCGACTATGAAAGGAGCATAATGCGCTTTGTTAGACTAATGATTGTTTCGCCAGCAACTCTTGCCTTACAGAATCTATCTGTTACGCTTTCTATGGTAGAAGAGGTGAAATAGAAGTGCGACTATGAAAGGAGCATAATCCTCTTTGTTAGACTAATGATTGTTTCTCCAGCAACTCTTGACTTACAGAATTTACCTGTTACGCTCTTTATGGTGGAAGAGGTGAAATAGAAGTGCGACTATGAAAGGAGCAAAATGCGCTTTGTTAGACTAATGACTAGATTCGCCAGCAACTCTTGCCTTACAGAATCTACCTGTTACGCTCTCTATGGTGGAAGAAGTGAAGTAGAAGTGGGACTATGAAAGGCGCATAATGCTCTTTATTAGACTAATGACTAGTTTCGCCAGCAACTCTTGCCTTACAGAATCTACCTGTTACGCTCTCTATGGTGGAAGAGGTGAAATAGAAGTGGGATTATGAAAGGAGCATAATGCTCTTTGTTAGACTAATGACTAGTTTCGCCAGCAACTCTTGCCTTACAGAATCTACCTGTTACGCTCTCTATGGTGGAAGAGGTGAAATAGAAGTGGGACTATGAAAGGAGCATAATGCTCTTTGTTAGACTAATGACTAGTTTCGCCAGCAAATCTTGCCTTACAGAATCTACCTGTTACGCTCTCTATGGTGGAAGAGGTGAAATAGAAGTGGGACTATGAAAGGCGCATAATGCTCTTTATTAGACTAATGAATAGTTTCGCCAGCAACTCTTGCCTTACAGAATCTACCTGTTACGCTCTCTATGGTGGAAGAGGTGAAATAGAAGTGGGACTATGAAAGGAGCATAATGCTCTTTGTTAGACTAATGACTATTTTCGCCAGCCAATCTTGCCTTACAGAATCTACCTGTTACGCTCTCTATGGTGGAAGAGGTGAAATAGAAATTGGACTATGAAAGGAACATAATGCTCTTTGTTAGACTAATGACTAGTTTCTCCAGCAACTCTTGCCTTACAGAATTTACCTGTTACGCTCTCTATGGTAGAAGAGGTGAAATAGAAGTGGGACTATGAACGGAACATAATGCTCTTTGTTAGACTAATGACTAGTTTCTCCAGCAACTCTTGCCTTACAGAATCTACCTGTTACGCTCTCTATGGTGGAAGAGGTGAAACAGAAGTGCGACTATTAAGGGAGCATAATGCGCTTTGTTAGACTAATGATTGTTTCTCCAGCAACTCTTGCCTTACAGAATCTACCTGTTACGCTCTCTATGGTAGAAGAGGTGAAATAGAAGTGCGACTATGAAAGGAGCATAATGCGCTTTGTTAGACTAATGACTAGTTTCGCCAGCAACTCTTGCCTTACAGAATCTACCTGTTACGCTCTCTATGGTGGAAGAAGTGAAGTAGAAGTGGGACTATGAAAGGCGCATAATGCTCTTTATTAGACTAATGACTAGTTTCGCCAGCAACTCTTGCCTTACAGAATCTACCTGTTACGCTCTCTATGGTGGAAGAGGTGAAATAGAAGTGGGATTATGAAAGGAGCATAATGCTCTTTGTTAGACTAATGACTAGTTTCGCCAGCAAATCTTGCCTTACAGAATCTACCTGTTACGCTCTCTATGGTGGAAGAGGTGAAATAGAAGTGGGATTATGAAAGGCGCATAATGCTCTTTGTTAGACTAATGATTGTTTCTCCAGGAACTCTTGCCTTACAGAATCTATCTGTTACGCTTTCTATGGTAGAAGAGGTGAGATAGAAGTGCGACTATGAAAGGAGCATAATGCACTTTGTTAGACTAATGATTGTTTCGCCAGCAACTCTTGCCTTACAGAATCTATCTGTTACGCTTTCTATGGTAGAAGAGGTGAGATAGAAGTGCGACTATGAAAGGAGCATAATGCTCTTTGTTAGACTAATGATTGTTTCTCCAGCAACTCTTGCCTTAAAGAATCTACCTGTTACGCTCTCTATGGTAGAAGAGGTGAAGTAGAAGTGCGACTATGAAAGGAGCATAAGGCTCTTTGTTAGACTAATGACTAGTTTCGCCAGCAACTCTTGCCTTACAGAATCTACCTGTTACGCTCTCTATGGTAGAAGAGGTGAAATAGAAGTGTGACTATGATAGGAGCATAATGCTCTTTGTTAGACTAATGATTGTTTCTCCAGCAACTCTTGCCTTACAGAATCTACCTGTTATGCTCTCTATGGTAGAAGAGGTGAAATAGAAGTGCGACTATGAAAGGAGCATAATGCTCTTTGTTAGACTAATGATTGTTTCTCCAGCAACTCTTGCCTTACAGAATTTACCTGTTACGCTCTCTATGGTGGAAGAGGTGAAATAGAAGTGCGACTATGAAAGGAGCAAAATGCGCTTTGTTAGACTAATGACTAGTTTCTTCAGCAACTCTTGCCTTACAGTATCTACCTGTTACGCTCTCTATGGTAGAAGAGGTGAAATAGAAGTGCGACTATGAAAGGAGCATAATGCTCTTTGTTAGACTAATGATTGTTTCTCCAGCAACTCTTGCCTTACAGAATTTAAATGTTACGCTCTCTATGGTGGAAGAGGTGAAACAGAAGTGCGACTATTAAGGGAGCATAATGCGCTTTGTTAGACTAATGATTGTTTCTCCAGCAACTCTTGCCTTACAGAATCTACCTGTTACGCTCTCTATGGTAGAAGAGGTGAAATAGAAGTGCGACTATGAAAGGAGCATAATGCGCTTTGTTAGACTAATGATTGTTTCGCCAGCAACTCTTGCCTTACAGAATCTATCTGTTACGCTTTCTATGGTAGAAGAGGTGAAATAGAAGTGCGACTATGAAAGGAGCATAATCCTCTTTGTTAGACTAATGATTGTTTCTCCAGCAACTCTTGACTTACAGAATTTACCTGTTACGCTCTTTATGGTGGAAGAGGTGAAATAGAAGTGCGACTATGAAAGGAGCAAAATGCGCTTTGTTAGACTAATGACTAGATTCGCCAGCAACTCTTGCCTTACAGAATCTACCTGTTACGCTCTCTATGGTGGAAGAAGTGAAGTAGAAGTGGGACTATGAAAGGCGCATAATGCTCTTTATTAGACTAATGACTAGTTTCGCCAGCAACTCTTGCCTTACAGAATCTACCTGTTACGCTCTCTATGGTGGAAGAGGTGAAATAGAAGTGGGATTATGAAAGGAGCATAATGCTCTTTGTTAGACTAATGACTAGTTTCGCCAGCAACTCTTGCCTTACAGAATCTACCTGTTACGCTCTCTATGGTGGAAGAGGTGAAATAGAAGTGGGACTATGAAAGGAGCATAATGCTCTTTGTTAGACTAATGACTAGTTTCGCCAGCAAATCTTGCCTTACAGAATCTACCTGTTACGCTCTCTATGGTGGAAGAGGTGAAATAGAAGTGGGACTATGAAAGGCGCATAATGCTCTTTATTAGACTAATGAATAGTTTCGCCAGCAACTCTTGCCTTACAGAATCTACCTGTTACGCTCTCTATGGTGGAAGAGGTGAAATAGAAGTGGGACTATGAAAGGAGCATAATGCTCTTTGTTAGACTAATGACTATTTTCGCCAGCCAATCTTGCCTTACAGAATCTACCTGTTACGCTCTCTATGGTGGAAGAGGTGAAATAGAAATTGGACTATGAAAGGAACATAATGCTCTTTGTTAGACTAATGACTAGTTTCTCCAGCAACTATTGCCTTACAGAATTTACCTGTTACGCTCTCTATGGTAGAAGAGGTGAAATAGAAGTGGGACTATGAACGGAACATAATGCTCTTTGTTAGACTAATGACTAGTTTCTCCAGCAACTCTTGCCTTACAGAATCTACCTGTTACGCTCTCTATGGTAGAAGAGGTGAAATAGAAGTGCGACTATGAAAGGAGCATAATGCTCTTTGTTAGACTAATGATTGTTTCTCCAGCAACTCTTGCCTTACAGAATTTACCTGTTACGCTCTCTATGGTGGAAGAGGTGAAACAGAAGTGCGACTATTAAGGGAGCATAATGCGCTTTGTTAGACTAATGATTGTTTCTCCAGCAACTCTTGCCTTACAGAATCTACCTGTTACGCTCTCTATGGTAGAAGAGGTGAAATAGAAGTGCGACTATGAAAGGAGCATAATGCGCTTTGTTAGACTAATGACTAGTTTCGCCAGCAACTCTTGCCTTACAGAATCTACCTGTTACGCTCTCTATGGTGGAAGAAGTGAAGTAGAAGTGGGACTATGAAAGGCGCATAATGCTCTTTATTAGACTAATGACTAGTTTCGCCAGCAACTCTTGCCTTACAGAATCTACCTGTTACGCTCTCTATGGTGGAAGAGGTGAAATAGAAGTGGGATTATGAAAGGAGCATAATGCTCTTTGTTAGACTAATGACTAGTTTCGCCAGCAAATCTTGCCTTACAGAATCTACCTGTTACGCTCTCTATGGTGGAAGAGGTGAAATAGAAGTGGGATTATGAAAGGCGCATAATGCTCTTTATTAGACTAATGAATAGTTTCGCCAGCAACTCTTGCCTTACAGAATCTACCTATTACGCTCTCTATGGTGGAAGAGGTGAAATAGAAGTGGGACTATGAACGGAACATAATGCTCTTTGTTAGACTAATGACTAGTTTCTCCAGCAACTTTTGCCTTACAGAATCTACCTGTTACGCTCTCTATGGTAGAAGAGGTGAAATAGAAGTGCGACTATGTAAGGAGCATAATGCTCTTTGTTAGACTAATGATTGTTTCTCCAGCAACTCTTGCCTTACAGAATTTACCTGTTACGCTCTCTATGGTGGAAGAGGTGAAACAGAAGTGCGACTATGAAAGGAGCATAATGCTCTTTGTTAGACTAATGATTGTTTCTCCAGCAACTCTTGCCTTACAGAATCTATCTGTTACGCTTTCTATGGTAGAAGAGGTGAAATAGAAGTGCGACTATGAAAGGAGCATAATCCTCTTTGTTAGACTAATGATTGTTTCTCCAGCAACTCTCGCCTTACAGAATTTACCTGTTACGCTCTCTATGGTGGAAGAGGTGAAATAGAAGTGCGACTATGAAGGGAGCATAATGCGCTTTGTTAGACTATGACTAGTTTCGCCAGCAACTCTTGCCTTACAGAATCTACCTGTTACGCTCTCTATGGTGGAAGAAGTGAGTTAGAAGTGGGACTATGAAAGGCGCATAATGCTCTTTATTAGACTAATGACTAGTTTCGCCAGCAACTCTTGCCTTACAGAATCTACCTGTTACGCTATCTATGGTGGAAGAGGTGAAATAGAAGTGGGATTATGAAAGGAGCATAATGCTCTTTGTTAGACTAATGACTAGTTTCGCCAGCAAATCTTGCCTTACAGAATCTACCTGTTACGCTCTCTATGGTGGAAGAGGTGAAATAGAAGTGGGATTATGAAAGGCGCATAATGCTCTTTATTAGACTAATGAATAGTTTCGCCAGCAACTCTTGCCTTACAGAATCTACCTGTTACGCTCTCTATGGTGGAAGAGGTGAAATAGAAGTGGGACTATGAAAGGAGCATAATGCTCTTTATTAGACTAATGACTAGTTTCGCCAGCAACTCTTGCCTTACAGAATCTACCTGTTAGGCTCTCTATGGTGGAGGAGGTGAAATAGAAGTGGGATTATGAAAGGAGCATAATGCTCTTTGTTAGACTAATGACTAGTTTCTCCAGCAACTCTTGCCTTACAGAATCTACCTGTTACGCTCTCTATGGTAGAAGTGGTGAAATAGAAGTGCGACTATGAAAGGAACATAATGCGCTTTGTTAGACTAATGATTGTTTCGCCAGCAACTCTTGCCTTACAGAATCTACCTGTTACGCTCTCTATGGTAGAAGAGGTGAAATAGAAGTGCGACTATGAAAGGAGCATAATGCTCTTTGTTAGACTAATGATTGTTTCTCCAGCAACTCTTGCCTTACAGAATCTACCTGTTACGCTCTCTATGGTAGAAGAGGTGAAATAGAAGTGCGACTATGAAAGGAGCATAATGCTGTTTGTTAGTCTAATGATTGTTTCTCCAGCAACTCTTGCCTTACAGAATTTACCTGTTACGCTCTCTATGGTGGAAGAGGCGATACAGAAGTGCGACTATGAAAGGAGCATAATGCACTTTGTTAGACTAATGATTGTTTCTCCAGCAACTCTTGCCTTACAGAATCTACCTGTTACGCTCTCTATGGTAGAAGAGGTGAAATAGAAGTGCGACTATGAAAGGAGCATAATGCTCTTTGTTAGACTAATGATTGTTTCTCCAGCAACTCTTGCCTTACGGAATCTACCTGTTACGCTCTCTATGGTAGAAGAGGTGAAGTAGAAGTGCGACTATGAAAGGAGCATAATGCTCTTTGTTAGACTAATGACTAGTTTCGCCAGCAACTCTTGCCTTACAGAATCTATCTGTTACGCTTTCTATGGTAGAAGAGGTGAGATAGAAGTGCGACTATGAAAGGAGCATAATGCTCTTTGTTAGACTAATGATTGTTTCGCCAGCAACTCTTGCCTTACAGAATCTATCTGTTACGCTTTCTATGGTAGAAGAGGTGAGATAGAAGTGCGACTATGAAAGGAGCATAATGCTCTTTGTTAGACTAATGATTGTTTCTCCAGCAACTCTTGCCTTACAGAATCTATCTGTTACGCTTTCTATGGTAGAAGAGGTGAGATAGAAGTGCGACTATGAAAGGAGCATAATGCACTTTGTTAGACTAATGATTGTTTCGCCAGCAACTCTTGCCTTACAGAATCTATCTGTTACGCTTTCTATGGTAGAAGAGGTGAGATAGAAGTGCGACTATGAAAGGAGCATAATGCTCTTTGTTAGACTAATGATTGTTTCTCCAGCAACTCTTGCCTTACAGAATCTACCTGTTACGCTCTCTATGGTAGAAGAGGTGAAGTAGAAGTGCGACTATGAAAGGAGCATAATGCTCTTTGTTAGACTAATGACTAGTTTCGCCAGCAACTCTTGCCTTACAGAATCTACCTGTTACGCTCTCTATGGTAGAAGATGTGAAATAGAAGTGTGACTATGAAAGGAGCATAATGCTCTTTGTTAGACTAATGATTGTTTCTCCAGCAACTCTTGCCTTACAGAATCTACCTGTTATGCTCTCTATGGTAGAAGAGGTGAAATAGAAGTGCGACTATGAAAGGAGCATAATGCTCTTTGTTAGACTAATGATTGTTTCTCCAGCAACTCTTGCCTTACAGAATTTACCTGTTACGCTCTCTATGGTGGAAGAGGTGAAATAGAAGTGCGACTATGAAAGGAGCATAATGCGCTTTGTTAGACTAATGATTGTTTCTCCAGCAACTCTTGCTTTATAGAATCTACCTGTTACGCTCTCTATGGTAGAAGAGGTGAAATAGAAGTGCGACTATGAAAGGAGCATAATGCTCTTTGTTAGACTAATGATTGTTTCTCCAGCAACTCTTGCCTTACAGAATTTACCTGTTACGCTCTCTATGGTAGAAGAGGTGAAATAGAAGTGCGACTATGAAAGGAGCATAATGCGCTTTGTTAGACTAATGATTGTTTCACCAGCAACTCTTAACTGAAATTTATCCACTCTTTATAACGGCAAAGCAGTGCTTACCCCATATCAAGATCATCATTACAATATCGTTGGCTATGGTTCGCTCCACTTTGTCCAACTATAAAGTTCTACAGGATTCAATGGCATTGACAGCAATAAAACCTTTTCAGTGATAATGCGCTGACACAAATGTCCACTTATGAAACAAATTAACCTAACCTAAATTTAATATAACGATTTCATATCAATACAAACATGTCTATAGGTAGTTTTTTTGTAAAAAACCGTCAGGTCAATTTTATTGATTTGTACATTACGTCAATTGATGTCTGTATAAGTGTTTATTCGTAATATGTCTATTTCATCAAACAAAATGAAATCCTAGAAAAAAAATCATAATTAATAGAGTTAAAAAGTATATATGTATGACCTTATCTATCTATCTATATATATTTGAAGTGTTTATGCGTAAACAATTGTACAATAATTTCTTATCTATTTCCTAATGCAGTTTTTTTCGTTTTGTAAGAAGTACATCCAGTATTTGCAAAATATTTTACATTACTATAAAACATTGTAACTAATCTCATTAACACAAGCAATATTAGTCCATAATTCTAGACTTCATTTTATATTTACAATAGAAGTGCTTTTGGTTTCCATTCTCTGTCTAGAAAATATTGAGTGTTAGAACTCTCTGCTTAGCCCACTCTGCTGAGCATTGATTGTTGAATAAAGAATTCACAGGTGTTTTTGAAAACATCATTGAGTTGTTTATTGTTTAAAAGTATGAGTTATTTAATATCAAGTGAAAGAAACCAGGCTTCAGAATTGATTTTAAGATAATAGTATAAAAGACAATTTAATACTAATTATTTTATTTTATTCAATAATTTCTTAGACTTTTCAGCCATTTTTTGTTTCCTGAAGCCATTTAGAATATTATTAAAGCAACAAAAACAATATAGATTATTATTTATGTGTCGCTATTGTGAAAGGTTTTGTATTTGAGAATGGCCTAAGGAGAGTGTAAATAACTTAGGTTATTAGGTAAATGGGAATACTAAATTAAATTATTTAACTCGTCCATTTTCTTGTGCACTTTGTCAGGCCCTATAATTTACAATTGAATTTCGTTAATCCGTTCCAAACTCTTGGTATCTGTGAATCACGATTATATTTGTGAACGTAGAATATTTATAGTTTTATAGGTGTAAGATGAAATGTTCATCACATATACAGGCAGGATCATTAAAAATGTTACCTCACTACAAAGCATATAGGCATATTCAAGAGTACAGAGGGGACCTACAGCTGGGTGGGGGTGGGGGTTAAAGCTATCGATCATATTTAGATATAATCAAATTAATGCTATAAGTTTGCACAGCCTTCTTGATGGCGTCCTTATGAGTTGTTAACAAGTTTTAGTCAACGCTAGTTTATAAACTGCAAGGTCAAGGAGATCCTGTTAGTTGTGTCTGTTGTAAAAGTAGTTCGGTTCCTTATGGTATCCTAATGACAGTGCTAATTATTTATTTTGTTCTAAGTTTTAATAAATAATAATCAGGAAATGACATAAGTAAATATTAATATTAAATTTTATATTGGAAATATTTTAAACATATAACAATATCTTCTAAAAGATGAGTAAAAAGTTAAAAGACAGTTACTGAAATAAACGAGCACCAACAGAAAACAAACTGTAGACTTTCACCCTTAGCAAATACTAAAATTGCGTCCTCACCTCTACTGCGGTTGAAGTCTACTTGATATGCAAAATAAATATTATATATTATATTATATTATTATATAATAATATGTTTATACCATATTACTTGTCATCGTAATTTTCTTTTATTATCAGAGCCAGTGGATCATTATGTCCTTACCTTTGTTCCACGTAATCATGTCTCCCTTTTTTTATCATTTCCTTACAAGTAGGTGTATCAGGTAGGCTCTTGTGTATGACATAGTAGACAGTCGATCTGATACTAGTACATTTCAGTGGGTAAGAGATGCTATAATCCCTCCGTATATCAAGCACTAGGATAGTTTATAACCCCTGTTGATATCCCTAATCCTACTTAAGCCTAATGTTCGCAATTCTGTTCTATGTTTCGTAGGCAATGTTGTAAATAGACACACTGGATGATCGCTTTAAAACTACTAAGAATAAAATAGAGTAATTAAATAAAAATAAAAGAACAGACGTTTTACGGATGATTAAAAAGGTTACAAGAAATAACAACGCTCCTAATGCCTTTGGAAAACTGACTTTGGTAAATATAGTGAGCTAAACACCAGTCAAGGATAAAGAATTTGACAGCAACTATGATAATGATACAAGGCTAGGTGGGTGTAGAAAGGAAATCTAATCCCCTTCATTTCAGTTTAAAGATTAGCTCTATTTACCTCCACTAAGTATGATTTTGGCAGTTTGTCTTCAAGAAATATCTTAATGAACTAATACACTCCTGAAAAATTGTATTTGCAATTTACTGTCACAGCCCATGTTCATACGCATGTACACACTATCCTACTTGTCTATGTATACTCAAGCAGGGTAGCATTAAAAATTAGGAATATAAGAAATGTAATATTTTGTACTTTGTATTTTTCAGGGAAAAAGTCGAACTGCGTTCCAGCGCGTAACAAAAATGTAGAAGACATGACCAACGAAGAGAAGATTGCTCTTGAGGGACGTCCCAAACTGGGCACAGTGTCAAGAGTTCAGATTAACATCAGGGAAAGCGATGAGTTTAAGGTGAGGTGCAGATAGGTTACAGGCCACGCGTTCGTGTATTTCACGATGTTCATGGGGTAAAATCGAGTAAAATTAACGCGTGGAGTGTCTGATTGCTAATACGTGGGTTTATATCTAATATCAGGGGCTTCCAGCATTTACTCTTTCTTTCAGAGCTTATAAATCCCTCTAAATATTTTACTTTTCTCTCATCATTACTACCCTCTTTAAAATACTAATTTATTACTACTCTGCTCTGCGAAATATTATTTTGTTACGTATGAGCAAATAAAGTTACAAGCAATTGTGATTTTTATTTTACTTGAAAGTTCGTTATTATTTGAAAATAAAATGGTGACATAGGTAATTATATTGTTGTTTCCTAATTACAAAATGTAATATATCAAACGTTTTAACATTGCACACATTTATAAAAAACTTCCACACAGTTCGCATAAATAGAATTTTTTAAAAATAAAAATATGCTAGACACGAAATGTAAGACGACGCTTTTTAAACTCGATTAAAATATAGCCTACTAAACAATATCAGAAAATAATGTTTATCAATAAAAAGAAAGAAAATATGTTATATTGTTGCGAAAATAATTCTGAAATACTGTTTGGATTTTAATATACATATTTCTGTTACGTTTGAATATAATAGAATTCCTTTTTAAGCATAAAATGTTATAGGTAATGTATGAATTGGGTGTGTAATGAGCTAATACAGCCTCCCACTCTTACTAGTGTGTTGTAGCTAGTTCAAAAAAAATTATTTCCAATGAAGGTTGGTAAAAGTATTTTAGAAATCTAACAGATTTATAAGAAAATAATAAATTAATAGTAATAAGAAAGGTGTAGTCTTGGTTCCATTCTGATGGCGCCACTATGTTACCACTTCAGACGATGCCGCGTTTTAACAGGGCTATATTTCAGTGAAGCTTAAAGACCATATCCTAATTGCTTAGCCTGTGTGTTTGTGTGTGTGTGTGTGTGTGTGTGTTTGTTCGTTTTGTTTTGTGTGTGCGTGTGTGTGTGTGTTTGTTTTGTTGTGTGTGTGTGTGTGTGAGTTTGTTTCTTTTGTTGTGTGTGTGTGTTTGTTTCGTTGTTTGTGTGTGTGTGTATTTGTGTGGTGTGTGTGTTTGTGTATTTGTGTGTTTGTGTATGTTTGTGCGTGTGTGTGTGTGTTCGTGTTTATGTATGTGTGTGTGTGTGTGTGTGTGTGTGTGTGTGTTTGTGTGTGTGTGTGTGTGTCTGTGCTTGTGTGTGTGTGTATGTGTGTGTGTGTGTGTGTGTGTGTGTGTCTGTGTGTGTGTGTGTGTGTGTGTGTGTGTGTCTGTGCTTGTGTGTGTGTGTATGTGTGTGAGTGATGTGATAAAATCTAATCTATTTTTTCTGCCTTCAGTACGCTACAAAGTTAAATTTGTGTGAGTGTGTGTGTGTGTGTGTGTGTGTGTGTGTGTGTATGTGTGTGTGTGTGTGTGTGTGTGTGTGTGTGTGTGTGTGTGTGTGTGTGTGTGTGTGTGTGTGTGTGTGTGTGTGTGTGTGTGTGTGTGTGTCTGTGCTTGTGTGTTCTGTGCTTGTGTGTGTGTGTATGTGTGTGAGTGATGTGATAAAATCTAATCTATTTTTTCTGCCTTCAGTACGCTACAAAGTTAAATTTGTGTGTGTGTGTGTGTGTGTGTGTGTGTGTGTGTGTGTATGTGTGTGTGTGTGTGTGTGTGTGTGAGTGTGTGTGTGTGTGTGTGTGTATGTGTATGTTTGTGCGTGTGTGTGTGTGTGTGTGTGTGTGTGTTCGTGTTTGTGTCTGTGTGTCTGAGTGAGTGTGTATGTGTGTGTGTGTGTGTGTGTGTGTGTGTGTGTGTGTGTGTGTGTGTGTGTGTGTGTGTGTGTTTGTACGTGTGTGTGTGTGTGTGTTCGTGTTTGTGTCTGTGTGTCTGAGTGTGTGTGCGTGTGTGTGTGTGTGTGTGTGTGTGTGTTTGTGTGTGTGTGTGTGTGTTTGTGTGTGTGTGTATGTGTGTGAGTGATATGATCAAATCTAATCTATTTTTTCTGCCTTCAGTACGCTACAAAGTCAAAACTTGTAAATACGAGAAATTACGTAATATGCCTCGTCGTAAATCTGTTCCAGATATTCCGTAATACATCTACTATGAGTCAAGTTTTCACTTACTTTAATTATACATGCTTTAAATCATTACAGGGACTTTTGTCGGAAAATGATTTAAATATAACTGGTAAATCACCTCTAATGAAAGGTGAAAACATTTGTTAGAAGTAGAACCGACAGCATTATGAGCCCCATGTTTTCTTGTAAAATCTGTAAAGAAAACTCATCTTCGAAAATCCTACGGGAAACGCCTTTATGACGAGAAATGAAAGTTTTTCTCCATCTCTCAAACAGGTTTCCACTTAATAATGTCACTTATAAACTATTTTAAAATCTAACAAATTAGGTTCAAAACTACAAGTTTTTTTATAAAGTGATGTAACCATTTAGCTTTTATTTCTGTGCTAATAACGACAAAACATGTTGCAGAATACTGTGGACAAGCTGGTGGAGAAACGAGGAGTGTCAGCGGTGTCCGTGTCGACATCGTCATGGGGAGAACAGTTTGCGGACGCAATCAGAGTCAACCCAGGTAAGCGCAGCTGTTCTGGGGGCGTAAACGTTGCTGGCTTTACTGCACAAAATTATAAACATATAGGACCTACCTTTATCACTATAAATTATAGAAGAGGTTGAAATGTTCGAAATTAAGTTACAAAGTTGTTAACGTATTACAATTTAAAAGAAAGAATTTGAATTGTTTCCAGGCAACACAATTATACGTTATGTTTTTTGAAGTTTTATTGCGATATTTTTATAGCAATTTATTATTTTCAATTTTGATACAGTTAACTGCTGGTAATTTTGATATGGTTACCTGGAGTCCATTTGGATACGGTTGACTACAGTAATTAAGGCGAAGAAACTAGGACTAACAAGAGGCATATTAGCCCCTGGTTCTGGTAATAGATTAAATCTTGGCACTGCTTGTCACGGTCAATTTGTTAAACCTACTTCCTCCTATTGATGTCCTTTATGCACTGAAGAAAAAGGAGGAGTAACTAGGACCAACAATGGGCAAATTCGCCCCTAGTTCTGGTAATAGATTAAATCTTGGCACTGCTTGTCACAGTCCCTTTGTTAAACCTACTCCTTATCGATGTCTTTTACGTACTGAAGGAAAAGGAAGAAAAACTAGGTCCATCAATGTGCAAATTATCCTCTGGCTCTGGTAATATATTAAATGGCAGTACTGCTTGTCATGGTCCCATTATTAAACCTACTCCTTATCGAGGTCGTTTATTCGACGACCTTAGAAGACACTAAGATTAACAATAGGCGTATTAGATCCTGATGTTTCTAACAGAAAATATCATTTCGTTGCATACCCCGGTCTCATAACTTTCAATAATCTCTATCAGGGAATTTATACGCTTAACGAAAGAGGACGAAACTAGGACTAGATAAGAACATAGTAGCCCCTGGCTCTGGCAATAGAGACAATAAGGGCATTTCTAGGCAGATCCCACTATTAGATAGACTCTTTATCGGGGTCAATAGGCGCTAAGCAAAGTAACAAAAAAGTAACCTAACAGTGGACACTAACTGCGGCAAAAGAGTATATTATGGAAATGCATATCGCGCTCTCGCATTTCTCCTTACTCTATCGAGGCTCTCAGGCGCTGAGCAAAAAAGCAAAACCGTAGACCTGACAATGGACACAGTAACCCTGGCAATAGAGAATATTAAGGCATTGCATAACCCTATCTCATAGTTTTCCTTACTCTCTATCGGGGCTTTTACGCGCTGAGCGAAATAGGAAAAAAGTATTAGGGACAACAATGGGCACAGTAACCCTGGCAATAGAGAATATTATGCATTGCATAACGCTATCTCATAGTTTTCCATACTCTCTATCGGGGCATTTACGCGCTGAGCGAAATAGAAAAAAAGTATTAAGAACAACAATGGACACAGTAACCCAGGCAATAGAGAATATTAAGGCATTGCATAACCCTATCTCATAGTTTTCCTTACTCTCTATCGGGGCTTTTACGCGCTGAGCGAAATAGGAAAAAAGTATTAGGGACAACAATGGGCACAGTAACCCTGGCAATAGAGAATATTATGCATTGCATAACGCTATCTCATAGTTTTCCTTACTCTCTATCGGGGCATTTACGCGCTGAGCGAAATAGAAAAAAGTATTAGGGACAACAATGGGCACAGTAACCCTGGCAATAGAGAATATTATGCATTGCATAACGCTATCTCATAGTTTTCCTTACTCTCTATCGGGGCTTTTACGCGCTGAGCGAAATAGGAAAAAAGGATTAGGGACAACAATGGGCACAGTAACCCTGGCAATAGAGAATATTATGCATTGCATAACGCTATCTCATAGTTTTCCTTACTCTCTATCGGGGCATTTACGCGCTGAGCGAAATAGAAAAAAAGTATTAAGAACAACAATGGACACAGTAACCCAGGCAATAGAGAATATTATGCATTGCATAACGCTATCTCATAATTTTCCTTACTCTCTATCGGGGCATTTACGCACTGAGCGAAATAGAAAAAAAGTATTAAGAACAACAATGGACACAGTAGCCCAGGCAATAGAGAATATTATGCATTGCATAACGCTATCTCATAGTTTTCCTTACTCTCTATCGGGGCATTTACGCGCTGAGCGAAATAAAAAAAAAGTATTAAGAACAACAATGGACACAGTAACCCAGGCAATAGAGAATATTATGCATTGCATAACGCTATCTCATAGTTTTCCTTACTCTCTATCGGGGCATTTACGCGCTGAGCGAAATAGAAAAAAAGTATTAAGAACAACAATGGACACAGTAACCCAGGCAATAGAGAATATTATGCATTGCATAACGCTATCTCATAGTTTTCCTTACTCTCTATCGGGGCATTTACGCGCTGAGCGAAATAGAAAAAAAGTATTAAGAACAACAATGGACACAGTAACCCAGGCAATAGAGAATATTATGCATTGCATAACGCTATCTCATAGTTTTCCTTACTCTCTATCGGGGCATTTACGCGCTGAGCGAAATAGAAAAAAAGTATTAAGAACAACAATGGACACAGTAACCCAGGCAATAGAGAATATTATGCATTGCATAACGCTATCTCATAGTTTTCCTTACTCTCTATCGGGGCTTTTACGCGCTGAGCGAAATAGGAAAAAAGGATTAGGGACAACAATGGGCACAGTAACCCTGGCAATAGAGAATATTATGCATTGCATAACGCTATCTCATAGTTTTCCTTACTCTCTATCGGGGCATTTACGCGCTGAGCGAAATAGAAAAAAAGTATTAAGAACAACAATGGACACAGTAACCCAGGCAATAGAGAATATTATGCATTGCATAACGCTATCTCATAATTTTCCTTACTCTCTATCGGGGCATTTACGCACTGAGCGAAATAGAAAAAAAGTATTAAGAACAACAATGGACACAGTAGCCCAGGCAATAGAGAATATTATGCATTGCATAACGCTATCTCATAGTTTTCCTTACTCTCTATCGGGGCATTTACGCGCTGAGCGAAATAGAAAAAAAGTATTAAGAACAACAATGGACACAGTAACCCAGGCAATAGAGAATATTATGCATTGCATAACGCTATCTCATAGTTTTCCTTACTCTCTATCGGGGCATTTACGCGCTGAGCGAAATAGAAAAAAAGTATTAAGAACAACAATGGACACAGTAACCCAGGCAATAGAGAATATTATGCATTGCATAACGCTATCTCATAGTTTTCCTTACTCTCTATCGGGGCATTTACGCGCTGAGCGAAATAGAAAAAAAGTATTAAGAACAACAATGGACACAGTAACCCAGGCAATAGAGAATATTATGCATTGCATAACGCTATCTCATAGTTTTCCTTACTCTCTATCGGGGCATTTACGCGCTGAGCGAAATAGAAAAAAAGTATTAAGAACAACAATGGACACAGTAACCCAGGCAATAGAGAATATTATGCATTGCATAACGCTATCTCATAGTTTTCCTTACTCTCTATCGGGGCATTTACGCGCTGAGCGAAATAGAAAAAAAGTATTAAGAACAACAATGGGCACAGTAACCCTGGCAATAGAGAATATTATGCATTGCATAACGCTATCTCATAGTTTTCCTTACTCTCTATCGGGGCATTTACGCGCTGAGCGAAATAGAAAAAAAGTATTAAGAACAACAATGGACACAGTAACCCAGGCAATAGAGAATATTATGCATTGCATAACGCTATCTCATAGTTTTCCTTACTCTCTATCGGGGCATTTACGCGCTGAGCGAAATAGAAAAAAAGTATTAAGAACAACAATGGACACAGTAACCCAGGCAATAGAGAATATTATGCATTGCATAACGCTATCTCATAGTTTTCCTTACTCTCTATCGGGGCTTTTACGCGCTGAGCGAAATAGGAAAAAAGTATTAGGGACAACAATGGGCACAGTAACCCTGGCAATAGAGAATATTAAGGCATTGCATAACGCTATCTCATAGTTTTCCTTACTCTCTATCGGGGCTTTTACGCGCTGAGCGAAATAGGAAAAAAGTATTAGGGACAACAGTGGGCACAGTAACCCTAGCAATAGAGAATATTAAGGCATTGCATAACGCTATCTCATAGTTTTCCTTATTCTCTATCGGGGCTTTTACGCGCTGAGCGAAATAGAAAAAAAGTATTAAGAACAACAATGGACACAGTAACCCAGGCAATAGAGAATATTAAGGCATTGCATAACGCTATCTCATAGTTTTCCATACTCTCTATCGGGGCTTTTACGCGCTGAGCGAAATAGGAAAAAAGTATTAGGGACAACAATGGGCACAGTAACCCTGGCAATAGAGAATATTATGCATTGCATAACGCTATCTCATAGTTTTCCTTACTCTCTATCGGGGCATTTACGCGCTGAGCGAAATAGAAAAAAAGTATTAAGAACAACAATGGACACAGTAACCCAGGCAATAGAGAATATTATGCATTGCTTAACGCGGTCTCATTATTAGACATTATTTCTATCGGGGTCTTTCGGCGCTGGAGAAAAAGGAGGAGAAAATAGGACTGACGTTGGACATAGTATCCCATGGTCTTCCCTATAGAGAATATTATGACATTTCGTGATAGTACTTTATTTTTATACCTACTTTCTTTTTGGGTCTCATGGCGTTAAAAGAAAGATCAAGAAAGCAGGATCTACAAGGAACGTAAATTCCCTGGACCTGGCATTAAAAAAAGAAAACGTACCATCGGGTGAGCAGATAGTTTAACTGCAGTTGCATTACTCTTTACAGGAGTCACTGTGGAGTGTATACTCCTAATCGGCTTGATGAGTCATGAAATAAGTTAATGCGAATCAAGAGTCATTACTCATGACACAAGCCTCTCTGAAGGGAAGATAAATAACAATAAACAGTCATCGAAAGCATTTGTAAAGCCTTACAGGTTTGGTATGGGTTTATAGATAGATTGTTAACAAGATTTGTTTTCCTGACTCCTATAAAGAACATGTCAACTTCAGGGATGCGATATTTTTTCATGTGAGTTGATATTCTCCCTCTATAGTGAGATTCACTCCCATACAATACGATGTCCATATATGGTTAAACATAACCTACATTCTATATGTACATCTTGCAAACACCACTTTATAGCTCCAATATTAAGTAAGTGCTTCTCGAACAACTTAACTCATAATTTACCTTCATATGTAGGTGGGCACCAAACACCTGCTGCACGTTAACCTTTCCTAAAACGTAACATGACCTTCACAATCACTTGTTGCTAATGGCTTTCTCCGACACCTGTTGCAAGTTGACTTCCCTCATCACAAGATATTACTTGACCATTCTGATCGTCTGTTGTACGTTGACTTTTCCCCAAGTCGTTCCTAATTGGATTTTCGTAACACATGTCTTTAAGTTCTTTTCTTCTTGCAGCTTTAAGATGACACTTCATCATAGTCTCTACAATACAATGTCTATTATCCACTAGCGCACTACCTTATAAGCTTCACCACGAGCTATCTTTGTGAGTTAGTGAATACAAGACATTTTATTATAGTAACTATGGCTTAATGTGTTTTGCTTTGAATTTTGTAACGTTTGGTTTACGTTTTGATGTAGTATCAATATTTATTAGTAAATAATTTTTTCGAAATAAATTAATTACGTTGTTTATATGATAATGTAGCAAATAAATGTTTACGCCCTGAGAATATTCCAGTTCCGAATTGAAACCTAGAGCACAGGTTTAAGGCTAAATAATGGTTACTATTTATTTGGAATAAACTGTGCTTAAATTATATTAAGCATTACGTATAAACCTCTAACCACAAATATTTTTATTTTATCCTGATTTACATTTCGGTTACAAAGCACCCACCTTAGAGTCATACCAAACAATACTTTATTTATATAGGTAGACACAAAAGTAAAAATAATGTTGGATGGAGGTCTTTGCGTAATACATATTAACAATGAAAGGTTGTTTCAATTTTTATTGCAAACAAACCATTTTATGAATAAACAATACTATTATTTGTAGTTTGTTTACCCAATTTGTTGGTACCCTGTTAATTTTGGTTTTCATAGCTTGCTTAAGCAGTTTGTGCTCTTCTTTCAGACCTGGAAGAGCCCGAAAATGAAGGCCCACCAGAAGCTCCCGGCTGCGGCGACTATGTTATTCACTATTTAACGCTATTCTGGAAACTGTTATTTGCTTTCGTCCCTCCATCAGGTAAATTATGGCCTATAGTTTTAAGCAAAAAAAAAAAAAAAAACAATAATGTTCACCTACATCACCGAACATGAGGTTTGGAAATATATGTTCCTTTAAATATAATTGATTTGAAGATCATAATAAAAGTAAATCTAATTATTATATAATGAAATATTGCGCTATTAAAAATATTTCTATAAACAGTACTTATTCTGTGTATAATAAATTATAATTATTTTGCACCTTTAAAGCGTTAATAACAATTACCTATACCATTATACAGGTTGTAAATTATTTTATTATAATTTACCTTGATTAATTCTTTTTCTTATCTATTTTAATTCCAAAATTAACTGATTTTACAGTTTACGATAATTTATTTTACATTTTATGTAGAGATTCTTCTTGCATTTGTAAGTTGTACATTTTCATATTAATTCATTTATTATTACTATGGTTTATGAGAAATAACAGTACAAAGGCTGTCTCGTGAAGACATTTATGCACTATTGCTTTGCCTGTGTGGTTCTTAAAATTAAATGAATTTCAAGATATTTAAAGAAACAAATTCAGGCACTCGTTTAATCGGACCTAAACATAATAAGATAATGTGAGAGGTAATGACTGTAATAGGGAATAGATGAACAATAGTACTTCTTTTGCATGTTTGTATGTAAAAGACAGAGAGAGAGAGAGAGAGAGAGAGAGAGAGAGAGAGAGAGAGAGAGAGAGAGAGAGAGAGACTCAGAGTGACAGAGGAAGTCATGCAAACAAATGGTCAAAAGCATGGTGAGTCTGGGAGAGGGAATAAATTGAGTGGAATAGAAAGACGGAATTTTATCTTTCATGTGTGTGTGTGTGTGTGTGTGTGTGTGTGTTGTGTGTGAGTTGTGTGTTTGTGTGTGTGTGTGTGTTGCATATGTGTGTGTGTGTGTGTTTGTGTGTTTGCGTGTGTGTGTGCGTGTGTGTGTGTGTGTGTGTTGTGTGTGTGTGTGTGTGTGTGTGTGTGTGTGTGTGGTGTGTTGTTGTGTATGTGTGTGTTTGTGTGTGTGTGTGTGTGTGTGTGTGTGTGTGTGTGTGTGTGTGTGTGTGTGTGTGTGTGTGTGTGTGTGTGTGTGTGTGTGTGTGTGTGTGTGTGTGTGTGTGTGTGTGTGTGGTGTGTTGTGTATGTGTGTGTGTGTGTGTGTGTGTGTGTGTGTGTGTGTGTGTGTGTGTGTGTGTGTGTGTGTGTGTGTGTGTGTGTGTGTGTTTGCGTGTGTGTGTGTGTGTGTGTGTGTGTGTGTGTGTGTGTGTGTGTGTGTGTGTGTGTGTGTGTGTGTGTAAGAGAGAGAGAGAGAGCGAGAAAGGGAGAGCAGGAAAGAGAGCTGAAAAGGAAGAAAGATACTCAGTGAGACATAAGAAGATATACAAGTAAATACTTATGGACAGAAAGATGCAGGGAAAACTAGATAAATAGATTGGGATAGAGATATGACATTTTATCTCTAGTGCAAATAAAAAAGTGAGAGAGACACAAATAAACAGATTCACAGAAGACAGGTGAATGGAGAAGAAAGATAGAGTAGATTAACAGATAATTATGTAGCAAAAGATGCAGAATACGTTAGAACACTGACCAAGATTTAAAGCTTTTATTTAAAGTTTTATACCTCAGAAATAAGAAGATGTATTGGAAAATAAAATTCGATGACGTTCTATAGCCTATAGACGTAAAATCTAAAATGCTCGTATTAACACATCCTTACAAGAGGAGGGTGTTTTTTTTTTTTTATTCTACTTGTCCTAGTAAGCATTACCTACATACTTTTCAAAAGGTTTTATTCAACAATGTCAGAAAGACCCTTCTCAGCATTTTGTAGCCTTTTGCATTTACCTTCACAAAGCTCTTTGTTTAATCCCCTTTTGTTGTTAATCCGCTCGACTTAGGGAGACTTACAAATGTAGGCAGGCGTAATCAAATAGATTCACTCGCACAGGATCCGTGACAAGTGTTTACAAACACGCCAAAGGAAAGGCATTTAGCTGATGAAACACACAGATGCTGTAGTATTTATTAGGTATTTAAAACCACGAAACAAAGACGGTTATCATAATTTATTATTTGTATTGATATTATTAATAATTTTCTCGATAATAAATTCGGTATGTCATTAAACTGACTTATAAAGTCAAAAATTCGTACAAAATTAAAAATATATTACTTAAACACCAATTTTAAATTGTATAAAAATAAGCCTTCCCTTTTTATAAAGTACAAAATGAACGTGTGTGTGTGTGGGCGCGCGTGCGCACTTACCTGTTTGTATGTGTGTGTGTGTGTGTGTGTGTGTGTGTATGTGTGTGTGTGTGTGTGTGTGTGTGTGTGTGTGTGTGTGTGTGTGTGTGTATGTGTGTGTGTGTGTGTGTGTGTGTGTGTGTGTGTGTGTGTGTGTGTGTGTGTGTGTGTGTGTGTGTGTGTGTGTGTGTGTCTGTGTGTCTGTGTTTCTGTGTGTGTGTGTGTGTGTGTGTGTGTTTATGTGTGTGTTGTGTGTGTGTGTTGTGTGATTGTGTGTGTGTGTGTGTGTGTGTGTGTGTGTGCGTGTATGTATGTGTATGTGTGTGTGTGTGTGTGTGTGTGTGTGTGTGTGTGTGTGTGTGTGTGTGTGTGTGTGTGTGTGTGTGTGTGTGTGTGTGTGTGGGTGTGTGTGTGAGTGTGTGTGTGTGTGTGAACATCTTTCAAGTACAAGTTATATTTGACTCCAACTCTCCATATGCCTTCATCTTATGGATATTCCCTTTTTCTCTCCTTCTCTTTACAGTCATGTTAGTAAATGTCTCACAAAGTTACGGTGATCCTCTTAAATTATACTCGAAGGAGAATCATGCAAGCAACTATCAATAGGAGAATTCTGAAATCAAGAACCTTAACGTAAGAGTAAAAAATAAGGAGTTCAAACTGAATATTTCAAAGAGTGACAAATGAAATTAAATATTATCACTGCCAATAAACACTTACTCATTTCTCTCTTTCCTCGATTTATCTTATCAATTTATCTCTCTTCGTTGATCTGTAGCCGGCTTTATATTCTCTTTCACATACTCTAAATCTTTGTATCTAATCTTGCAATCTTTCTCCGTTTGTTTGTCTTTTCTACCTCTGTCTGTCTTTCTCTCTCTCTCTCTCTCTCCACTCCTCTATCTATTACATCATAACGGTCACTCTTATTCTCTGTCAGTCTCTTTCTCTCTCTTTATATATATATATTCCTCTGTGTGTGTGTGTGTGTGTATTATATATCTATCTATCTCATAATCTTTCTACTCCGTTTCTCTCTTCTACTTCTGTCTATCTATCAATCTAAATATCTTTATCTGTATTTTACTTTCTATCTATTTCAGTCTCTGTCTAAATGTCTTTATCTGTCTCTCCCTTCCTGTAAACTTGTCTCTTTCTCTCACACGCTACAGGGCAGCCAGTATAAAGACAATATCATCCTGTTAATCATCTCAACTTTAGCTCCTAATTAACAAATATAAATATCTATTCAGTTGACGCTATTTACATCACATTAAAATTAATTAACATGAATAACTAACAAATCGCCGAATGACGACTTATAACATTTAAAACCTCTCTATTAAAAAAATCAAAACTTCAGTAATTTGTTGTAAGTAAATTGTGTGTGAACAAATTTAAGTTATAAAATTTTCAATAAAATATCTAAAGTGACATTTTGCGGTTAGATATGTGTTCAGGATACCTGTGTTTCGTGTTTTCCATTTGTTGGATCGGCGTTTTGACAGCCTTCATCGGTGACCTTGCCTCTCACTTCGGCTGCACAGTGGGCCTGAAGGACTCCGTCACAGCCATCACATTCGTTGCTCTAGGCACCAGTGTTCCAGGTAACTCTCTTTATATGTTTATTCTAATAGACAGTAGTAATTTACCATGTTAATTCTTATATTTACAGTGTTCCTGATTTTATTCTAGTAATTTTTCGCAGTAGACTCTCCAACATTTCGTCAACATTTGCTTGCTTCTCCTCCTACTGACGTCATAATATGTATCATTTACAAAGCACGATTTACAGTTAAAATATATTTCAAAACCTTTATTTGGAAGTGTCATGTAGAAGATGATTAAATAGGAGATACAAATAAATATTACTCAAAATCTTCTAGGTTAGATTTAACCTTCCCTTCTGCCAGACAATATCTTGGCTGAAGTAATTTGCAAATATTTCAGATAGCTCTCACCGAAAGTAGCGGAAATATGTTCAACTCGCCACAAATAGTACCTGCTAAACCATTTGTGTTCTGCCCACCGAGAATTTAACAAGAATACTGAAATATAAAAATGGTGACTGAATATATTAGTTCTAATGTAGTATCGAAAAACATTTTTGCACTTTGATATTCGTTCATTGTGAAACGTTTAAAAAGGAATAAATTAGTTAAAATCTAATTTAGTTAAGTCACAGTGTAAGTCTCTATATAACATATATGAATTTAAAGATTCTAGTTAAATCACAGGCACTTTTATTATCTTTTGTAATGGACATTTTCTATAACAGGTAGCAAATTTTTAAAAAAGTAATAACCGAAGACACCCACTCTTGACTATATCTTGAAAATATATATCTTAAACTCACTGTAGATTTACATGTTTCAACAATAGCAAAATCGAATATTAAATATTAAATAAGGATAATTATTTGATTCCATCTTCATTGGAGCTACCGGTTTTCATCTAAAAAAACTTGAACATACATTAGTATGTTACACTTGCCTATAGTAGCACTTATGTTTTTGATTATTAAGGACGGTCGTTTCGATACGAGGACATCTCCCAAAACTATTGCCCTCAATAATAAAAAATGTAAGTGCTACTATAGGCAAATGTAACATACTAACATATGTACCAGAGTTGTTAGTTAAATAA
>JBAIZL010000001.1:385550393-385697893 GCA_036971475.1 Prosapia bicincta
AGTCAATTAACGAGCTGATTCGTATTTTAAAGTATGTTTTTTTAATTGATCGATGTTTTGTGACCAAACATACGTTATGTAAAATTTCAGCTCATTTATATATGCTGGAGTAAAGGAAAAAATCTATTTCAGAATATTGAACTAAATTGCGTCTTAGTATTTTGCAGTGTATCTACGGACCAGCGCTCTAAATATGCAAATATTACGTAGCAAAGGGGCTTCGAATAATAACAGAGCAGCATCTGTGTGTAAAGCCACGACGTTACATCTGTTCGTCTGTGAGCTACCTATTTGCATTATATTACAAGTTATTGTCGGCGAAATTTCCAACTTTGTGCTTAGAATAAGCGACCTCCTATTAGTCCATTTTTTTGGGGGTTTTGACCACTGCAATAATTTGTCTTAAAATTATTATACACCAAGAGACTTTTTTTTGTACTAAAGAAAAATGTTTTAACGCGATCGGAAAGTTATTAATAGTGAGAAAACAATTAATAGGTAATGCATGTAAAGTATAATTTTATTAAAAGGAAAGCCAGTTAAGGAAACATTCATTGGTGGAGGTTTAAATCCGTTCGCTCCTTAAGCCTGATCCTACGAAGACATTATAGACTCATCTAGTGCAGACTTCTCAAGACTCAGCGCAGCATCAGTGTTCACACCCGTTCTTGCTCTTCGTCGTCTATTCACTGGCATGCTTAAAACACTCAACAATACAGCGTAGAAACGAATCTAACACAGGAAAATGTAACTAAATAAATAGAACCTACTAACCACAATACAAAAATACTAATTATAATACTTTATGTACATTTTCGATTACATGTTAATCGTCTTCAAAGTACTTCTGAAGATGATTACCATGCAATCGAAATATACATAATGTAATTGTAATAAAGATTTTCGTATTGTGACTAGTAGGTTTTATTTATTTAGTTAAAAAATTACTCCACTGCGCTCAAATTTATTAAGAGGAAAATGTAGCAAGAAATTACACATCTAATCCAAAGTAAAGTTTTAGTTTAGTTTTATCCACGAATCGAAGTCCGAGACAGTGTCTTGAAAACTCACTTAAAACTGGTTGAATATGATTTTTTTTAAGCAAGAAATATTTATCCTTGTTCCTTTTTATGTTTATTATAACTTTACATCAGCAATAACTATTAAATCACATTATTCAAACCCAAGCACTAACTTTTAAGGAAAACGTCAAAGTCACCCGTTATTAATTTATTGGTGGAGAAATACTTACTTATGAAGCTTAAAAAGACGACTAATTGTTAAAATTTATTTTCCATTTTTTTAATAAAAACTATTAGTTTCAAATATACTTTTGCTATTACTTGAAACCAGACGTTTTATTAACTAAAGGTTGTTAATCGACGAAAAACGTTTCCTCCAAGTGTAAGTTAACAATTTAACAACCTTTAGTTAACAAAAGGTCTGGTCGCAAGTAATAGCAAAAGTGTAATAAGCAATTAACAACCAGCTCGTCATGAACAGCAACAATATTTTGCCGTTTAATTATATTACGTTTTAATTTATATTTAAAAATTATGCTTGTCATTACTTTATTTAAACTTTTCATGAAGACGTTTTAAATTATTTCCTTTTTACGAAATTTGAGCGACATAGAAGTAAAATCCTGTCACATCCCCTACTTATTTGATCAAACTATTATTGTTACCTTAGCCCTGAAAATAATTAACTTCAAATTTACTCCAAGACTCGTTTGGTCATATATCAAAATTTCTTCAATGTACGACATTTCTGAAGCTTTCATAAATATGATGATTTCTATTTATCAGTAATGACCAAAAACGTAAGTACCCTTACATCTCAATAACTACTCGATACTCTGTCCAAAACAATTATCTTTAACCCCTCCCACATTCATTGTAATACGTCACACTGGACAATATGTGTCTCGAGATGTCAGGAGTAGCTCAGCACTGTCAGCAAATGTTGTTTGATCGGTTAAATCGTTTTACATCTTCCGAGACCTAGTCCTCACTTCCCTCGATCTATTCATAGGTTATCATCTAATGTAGTTTTTCAATTTAAACCTTCACTCCTATGAAGGCAAGGTCTTTTTCTTCTATCTCGAGGGTCAATCATCGGCCACTCTCTGAACATGGCCATACTGTCTAAGCCTAACGACTTCAATTGTATGCCTTACTCTCATGATTTCTCTTATGCTCCTTTCGGTTACTCAGTGTACAGTCTTCCTAATACAGCGTATCATGATACTGGAAGAACCGGAAGAAATATTTCGCATGGAAATCATCATTTATCTGAAACAACCCTACTCTCTACTCAGGTTAAAGAGTATATACTTCGCTTCCGCATCATATAAGGAGCGCGGTTACATATACTCTCTCATATACAAAACCTGGAGTACAGAAATCTTGTTAGCGCTGTAGTGAAAAGCGAACAACGCAAAACACCCATTCTATTGCCCGCAGTAATTGGCTTGAGACACGGTGTACTGCCTTGGGCATCAGCTTGTTTCTCGACTCTCCAGTCGAGCTGTTTGAGTTTATACTCTATGTAGTCCAAGAATTGAAAATAAATGAAACGAAATCCATAAAAACATAAAATAATCAGAACAAAGATATGACGTGTTATTTAACAGAAAGAACATTTACAAAAATTACGTGATGCGAAAAAGAACCAACAAAAAATATCTGGACACGAGTGGTTATTATAATAAACAAATGTATATTATTTGAATAATAGCCAACTTCTACTTATAATCAATTAAATTTGCCATGCACGTATCAATTACAGTCATCCCCATAGGTGAGTATAATAAAGCAAATTCTAAACTACAGCTGAGTCAGTGAAACGGCACGTTTACGAGTCCAGCTGTCGGGGGAGGGGAGGGTATGATAGTGTGGTAAACCGCCTTGCATGTCAAAAGATGTGGATATTTCAGTAGCCAAGTAGCGTTGGTCAAGAGCCAAAAGTGCGTTTGCTGTAAAAGTATATTACAAAATCCCGGATAGTATGATTGGTGGTCAATGTACATTCCGTCGTGAGTTTAAACTACCACCATGGTTTCCATACCAATAGGATGAAGTGAAACACTTCCTGCGAGATGGTTCAACAAACATACTGCTAATGTTTCAATGGATTTGCATAAACTCCAAAACAAATAAATAAACTCATCAATTTCCAGAACGTCTTATCAGCAAAAAAGGATGATAACCTTTGGCCTACCCGTTCACCAGTTTTGAACCATACTTCTTTATTTGGTTCTATTTAACGTCTAAAGTTTTCCAAGAAGATCCACCTAACTAAAGAAGATCTGAAGGAGCGAATTCGGCAGGAAATTGATTTCATCTCCGACAACGTGTGCAAATCTAGGGACGCATCTTACTGACACCACATTGAAATAGAGATTGTTTTAATCTAAAACATTAATTTCCATTTATGTACTTGAGAGTCATGTTAAAACAAATCTTCTTTTGTTCGTAAATATAATACTGGTGATTATACAGAATCGTGGCTTTTCACTGCTTCACCTTGTATAACTCCAGAGGGTGATGATGACGTGTGATATGTTCACTGATGACGACCTTGTCATTATAATGTATATGTGAAAATAAATTTATTGTGACTTGGTGTATGTTATTATTTAGTATTTACATTTGCTCATAACCTAAACTCAAATTTTACATAATAATGTAATTAGTGAAATAAAATTAACACTTAAATATTCTATTAATCCTTCAGTCGCAAAATTGTATAAGGAGAAGGAATTGTCTTTTAAATTTTCTAAAGTACTCGAGCTATTTTAGAGAACGTAAGAGGACAGAAGTAAAGTAATAGATATTTTCAAAGTGGTATCTCTTCGAAATAAAAGTTACTTCAGAGGGATGGGAAGCAGCCGATCGTAATTGTAATTAGAGCGGTGTGGCACACCGTCAACACAAGATATACATCAAATCACAACCAAAAGTAGGCACAATATACACACATTACAATTATTCTTTTAAGCATTTTTACTTTAAGCATTTACTTTATTGTGTTAAAGGAGACTCATTTCTTTGTCCACAGTAGAGAACAGAGTACTTTATGCAAACTATATTTCGCTTTTACTTCCGTCCCAAGATGTCATTTTCTACCCTTAACCTTTCCCACATATCAAAAACATTTTTTTGTACGCTACACTATTCTGTATGACTCCGATGCTACGTAGATCTACTGAACGTACGAATTCCTGACCGCATATTTCTCTGCCTCCAAGAACAGGACATTTCTGCTCAATATTAGTCTTTTCATTGGCTTAATAATACTAATACCAACTGCTCAAGTCGCCCTACCAATGGTAAATAACAGTCTCTATTAACTGCTCAATATTAGTCCTTTCATTTGTTTAATACCCTCTTATTTGTCTTAATATCATCTGCTCAAATCGCCCTACAAACTGCTAAATAACAGTATTTACTAACTGCTGAATAATAGTCCTTTCATTTGCTTAATAATGCTAATACCATCTGCTCAAACCGTCTTACAAACTGCTAAGTAACAGTCTCTACTTACTGCTCAAAAATAGTCCTTTCATTTGCTTAATAATGCTAATACCAACTGCTCAAATCGTCTTACAAACCGCTAGGTAACAGTCTCTACTTACTGCTCAATAATAGTCCTTTCATTTGCTTAATAATGCTAATACCATCTTCTCAAATCGTCCTACTAACTGCTAAGTAACAGTCTCTACTTACTGCTCAATAATAGTCCTTTCATTTGCTTAATAATGCTAATACCAACTGCTCAAATCGTCTTACAAACCGCTAGGTAACAGTCTCTACTTACTGCTCAATAATAGTCCTTTCATTTGCTTAATAAAGCTAATACCATCTGCTCAAATCGTCCTACTAACTGCTAAGTAACAGTCTCTACTTACTGCTCAATAATAGTCCTTTCATTTGCTTAATAATGCTAATACCAACTGCTCAAATCGTCTTACAAACCGCTAGGTAACAGTCTCTACTTACTGCTCAATAATAGTCCTTTCATTTGCTTAATAATGCTAATACCATCTTCTCAAATCGTCTTACAAACTGCTAAGTAACAGTCTCTACTTACTGCTCAATAATAGTCCTTTCATTTGCTTAATAATGCTAATACCAACTGCTCAAATCGTCTTACAAACCGCTAGGTAACAGTCTCTACTTACTGCTCAATAATAGTCCTTTCATTTGCTTAATAATGCTAATACCATCTTCTCAAATCGTCTTACAAACTGCTAAGTAACAGTCTCTACTTACTGCTCAATAATAGTCCTTTCATTTGCTTAATAATGCTAATACCAACTGCTCAAATCGTCTTACAAACCGCTAGGTAACAGTCTCTACTTACTGCTCAATAATAGTCCTTTCATTTGCTTAATAATGCTAATACCATCTTCTCAAATCGTCTTACAAACTGCTAAGTAACAGTCTCTACTTACTGCTCAATAATAGTCCTTTCATTTGCTTAATAATGCTAATACCAACTGCTCAAATCGTCTTACAAACCGCTAGGTAACAGTCTCTACTTACTGCACAATAATAGTCCTTTCATTTGCTTAATAATGCTAATACCATCTTCTCAAATCGTCTTACAAACTGCTAAGTAACAGTCTCTACTTACTGCTCAATAATAGTCCTTTCATTTGCTTAATAATGCTAATACCAACTGCTCAAATCGTCTTACAAACCGCTAGGTAACAGTCTCTACTTACTGCACAATAATAGTCCTTTCATTTGCTTAATAATGCTAATACCATCTTCTCAAATCGTCCTACTAACTGCTAAGTAACAGTCTCTACTTACTGCTCAATAATAGTCCTTTCATTTGCTTAATAATGCTAATACCAACTGCTCAAATCGTCTTACAAACCGCTAGGTAACAGTCTCTACTTACTGCTCAATAATAGTCCTTTCATTTACTTAATAAAGCTAATACCATCTGCTCAAATCGTCCTACTAACTGCTAAGTAAAAGTCTCTACTTACTGCTCAATAATAGTCCTTTCATTTGCTTAATAATGCTAATACCAACTGCTCAAATCGTCTTACAAACCGCTAGGTAACAGTCTCTACTTACTGCTCAATAATAGTCCTTTCATTTGCTTAATAATGCTTATACCATCTTCTCAAATCGTCTTACAAACTGCTAAGTAACAGTCTCTACTTACTGCTCAATAATAGTCCTTTCATTTGCTTAATAATGCTAATACCAACTGCTCAAATCGTCTTACAAACCGCTAGGTAACAGTCTCTACTTACTGCACAATAATAGTCCTTTCATTTGCTTAATAATGCTAATACCAACTGCTCAAATCGTCCTACTAACTGCTAAGTAACAGTATTTATTAACTGCTGAATAATAGTCCTTTCATTTGCTTAATAATGCTAATACCAACTGCTCAAATTGTCCTACAGACTGCTAAGTAACAGTCTCTACTCACTGCTCAATAATAGTCCTTTCATTTGCCTAATAATGCTAATACCAACTGCTAAAATCGTCCTACTAACTGCTAAGTAACAGACTCTACTTACTGCTCAATAATAGTCCTTTCATTTGCTTAATAATGCTAATACCATCTGCTCAAATCGTCTTACAAACCGCTAGGTAACAGTCTCTACTTACAGCTCAATAATAGTCCTTTCATTTGCTTAATAATCCTAATACCAACTGCTCAAATTGTCCTACAGACTGCTAATTACCAGTCTCTACTTACTACTCAATAATAGTAATTTCATTTGCTTATTAATGCTAATACCAACTGCTCAAATTGTCCTACAGACTGCTAAGTAACAGTCTCTACTTACTGCTCAATAATATTCCTTTCATTTGCTTAATAATGCTAGTACCAACTGCTCAAATTGTACTACAGACTGCTAAGTAACAGTCTCTACGTATTGCTCAATAATAGTCCTTTCATTTGCTTAATAATGCTAATACCATCTGCTCAAACCGTCTTACAAAATACTAAGTAACAGTCTCTACTTACTGCTCAATAATAGTCCTTTTATTTGCTTAATGAAGCTAATACCATCTGCTCAAATCGTCCTACTAACTGCTAAGTAACAGTCTCTACTTACTGCTCAATAATGGTCCTTTCATTTGCTTAATAATGCTAATACCAACTGCTCAAATCGTCTTTCAAACTGCTAAGTAACAGTCTCTACTTACTGCTCAATAATAGTCCTTTCATTTGCTTAATAATGCTAATACCAACTGCTCAAATCGTCCTACTAACTGCTAAGTAACAGTCTCTACTTACTGCTGAATAATAGTCCTTTCATTTGCTTAATAATGCTAATACCAACTGCTGAAATCGTCTTACAAACCGCTAGGTAACAGTCTCTAATTACTGCTCAATAATATTGTTTTCATTTGCTTAATAATGCTAATACCAACTGCTCAAATCTTTTTACAAACCGCTAGGTAACAGTCTCGACTTACTGCTCAATAATAGTTCTTTCATTTGCTTAATAATGCTAATACCAACTGCTCAAATCGTCTTGCAAACCGCTAGGTAACAGTCTCTACTTACTGTTCCATAATAGTACTTTCATTTGCTTAATAATGCTAATACCAACTGCTCAAATCGCCCTATAAACTGCTAAATAACAGTATTTACTAACTGCTGAATTATAGTTCTTTCATTTGCTTAATAATGCTAATACCAACTGCTCAAATCGTCTTACAAACCGCTAGGTAACAGTCTCTACTTACTGCTCAATAATAGTCCTTTCATTTGCTTAATAATGCTAATACCAACTGCTCAAATCGTCCTACTAACTGCTAAGTAACAATCTCTACTTACTGCTCAATAATAGTCCTTTCATTTGCTTAATGAAGCTAATACCATCTGCTCAAATCGTCCTACTAACTGCTAAGTAACAGTCTCTACTTACTGCTCAATAATGGTCCTTTCATTTGCTTAATAATGCTAATACCAACTGCTCAAATCATCTTACAAACTGCTAAGTAACAGTCTCTACTTACTGCTCAATAATAGTCCTTTCATTTGCTTAATAATGCTAATACCAACTGCTCAAATCGTCCTACTAACTGCTAAGTAACAGTCTCTACTTACTGCTGAATAATAGTCCTTTCATTTGCTTAATAATGCTAATACCAACTGCTGAAATCGTCTTACAAACCGCTAGGTAACAGTCTCTACTTACTGCTCAATAATAGTCCATTCATTTGCTTAATAATACTAATACCAACTGCTCAAATCGTCCTACTAACTGCTAAGTAACAGTCACTACTTACTGCTCAATAATAGTCCTTTAATTTGCTTAATAATGCTAATACCAACTGCTCATATCGTCTTACAAACCGCTGGGTAACAGTCTCTACTTACTGCTCAATAATATTCCTTTCATTTGCTTAATAATGCTAATACCAACTGCTCAAATCTTTTTACAAACCGCTAGGTAACAGTCTCTACTTCCTGCTGAAAAATAGTCCTTTCATTTGCTTATTAATGCTAATACCAACTGCTCAAATCGACTTACAAACCGCTAGGTAACAGGCTCTACTTACTGCTCAATAATAGTTCTTTCATTTGCTTAATAATGCTAATACCAACTGCTCAAATCGTCTTGCAAACCGCTAGGTAACAGTGTCTACTTACTGCTCAATAATAGTCCTTTCATATGCTTAATAATGCTAATACCAACTGCTCAAATCGCCCTATAAACTGCTAAATAACAGTATTTACTAACTGCTGAATTATAGTTCTTTCATTTGCTTAATAATGCTAATACCAACTGCTCAAATCGTCTTGCAAGCTGCTAAGTAACAGTCTCTACTTACTGCTCAATAATTTTCCTTTCATTTGCTTAATAATGCTAATACCAACTGCTCAAATCGTCTTAGAAACCGCTAGGTAACAGTCTCTACTTACTGATCAATAATAGTCCTTTCATTTGCCTAATAATGCTAATACCAACTGCTCAAATCGTCCTACTAACTGCTAAGTAACGGTCTCTACTTACTGCTCAATAATAGTCCTTTCATTTGCTTAATAATGCTAATACCAACTGCTCAAATCGCCCTACAAACTGCTAAATAACAGTATTTACTAAATGCTGAATAATAGTCCTTTCATTTGCTTAATAATACTAATACCAACTGCTCAAGTCGCCCTATAAACTTCTAAATAACAGTATTTACTAACTGCTGAATTATAGTCCTTTCATTTGCTTAATAATGCTAATACAAACTGCTCAAATCGCCCTACAAACTGTTAAATAACGGTATTTACTAACTGCAGAATAATAGTCCTTTCATTTTCTTAATAATGCTAATACCAACTGCTCAAATCGTCCTACTAACTGCTAAATAACATTCTCTACTTACTGCTCAATAATGTTCCTTTCATTTGCTTAATAATGCTAATACCAACTGCTCAAATCGTCTTAGAAACCGCTAGGTAACAGTCTCTACTTACTTCTCAATAATAGTCCTTTCATTTGCTTAATAATGCTAATACCATCTTCTCAAATCGTCTTACAAACTGCTAAGTAACAGTCTCTACTTACTGCTCAATAATAGTCCTTTCATTTGCTTAATAATGCTAATACCAACTGCTCAAATCGTCTTACAAACCGCTAGGTAACAGTCTCTACTTACTGCACAATAATAGTCCTTTCATTTGCTTAATAATGCTAATACCAACTGCTCAAATCGTCCTACTAACTGCTAAGTAACAGTATGTATTAACTGCTGAATAATAGTCCTTTCATTTGCTTAATAATGCTAATACCAACTGCTCAAATTGTCCTACAGACTGCTAAGTAACAGTCTCTACTCACTGCTCAATAATAGTCCTTTCATTTGCCTAATAATGCTAATACCAACTGCTAAAATCGTCCTACTAACTGCTAAGTAACAGACTCTACTTACTGCTCAATAATAGTCCTTTCATTTGCTTAATAATGCTAATACCATCTGCTCAAATCGTCTTACAAACCGCTAGGTAACAGTCTCTACTTACAGCTCAATAATAGTCCTTTCATTTGCTTAATAATCCTAATACCAACTGCTCAAATTATCCTACAGACTGCTAATTACCAGTCTATACTTACTGCTCAATAATAGTAATTTCATTTGCTTATTAATGCTAATACCAACTGCTCAAATTGTCCTACAGACTGCTAAGTAACAGTCTCTACTTACTGCTCAATAATATTCCTTTCATTTGCTTAATAATGCTAGTACCAACTGCTCAAATTGTACTACAGACTGCTAAGTAACAGTCTCTACGTATTGCTCAATAATAGTCCTTTCATTTGCTTAATAATGCTAATACCATCTGCTCAAACCGTCTTACAAAATACTAAGTAACAGTCTCTACTTACTGCTCAATAATAGTCCTTTCATTTGCTTAATGAAGCTAATACCATCTGCTAAAATCGTCCTACTAACTGCTAAGTAGCAGTCTCTACTTACTGCTCAATAATGGTCCTTTCATTTGCTTAATAATGCTAATACCAACTGCTCAAATCGTCTTTCAAACTGCTAAGTAACAGTCTCTACTTACTGCTCAATAATAGTCCTTTCATTTGCTTAATAATGCTAATACCAACTGCTCAAATCGTCCTACTAACTGCTAAGTAACAGTCTCTACTTACTGCTGAATAATAGTCCTTTCATTTGCTTAATAATGCTAATACCAACTGCTGAAATCGTCTTACAAACCGCTAGGTAACAGTCTCTACTTACTGCTCAATAATATTGTTTTCATTTGCTTAATAATGCTAATACCAATTGCTCAAATCTTTTTACAAACCGCTAGGTAACAGTCTCGACTTCCTGCTGAATAATAGTCCTTTCATTTGCTTAATAATGCTAATACCAACTGCTCAAATCGTCTTACAAACCGCTAGGTAACAGTCTCTACTTACTGCTCAATAATAGTTCTTTCATTTGCTTAATAATGCTAATACCAACTGCTCAAATCGTCTTGCAAACCGCTAGGTAACAGTCTCTACTTACTGCTCAATAATAGTCCTTTCATTTGCTTAATAATGCTAATACCAACTGCTCAAATCGCCCTATAAACTACTAAATAACAGTATTTACTAACTGCTGAATTATAGTTCTTTCATTTGCCTAATAATGCTAATACCAACTGCTCAAATCGTCTTACAAACCGCTAGGTAACAGTCTCTACTTACTGCTCAATAATAGTCCTTTCATTTGCTTAATAATGCTAATACCAACTGCTCAAATCGTCCTACTAACTGCTAAGTAACAATCTCTACTTACTGCTCAATAATAGTCCTTTCATTTGCTTAATGAAGCTAATACCATCTGCTCAAATCGTCCTACTAACTGCTAAGTAACAGTCTCTACTTACTGCTCAATAATGGTCCTTTCATTTGCTTAATAATGCTAATACCAACTGCTCAAATCGTCCTACTAACTGCTAAGTAACAGTCACTACTTACTGCTCAATAATAGTCCTTTCATTTGCTTAATAATGCTAATACCAACTGCTCATATCGTCTTACAAACCGCTGGGTAACAGTCTCTACTTACTGCTCAATAATATTGCTTTCATTTGCTTAATAATGCTAATACCAACTGCTCAAATCTTTTTACAAACCGCTAGGTAACAGTCTCTACTTCCTGCTGAAAAATAGTCCTTTCATTTGCTTAATAATGCTAATACCAACTGCTCAAATCGCCCCATAAACTGCTAAATAACAGTATTTACTAACTGCTGAATTATAGTTCTTTCATTTGCTTAATAATGCTAATACCAACTGCTCAAATCGTCTTGCAAGCTGCTAAGTAACAGTCTCTACTTACTGCTCAATAATTTTCCTTTCATTTGCTTAATAATGCTAATACCAACTGCTCAAATCGTCTTAGAAACCGCTAGGTAACAGTCTCTACTTACTGCTCAATAATAGTCCTTTCATTTGCCTAATAATGCTAATACCAACTGCTCAAATCGTCCTACTAACTGCTAAGTAACAGTCTCTACTTACTGCTCAATAATAGTCCTTTCATTTGCTGAATAATGCTAATACCAACTGCTCAAATCGCCCTACAAACTGCTAAATAACAGTATTTACTAACTGCTGAATAATAGTCCTTTCATTTGCTTAATAATACTAATAACAACTGCTCAAGTCGCCCTATAAACTTCTAAATAACAGTATTTACTAACTGCTGAATTATAGTCCTTTCATTTGCTTAATAATGCTAATACAAACTGCTCAAATCGCCCTACAAACTGTTAAATAACAGTATTTACTAACTGCTGAATAATAGTCCTTTCATTTGCTTAATAATGCTAATACCAACTGCTCAAATCGCCCTATAAACTGCTAAATAACAGTATTTATAACTGCTGAATAATAGTCCTTTCATTTGCTTAATAATGCAAATACCAACTGCTCACATCGTCCTATAAACTGCTAAGTAACGGTATCTGCTTACTGCTCAATAATAGTCCTATCATTTGCTAATATAATGCTAATACCAACTGCTCAAATCGTCTTAGAAACCGCTAGGTAACAGTCTCTACTTGCTGCTCAATAATAGTCCTTTCATTTGCTTAATAATGCTAATACCAACTGCTCAAATCGTCCTACTAACTGCTAAGTAACATTCTCTACTTACTGCTCAATAATGTTCCTTTCATTTGCTTAATAATGCTAATACCAACTGCTCAAATCGTCTTAGAAACCGCTAGGTAACAGTCTCTACTTACTTCTCAATCATAGTCCTATCATTTGCCTAATAATGCTAATACCAACTGCTCAAATCGTCCTAATAACTGCTAAGTAACTGTCTCTACTCACTGCTCAATAATAGTCCTTTCATTTGCTTAATAATGCTAATACCAACTGCTCAAATCGCCCTACAAACCGCTAAGTAACAGTATTTACTAACTGCTGAATAATAGTCCTTTCATTTGCTTAATAATACTAATACCAACTGCTCAAGTCGCCCTATAAACTGCTAAATAACAGTATTTACTAACTGCTGAATAATAGTCCTTTCATTTGCTTAATAATGCAAATACCAACTGCTCACATCGCCCTATAAACTGCTAAGTAACGGTATCTACTTACTGCTCAATAATAGTCCTTTCATTTGCTTAATAATGCTAATACCAACTGCTCAAATCGTCTTAGAAACCGCTAGGTAACAGTCTCTACTTGCTGCTCAATAATAGTCCTTTAATTTGCCTAATAATGCTAATACCAACTGCTCAAATCTTTTTACAAACCGCTAGGTAACAGTCTCGACTTCCTGCTGAATAATAGTCCTTTCATTTGCTTAATAATGCTAATACCAACTGCTCAAATCGTCTTACAAACCGCTAGGTAACAGTCTCTACTTACTGCTCAATAATAGTTCTTTCATTTGCTTAATAATGCTAATACCAACTGCTCAAATCGTCTTGCAAACCGCTAGGTAACAGTCTCTACTTACCGCTCAATAATAGTCCTTTCATTTGCTTAATAATGCTATTACCAACTGCTCAAATCGCCCTATAAACTGCTAAATAACAGTTTTTACTAACTGCTGAATTCTAGTTCTTTCATTTGCTTAATAATGCTAATACCAACTGCTCAAATCGTCTTACAAACCGCTAGGTAACAGTCTCTACTTACTGCTCAATAATAGTCCTTTCATTTGCTTAATAATGCTAATACCAACTGCTCAAATCGTCCTACTAACTGCTAAGTAACAATCTCTACTTACTGCTCAATAATAGTCCTTTCATTTGCTTAATGAAGCTAATACCATCTGCTCAAATCGTCCTACTAACTGCTAAGTAACAGTCTCTACTTACTGCTCAATAATGGTCCTTTCATTTGCTTAGTAATGCTAATACCAACTGCTCAAATCATCTTACAAACTGCTAAGTAACAGTCTCTACTTACTGCTCAATAATAGTCCTTTCATTTGCTTAATAATGCTAATACCAACTGCTCAAATCGTCCTACTAACTGCTAAGTAACAGTCTCTACTTACTGCTGAATAATAGTCCTTTCATTTGCTTAATAATGCTAATACCAACGGCTGAAATCGTCTTACAAACCGCTAGGTAACAGTCTCTACTTACTGCTCAATAATAGTCCATTCATTTGCTTAATAATACTAATACCAACTGCTCAAATCGTCCTACTAACTGCTAAGTAACAGTCACTACTTACTGCTCAATAATAGTCCTCTCATTTGCTTAATAATGCTAATACCAACTGCTCATATCGTCTTACAAACCGCTGGGTAACAGTCTCTACTTACTGCTCAATAATATTCCTTTCATTTGCTTAATAATGCTAATACCAACTGCTCAAATCTTTTTACAAACCGCTAGGTAACAGTCTCTACTTCCTGCTGAATAATAGTCCTTTCATTTGCTTAATAATGCTAATACCAACTGCTCAAATCGTCTTACAAACCGCTAGGTAACAGGCTCTACTTACTGCTCAATAATAGTTCTTTCATTTGCTTAATAATGCTAATACCAACTGCTCAAATCGTCTTGTTAACCGCTAGGTAACAGTCTCTACTTACTGCTCAATAATAGTCCTTTCATTTGCTTAATAATGCTAATACCAACTGCTCAAATCGCCCCATAAACTGCTAAATAACAGTATTTACTAACTGCTGAATTATAGTTCTTTCATTTGCTTAATAATGCTAATACCAACTGCTCAAATCGTCTTGCAAGCTGCTAAGTAACAGTCTCTACTTACTGCTCAATAATTTTCCTTTCATTTGCTTAATAATGCTAATACCAACTGCTCAAATCGTCTTAGAAACCGCTAGGTAACAGTCTCTAATTACTGCTCAATAATAGTCCTTTCATTTGACTAATAATGCTAATACCAACTGCTCAAATCGTCCTACTAACTGCTAAGTAACAGTCTCTACTTACTGCTCAATAATAGTCCTTTCATTTGCTTAATAATGCTAATACCAACTGCTCAATTCGCCCTACAAACTGCTAAATAACAGTATTTACTAACTGCTGAATAATAGTCCTTTCATTTGCTTAATAATACTAATACCAACTGCTCAAGTCGCCCTATAAACTTCTAAATAACAGTATTTACTAACTGCTGAATTATAGTCCTTTCATTTGCTTAATAATGCTAATACAAACTGCTCAAATCGCCCTACAATCTGTTAAATAACAGTATTTACTAACTGCTGAATAATAGTCCTTTCATTTGCTTAATAATGCTAATACCAACTGCTCAAATCGCCCTATAAACTGCTAAATAACAGTATTTACTAACTGCTGAATAATAGTCCTTTCATTTGCTTAATAATGCAAATACCAACTGCTCACATCGTCCTATAAAATGCTAAGTAACGGTATCTGCTTACTGCTCAATAATAGTCCTATCATTTGCTAATATAATGCTAATACCAACTGCTCAAATCGTCTTAGAAACCGCTAGGTAACAGTCTCTACTTGCTGCTCAATAATAGTCCTTTCATTTGCTTAATAATGCTAATACCAACTGCTCAAATCGTCCTACTAACTGCTAAGTAACATTCTCTACTTACTGCTCAATAATGTTCCTTTCATTTGCTTAATAATGCTAATACCAACTGCTCAAATCGTCTTAGAAACCGCTAGGTAACAGTCTCTACTTACTTCTCAATAATAGTCCTTTCATTTGCTTAATAATGCTAATACCATCTTCTCAAATCGTCTTACAAACTGCTAAGTAACAGTCTCTACTTACTGCTCAATAATAGTCCTTTCATTTGCTTAATAATGCTAATACCAACTGCTCAAATCGTCTTACAAACCGCTAGGTAACAGTCTCTACTTACTGCACAATAATAGTCCTTTCATTTGCTTAATAATGCTAATACCAACTGCTCAAATCGTCCTACTAACTGCTAAGTAACAGTATGTATTAACTGCTGAATAATAGTCCTTTCATTTGCTTAATAATGCTAATACCAACTGCTCAAATTGTCCTACAGACTGCTAAGTAACAGTCTCTACTCACTGCTCAATAATAGTCCTTTCATTTGCCTAATAATGCTAATACCAACTGCTAAAATCGTCCTACTAACTGCTAAGTAACAGACTCTACTTACTGCTCAATAATAGTCCTTTCATTTGCTTAATAATGCTATTACCATCTGCTCAAATCGTCTTACAAACCGCTAGGTAACAGTCTCTACTTACAGTTCAATAATAGTCCTTTCATTTGCTTAATAATCCTAATACCAACTGCTCAAATTATCCTACAGACTGCTAATTACCAGTCTCTACTTACTGCTCAATAATAGTAATTTCATTTGCTTATTAATGCTAATACCAACTGCTCAAATTGTCCTACAGACTGCTAAGTAACAGTCTCTACTTACTGCTCAATAATATTCCTTTCATTTGCTTAATAATGCTAGTACCAACTGCTCAAATTGTACTACAGACTGCTAAGTAACAGTCTCTACGTATTGCTCAATAATAGTCCTTTCATTTGCTTAATAATGCTAATACCATCTGCTCAAACCGTCTTACAAAATACTAAGTAACAGTCTCTACTTACTGCTCAATAATAGTCCTTTCATTTGCTTAATGAAGCTAATACCATCTGCTAAAATCGTCCTACTAACTGCTAAGTAGCAGTCTCTACTTACTGCTCAATAATGGTCCTTTCATTTGCTTAATAATGCTAATACCAACTGCTCAAATCGTCTTTCAAACTGCTAAGTAACAGTCTCTACTTACTGCTCAATAATAGTCCTTTCATTTGCTTAATAATGCTAATACCAACTGCTCAAATCGTCCTACTAACTGCTAAGTAACAGTCTCTACTTACTGCTGAATTATAGTTCTTTCATTTGCTTAATAATGCTAATACCAACTGCTCAAATCGTATTGCAAGCTGCTAAGTAACAGTCTCTACTTACTGCTCAATAATTTTCCTTTCATTTGCTTAATAATGCTAATACCAACTGCTCAAATCGTCTTAGAAACCGCTAGGTAACAGTCTCTAATTACTGCTCAATAATAGTCATTTCATTTGCCTAATAATGCTAATACCAACTGCTCAAATCGTCCTACTAACTGCTAAGTAACAGTCTCTACTTACTGCTCAATAATAGTCCTTTCATTTGCTTAATAATGCTAATACCAACTGCTCAATTCGCCCTACAAACTGCTAAATAACAGTATTTACTAACTGCTGAATAATAGTCCTTTCATTTGCTTAATAATACTAATACCAACTGCTCAAGTCGCCCTATAAACTTCTAAATAACAGTATTTACTAACTGCTGAATTATAGTCCTTTCATTTGCTTAATAATGCTAATACAAACTGCTCAAATCGCCCTACAATCTGTTAAATAACAGTATTTACTAACTGCTGAATAATAGTCCTTTCATTTGCTTAATAATGCTAATACCAACTGCTCAAATCGCCCTATAAACTGCTAAATAACAGTATTTACTAACTGCTGAATAATAGTCCTTTCATTTGCTTAATAATGCAAATACCAACTGCTCACATCGTCCTATAAACTGCTAAGTAACGGTATCTGCTTACTGCTCAATAATAGTCCTATCATTTGCTAATATAATGCTAATACCAACTGCTCAAATCGTCTTAGAAACCGCTAGGTAACAGTCTCTACTTGCTGCTCAATAATAGTCCTTTCATTTGCTTAATAATGCTAATACCAACTGCTCAAATCGTCCTACTAACTGCTAAGTAACATTCTCTACTTACTGCTCAATAATGTTCCTTTCATTTGCTTAAAATTGCTAATACCAACTGCTCAAATCGTCTTAGAAACCGCTAGGTAACAGTCTCTACTTACTTCTCAATAATAGTCCTTTCATTTGCTTAATAATGCTAATACCATCTTCTCAAATCGTCTTACAAACTGCTAAGTAACAGTCTCTACTTACTGCTCAATAATAGTCCTTTCATTTGCTTAATAATGCTAATACCAACTGCTCAAATCGTCTTACAAACCGCTAGGTAACAGTCTCTACTTACTGCACAATAATAGTCCTTTCATTTGCTTAATAATGCTAATACCAACTGCTCAAATCGTCCTACTAACTGCTAAGTAACAGTATGTATTAACTGCTGAATAATAGTCCTTTCATTTGCTTAATAATGCTAATACCAACTGCTCAAATTGTCCTACAGACTGCTAAGTAACAGTCTCTACTCACTGCTCAATAATAGTCCTTTCATTTGCCTAATAATGCTAATACCAACTGCTAAAATCGTCCTACTAACTGCTAAGTAACAGACTCTACTTACTGCTCAATAATAGTCCTTTCATTTGCTTAATAATGCTAATACCATCTGCTCAAATCGTCTTACAAACCGCTAGGTAACAGTCTCTACTTACAGCTCAATAATAGTCCTTTCATTTGCTTAATAATCCTAATACCAACTGCTCAAATTATCCTACAGACTGCTAATTACCAGTCTCTACTTACTGCTCAATAATAGTAATTTCATTTGCTTATTAATGCTAATACCAACTGCTCAAATTGTCCTACAGACTGCTAAGTAACAGTCTCTACTTACTGCTCAATAATATTCCTTTCATTTGCTTAATAATGCTAGTACCAACTGCTCAAATTGTACTACAGACTGCTAAGTAACAGTCTCTACGTATTGCTCAATAATAGTCCTTTCATTTGCTTAATAATGCTAATACCATCTGCTCAAACCGTCTTACAAAATACTAAGTAACAGTCTCTACTTACTGCTCAATAATAGTCCTTTCATTTGCTTAATGAAGCTAATACCATCTGCTAAAATCGTCCTACTAACTGCTAAGTAGCAGTCTCTACTTACTGCTCAATAATGGTCCTTTCATTTGCTTAATAATGCTAATACCAACTGCTCAAATCGTCTTTCAAACTGCTAAGTAACAGTCTCTACTTACTGCTCAATAATAGTCCTTTCATTTGCTTAATAATGCTAATACCAACTGCTCAAATCGTCCTACTAACTGCTAAGTAACAGTCTCTACTTACTGCTGAATAATAGTCCTTTCATTTGCTTAATAATGCTAATACCAACTGCTCAAATTGTCCTACAGACTGCTAAGTAACAGTCTCTACTTACTGCTCAATAATATTCCTTTCATTTGCTTAATAATGCTAGTACCAACTGCTCAAATTGTACTACAGACTGCTAAGTAACAGTCTCTACGTATTGCTCAATAATAGTCCTTTCATTTGCTTAATAATGCTAATACCATCTGCTCAAACCGTCTTACAAAATACTAAGTAACAGTCTCTACTTACTGCTCAATAATAGTCCTTTCATTTGCTTAATGAAGCTAATACCATCTGCTAAAATCGTCCTACTAACTGCTAAGTAGCAGTCTCTACTTACTGCTCAATAATAGTCCTTTCATTTGCTTAATAATGCTAATACCAACTGCTCAAATCGCCCTATAAACTACTAAATAACAGTATTTACTAACTGCTGAATTATAGTTCTTTCATTTGCCTAATAATGCTAATACCAACTGCTCAAATCGTCTTACAAACCGCTAGGTAACAGTCTCTACTTACTGCTCAATAATAGTCCTTTCATTTGCTTAATAATGCTAATACCAACTGCTCAAATCGTCCTACTAACTGCTAAGTAACAATCTCTACTTACTGCTCAATAATAGTCCTTTCATTTGCTTAATAAAGCTAATACCATCTGCTCAAATCGTCCTACTAACTGCTAAGTAACAGTCTCTACTTACTGCTCAATAATGGTCCTTTCATTTGCTTAATAATGCTAATACCAACTGCTCAAATCATCTTACAAACTGCTAAGTAACAGTCTCTACTTACTGCTCAATAATAGTCCTTTCATTTGCTTAATAATGCTAATACCAACTGCTCAAATCGTCTTACTAACTGCTAAGTAACAGTCTCTACTTACTGCTGAATAATAGTTCTTTCATTTGCTTAATAATGCTAATACCAACTGCTGAAATCGTCTTACAAACCGCTAGGTAACAGTCTCTACTTACTGCTCAATAATAGTCCATTCATTTGCTTAATAATACTAATACCAACTGCTCAAATCGTCCTACTAACTGCTAAGTAACAGTCACTACTTACTGCTCAATAATAGTCCTTTCATTTGCTTAATAATGCTAATACCAACTGCTCATATCGTCTTACAAACCGCTGGGTAACAGTCTCTACTTACTGCTCAATAATATTGCTTTCATTTGCTTAATAATGCTAATACCAACTGCTCAAATCGCCCCATAAACTGCTAAATAACAGTATTTACTAACTGCTGAATTATAGTTCTTTCATTTGCTTAATAATGCTAATACCAACTGCTCAAATCGTCTTGCAAGCTGCTAAGTAACAGTCTCTACTTACTGCTCAATAATTTTCCTTTCATTTGCTTAATAATGCTAATACCAACTGCTCAAATCGTCTTAGAAACCGGTAGGTAACAGTCTCAACTTACTGCTCAATAATAGTCCTTTCATTTGCCTAATAATGCTAATACCAACTGCTCAAATCGTCCTACTAACTGCTAAGTAACAGTCTCTACTTACTGCTCAATAATAGTCCTTTCATTTGCTGAATAATGCTAATACCAACTGCTCAAATCGCCCTACAAACTGCTAAATAACAGTATTTACTAACTGCTGAATAATAGTCCTTTCATTTGCTTAATAATACTAATAACAACTGCTCAAGTCGCCCTATAAACTTCTAAATAACAGTATTTACTAACTGCTGAATTATAGTCCTTTCATTTGCTTAATAATGCTAATACAAACTGCTCAAATCGCCCTACAAACTGTTAAATAACAGTATTTACTAACTGCTGAATAATAGTCCTTTCATTTGCTTAATAATGCTAATACCAACTGCTCAAATCGCCCTATAAACTGCTAAATAACAGTATTTACTAACTGCTGAATAATAGTCCTTTCATTTGCTTAATAATGCAAATACCAACTGCTCACATCGTCCTATAAACTGCTAAGTAACGGTATCTGCTTACTGCTCAATAATAGTCCTATCATTTGCTAATATAATGCTAATACCAACTGCTCAAATCGTCTTAGAAACCGCTAGGTAACAGTCTCTACTTGCTGCTCAATAATAGTCCTTTCATTTGCTTAATAATGCTAATACCAACTGCTCAAATCGTCCTACTAACTGCTAAGTAACATTCTCTACTTACTGCTCAATAATGTTCCTTTCATTTGCTTAATAATGCTAATACCAACTGCTCAAATCGTCTTAGAAACCGCTAGGTAACAGTCTCTACTTACTTCTCAATCATAGTCCTATCATTTGCCTAATAATGCTAATACCAACTGCTCAAATCGTCCTAATAACTGCTAAGTAACTGTCTCTACTCACTGCTCAATAATAGTCCTTTCATTTGCTTAATAATGCTAATACCAACTGCTCAAATCGCCCTACAAACCGCTAAGTAACAGTATTTACTAACTGCTGAATAATAGTCCTTTCATTTGCTTAATAATACTAATACCAACTGCTCAAGTCGCCCTATAAACTGCTAAATAACAGTATTTACTAACTGCTGAATAATAGTCCTTTCATTTGCTTAATAATGCAAATACCAACTGCTCACATCGCCCTATAAACTGCTAAGTAACGGTATCTACTTACTGCTCAATAATAGTCCTTTCATTTGCTTAATAATGCTAATACCAACTGCTCAAATCGTCTTAGAAACCGCTAGGTAACAGTCTCTACTTGCTGCTCAATAATAGTCCTTTAATTTGCCTAATAATGCTAATACCAACTGCTCAAATCTTTTTACAAACCGCTAGGTAACAGTCTCGACTTCCTGCTGAATAATAGTCCTTTCATTTGCTTAATAATGCTAATACCAACTGCTCAAATCGTCTTACAAACCGCTAGGTAACAGTCTCTACTTACTGCTCAATAATAGTTCTTTCATTTGCTTAATAATGCTAATACCAACTGCTCAAATCGTCTTGCAAACCGCTAGGTAACAGTCTCTACTTACCGCTCAATAATAGTCCTTTCATTTGCTTAATAATGCTATTACCAACTGCTCAAATCGCCCTATAAACTGCTAAATAACAGTATTTACTAACTGCTGAATTATAGTTCTTTCATTTGCTTAATAATGCTAATACCAACTGCTCAAATCGTCTTACAAACCGCTAGGTAACAGTCTCTACTTACTGCTCAATAATAGTCCTTTCATTTGCTTAATAATGCTAATACCAACTGCTCAAATCGTCCTACTAACTGCTAAGTAACAATCTCTACTTACTGCTCAATAATAGTCCTTTCATTTGCTTAATGAAGCTAATACCATCTGCTCAAATCGTCCTACTAACTGCTAAGTAACAGTCTCTACTTACTGCTCAATAATGGTCCTTTCATTTGCTTAATAATGCTAATACCAACTGCTCAAATCATCTTACAAACTGCTAAGTAACAGTCTCTACTTACTGCTCAATAATAGTCCTTTCATTTGCTTAATAATGCTAATACCAACTGCTCAAATCGTCCTACTAACTGCTAAGTAACAGTCTCTACTTACTGCTGAATAATAGTCCTTTCATTTGCTTAATAATGCTAATACCAACTGCTGAAATCGTCTTACAAACCGCTAGGTAACAGTCTCTACTTACTGCTCAATAATAGTCCATTCATTTGCTTAATAATACTAATACCAACTGCTCAAATCGTCCTACTAACTGCTAAGTAACAGTCACTACTTACTGCTCAATAATAGTCCTTTCATTTGCTTAATAATGCTAATACCAACTGCTCATATCGTCTTACAAACCGCTGGGTAACAGTCTCTACTTACTGCTCAATAATATTCCTTTCATTTGCTTAATAATGCTAATACCAATTGCTCAAATCTTTTTACAAACCGCTAGGTAACAGTCTCTACTTCTTGCTGAATAATAGTCCTTTCATTTGCTTAATAATGCTAATACCAACTGCTCAAATCGTCTTACAAACCGCTAGGTAACAGGCTCTACTTACTGCTCAATAATAGTTCTTTCATTTGCTTAATAATGCTAATACCAACTGCTCAAATCGTCTTGTTAACCGCTAGGTAACAGTCTCTACTTACTGCTCAATAATAGTCCTTTCATTTGCTTAATAATGCTAATACCAACTGCTCAAATCGCCCCATAAACTGCTAAATAACAGTATTTACTAACTGCTGAATTATAGTTCTTTCATTTGCTTAATAATGCTAATACCAACTGCTCAAATCGTCTTGCAAGCTGCTAAGTAACAGTCTCTACTTACTGCTCAATAATTTACCTTTCATTTGCTTAATAATGCTAATACCAACTGCTCAAATCGTCTTAGAAACCGCTAGGTAACAGTCTCTAATTACTGCTCAATAATAGTCCTTTCATTTGCCTAATAATGCTAATACCAACTGCTCAAATCGTCCTACTAACTGCTAAGTAACAGTCTCTACTTACTGCTCAATAATAGTCCTTTCATTTGTTTAATAATGCTAATACCAACTGCTCAATTCGCCCTACAAACTGCTAAATAACAGTATTTACTAACTGCTGAATAATAGTCCTTTCATTTGCTTAATAATACTAATACCAACTGCTCAAGTCGCCCTATAAACTTCTAAATAACAGTATTTACTAACTGCTGAATTATAGTCCTTTCATTTGCTTAATAATGCTAATACAAACTGCTCAAATCGCCCTACAATCTGTTAAATAACAGTATTTACTAACTGCTGAATAATAGGCCTTTCATTTGCTTAATAATGCTAATACCAACTGCTCAAATCGCCCTATAAACTGCTAAATAACAGTATTTACTAACTGCTGAATAATAGTCCTTTCATTTGCTTAATAATGCAAATACCAACTGCTCACATCGTCCTATAAACTGCTAAGTAACGGTATCTGCTTACTGCTCAATAATAGTCCTATCATTTGCTAATATAATGCTAATACCAACTGCTCAAATCGTCTTAGAAACCGCTAGGTAACAGTCTCTACTTGCTGCTCAATAATAGTCCTTTCATTTGCTTAATAATGCTAATACCAACTGCTCAAATCGTCCTACTAACTGCTAAGTAACATTCTCTACTTACTGCTCAATAATGTTCCTTTCATTTGCTTAATAATGCTAATACCAACTGCTCAAATCGTCTTAGAAACCGCTAGGTAACAGTCTCTACTTACTTCTCAATCATAGTCCTATCATTTGCCTAATAATGCTAATACTTACTGCTCAAATCGTCCTACTAACTGCTAAGTAACAGTCTCTACTCACTGCTCAATAATAGTCCTTTCATTTGCTTAATAATGCTAATACCAACTGCTCAAATCGGCCTACAAACCGCTAAGTAACAGTATTTACTAACTGCTGAATAATAGTCCTTTCATTTGCTTAATAATACTAATACCAACTGCTCAAGTCGCCCTATAAACTGCTAAATAACAGTATTTACTAACTGCTGAATAATAGTCCTTTCATTTGCTTAATAATGCAAATACCAACTGCTCACATCGCCCTATAAACTGCTAAGTAACGGTATCTACTTACTGCTCAATAATAGTCCTTTCATTTGCTTAATAATGCTAATACCAACTGCTCAAATCGTCTTAGAAACCGCTAGGTAACAGTCTCTACTTGCTGCTCAATAATAGTCCTTTAATTTGCCTAATAATGCTAATACCAACTGCTCAAATCGTCCTACTAACTGCTAAGTAACAGTCTCTACTTACTGCTCAATAATAGTCCTTTCATTTGCCTAATAATGCTAATACCATCTGCTCAAATCGTCTTAGAAACCGCTAGGTAACAGTCTCTACTCACCGCTCAATAATAGTCCTTTCATTTGCCTAATAATGCTAATACCAACTGCTCAAATCGTCCTACTAACTGCTAAGTAACAGTCTCTACTTACTGCTCAATAATAGTCCTTTCATTTGCTTAAAAATGCTAATACCAACTGCTCAAAGCGCCCTATAAACTGCTAAATAACAGTATTTACTAACTGCTGAATTATAGTCCTTTCATTTGCCTAATAATGCTAATACAAACTGCTCAAATCGCCCTACAAACTGTTAAATAACAGTAGTTACTAACTGCTGAATAATAGTCCTTTCATTTGCCTAATAATGCTAATACCAACTGCTTAAAACGCCCTATAAACTGCTAAATAACAGTATTTACTAACTGCTGAATAATAGTCCTTTCATTTGCTTAATAATGCTAATACCAACTGCTCAAATCGCCCTATAAACTGCTAAATAACAGTATTTACTAACTGCTGAATAATAGTCCTTTCATTTGCTTAATAATGCTAATACCAACTGCTCAAGTCGCCCTATAAACTGCTAAATAACAGTATTTACTAACTGCTGAATTATAGTCCTTTAATTTGCTTATTATTGCTAATACCAACTTCTCAAATCGTCTTAGAAACCGCTAGGTAACAGTCTCTACTTACTTCTCAATCATAGTCCTTTCATTTGCCTAATAATGCTAATACCAACTGCTCAAATCGTCCTACTAACTGCTAAGTAACAGTCTCTACTTACTGCTCAATAATACTCCTTTCATTTGCTTAATAATGCTAATACCAACTGCTCAAAGCGCCCTATAAACTGCTAAATAACAGTATTTACTAACTGCTGAATTATAGTCCTTTCATTTTCCTAATAATGCTAATACAAACTGCTCAAATCGCCCTACAAACTGTTAAATAACAGTAGTTACTAACTGCTGAATAATAGTCCTTTCATTTGCCTAATAATGCTAATACCAACTGCTCAAATCGTCCTACTAACTGCTAAGTAACAGTCTCTACTTACTGCTCAATAATAGTCCTTTCATTTGCTTAATAATGCTAATACCAACTGCTCAAATCGCCCTACAAACTGCTAAATAACAGTATTTACTAAATGCTGAATAATAGTCCTTTCATTTGCTTAATAATACTAATACCAACTGCTCAATTCGCCCTATAAACTTCTAAATAACAGTATTTACTAACTGCTGAATTATAGTCCTTTCATTTGCTTAATAATGCTAATACAAACTGCTCAAATCGCCCTACAAACTGTTAAATAACAGTATTTACTAACTGCTGAATAATAGTCCTTTCATTTGCTTAATAATGCTAATACCAACTGCTCAAATCGCCCTATAAACTGCTAAATAAAAGTATTTATTAACTGCTGAATAATAGTCCTTTCATTTGCTTAATAATGTTAATACCAACTGCTCAAATCGCCCTATAAACTGCTAAATATCAGTATTTACTAACTGCTGAATAATCGTCCTTTCATTTGCTTAATAATGCTAATACCAACTGCTCAAATCGCCCTATAAACTGCTAAATAACAGTATTTACTAACTGCTGAATAATAGTCCTTTCACTTGCTTAATAATGCTAATACCAACTGCTCAAATCTCCCTATAAACTGCTAAATAACAGTATTTACTAACTGCTGAATAATAGTCCTATCATTTCCTTAATAATGCTAATACCAACTGCTCAAGTCGCCTTACCAATGGTAAATAGCAGTCTCTACTAACTGCTCAATAACAGACATACAAACTGATCGGTTCAAATTTTTAATAAAAGATCTCAATAAATTAGGTATAAGGAGCTTTCATTCGTTGACAATTCTTTATAGATTTATGCCATTTCACAATTCTCTTCGCTCTCCAAATTCACTTTTCGAACTCCTTCGATAGTTTATTTTTACTCCTCATCACTAGTCTGTTACTTAGACCAATCTACCACTTCGCTTTTAAGCTTTTCCTTTTAGTGAGAAAGTTATATTGCAGAATACATTTAGGTTAGGTTTAGAAATACGTTTTCCTTCCTAATTATGGTAATTTCTCATAATAGGTTTTTCTCCAAATGGATTAAAATCATTTGGCAGCGCAGATAAAGCGGTTTTTGTGCACAATAGGCCCCTCACGATACACGCAATGACCATTAAGTTAAATTACGACCAGCAAATCCACTAGAGGCAGTGGAGACTACTACCCCCAATTTCTCCGTCACTTTTCTGTACTCAGGGCAACATTACTAAGGTCGTGTGAGGTTGTGCTTTCACAAATATCCGAAATATATTATAACTGTTATAACTTATCTCTTCTGATATCTATCCTTTTTGCCCTCCACTTCGTATTCGTTGAACATTATTTAGCTCATTATTATTCCAATGCTGATCGATTTTCAATTACACATTTCCAATTCAATACGAAAATCCAATCCAACACCGATCATCGAAGCATAAATAATAAGGGAAACTATAGGAGTACAAAATTATTCACTATTTAAGAATTTTCATTTGTGATCGGTTGACATTGGACTCACATAATCTTGGTCATATGGCTTCTTTAATGTCATTTACGAAATAATAATGAATATTCTACTTTAAAATACGAATGCTATTTTGTTTTTAATGAATAATAAAAAGATCCATCTGCTAGAAACCAATAGGTAATTTTAGCATAGAGATATTAGTTGTGTTCATTGCTAGAAAACACCAAACAAATAAATAGCCTAAATTGATATTTGAGTTCACTTAAAAAAGTATATGAAACAAAATAAATACAACTGTGAAGGCTGAACAGTTTGAGCATAATTTTAAAAACTATTTTGAATATATATCAAAATGATATTAGGCATTGTGTTATGTGTAAGTGTAGGATAAAAAAGATAAAGTAAGAAGAGTGGTGCCAAAGGGCTTCTGAATTCTACGATTCTTTTCTTTGTCAACAAACACAAAGGTAGAGGATTATGTGGAGAATCCACAGTCTAGCATATGCAACCACTAAAACCCCCCCCCTCCCGGATCCAACCACAAACTCGGGACTCCCGCCCAGGTGACTAGTGTCAGGCACGAGACTGAAGCCAGGATCCGTGGTACCAGTATGCAAGTCTTGCGACCTCACTGTCAGGCCTGGACTAGTCACCAATTTCGGCCCCGTGGACGTGAAGAGCTACAATCAGACAGTACAGTTTCGACCGCTTTTCTAGAACTACTCAGGGCCAGTACAACCTTCCGAATGGATAGGTTTTAATCCTCAATACCCCGTTTGATTAATTCGGACCAGATAGTTCAATCGGATCTTTATCTTCTCTCGTTACTCCTTACCTAAGTGCCGGACTCTCCATTACCCTTAATAAATCGTTCTTGACAACTTAGTCCAAAACATTTTATCTATCTTCTGAGAGCCTAAAGAACTAATGTCTGTAAAATAGCATACATCGTCAAATATGACTCAAAACACCAAAACAGATAAATTTTTACTCTGCCGAGGAAAGTTTGCAGATGAGCCTCTTACGTATAAGCCTTGCTTTCAAAAAGATATATACTTCTAGTACAAGTGTTGCAGAAATGGAATATTTTTGCTAGGTCTATAGTCCTGCCTCATGAGCAGAGCTACGTAAGTGCTATTGCTTGAATTGTATATAAACACCTACACAATTATGAAGACATGACGATAAAATGTAACATTAAACTGCCTTCTTATTTCGAACAGGTTTGCTATATGTAATTTTAGAATAATTATTTTTTCTCGAATAAACAAAACGATAAACTTAGATATAACGTTGCATCACCTCTGTTACGCATCAGCCATTTACATTATTAAACATATTTATGGTGGTATTTATTCGATAAGTCTTTACAAAATATGCCTTGTACCAAGAACTATAAACCCTTCATTATCACCAGAGCTTAAGGTTTTCCTCGTGATATTTTATGTGCCTATAAACTTGTCGAATTGTTTTTCTTTTTACTACCCAAGAACCTTTAATAGATTGAATAAAATGAAAAGAGGGGCCGTAAAGAAATGCTGTAAAGCAAAATATTTAGTATTTGTACTGTTTTGATAAATCTTTTGATTAATTTTCTAAAGTATAGATGGATCGCTAACAGCGAGCGTTAATATAATTTAAATAAAACTGAAAAGCTTCCATTTCTAGAATTAACCATTATTTAATAACATAATTACGGAAATTTATTTTATTGACGGGAATATTTTGATTTCGACTATCAGTCACTGACTATCCCGTTAACAGCTAGCGTCCTAAAAATAAGATGCTCACATTTATTTATTTTTTTAAAAATTTGTTTCAAGACAAATTTTTGTTTTCAGGTTATTATTGACGGAAGAAGATACTAAATTTAATAGTATATTAATTACTTTTTTCATTCAGTCCCCATTTTCAAGCATTTTAGAACATTTTTATTTGGAAGTATTTCTTCAGTCCAACACTCTGCAACGTTTTCATATTTTTTATAGTGAACATTATATTTAAAATTTGATATATATTTGATATTAGAAAATATCTATTGTGTTCACTGAATATATATTTGAAGAGATGTTTTATCTTTGTGGGGGATGTCAGTCAGTCATAGAAGGAAGGGGTTTGGTGGCCCCCCGAGGTTTTGCAGCGTCTGTCAAGCGATACTGTGCTGCGGGTAGGAATTTGGGCTTTTGGTAAGAGGGCTGGATCTGATGAGGGTTTCTGCATGGCAGAACGTTTTATTGGGTGAGACGAAAGGGGGATGTCTTAGAATTATGATGTCCTATTTATAGGACACTGGGGAGTTGAGATATCTGTTTATCTCGTCAGGTGCTGAGTTTGTATAGTGCCGTCTGTTTTCTACGATCACCGTCTGCTATTTGTTTGATGACTCATTGGTTGTGTCTCTGAAGATTCATTGGGTAAGATCTTTCTGTGTGCGATTCGTGGAAAACGAAGCCAGTTTACGTTTCAAGTAAACCGGCCCCATAGTTTATTTGGGAATCAGTCGTAGTTTTGTCAAGTGGATACTGTTTCAACTTGAGTATAACTGTAAGGAAGTAGCTCAAAGGGAAAGAAAATATTTGGATTAGGGACCAGTATTGTTTTAAATATCTTGGTCCAGCTTGATAATGTCTTTACTAGCAGAGATTTTCTTTTTCATTTGAGAAATATTGGTTGGTACTCTGAAGCAGAACCGTTTGTGCAAGTGTTGATCGAAGGATTCCAAGGATTTATCAAAAGAGCCAATGACAATTTTTTATTCAGAGTTGGATTCAAAATGTGAAGTTCTGTTTGTGAAGTGTAATAACAAGAAGTGTGTCGCAGTTTAGACAAATTTTGACACTGTTTATCCCCTTTGTCAGTTATCATGGTAGAGCAGGTTGTGGAGCAAGGCACCATGACGGCTGTGGACATTCATGGTGGTCATTTCCACTATTAAATGTCATAAATCCTACAATAAACACATGGTGTTACCACCATTAATGGCTACTTGAGAAGTATAACGTTTCTATTCAAGTTGGCGTGTTAACGGTTGTGGTGTTAACTTACACGAATGCTTAACATGGCAATTGTAAATGCAAGGACTGAATACAGGAAGGTGTCTCACTCTACCATTGATCTCCTTGAATTCAGAAGAAATGTTGCCATTGCATATTTAAAAGAAACTCTTCAAAGCAAGGGAGGGCAGAAAATACATTCTCCTGAACGTCAATCACAGACGTCAGATACGATGGAAGAGGTCATTTTACATCAAGAAGATACGATAAAAGATGACTCCCAGAAGAGAAGTAATGCAAAGCCTCTTTCCTATTGTAAAAATTGTTGTGTAACTTTGTGTAAGAGCTATTTCATACCTTATTACATCAAGAAAGAATGTATTTAATTTTCAAATTTATCACTTCTTTGATAAAATATTTTTTTACTTTTAGAACAATCCTGATAGATTAAAATTTTTATACAATCTCTTTTTTCAATATATTTTCACTTTTAGTTTTTATTTAGTGTTACTTCATTGACCCAGCGTTCTATTTTTAGAATACGACAGCACTACTCGTAGCAGGTGAGAGATATTTTTATTAAACTTTACATATGGGTTCTGTACATGCATAAAAACAATTTAATAACAAAATTTCAAAAACAAATCATTGAAGATAATGGGTTCTTCGAACTGTGACGGCTATTACCTACGAAAATTGCATACAAAACTAATAATAAAATAATAAACATAATAAATAACAATAATAAAACAATTAATATGCATGAAAAAGGTGGTGTTGATAAATTAGAATGCGAAAATTGTAATAAAGCTTATATAGGTAAAACCAAGAAAAAATTAAAAGAAAGATATAAAGAATATTTAAATGCCTATATTAATCCAGAAATATATAAATCAAATTTCGTAAAATCATTGTATTAATAATAAGCGGCTGTCTATCTGTAAGGCTGCCTACCTGCCTGCCTGCCTGCCTACTAATCTGCCTCTCTGCCTGTATAGCTGTCTGTCTGCCTACCTGGCTGCCTGCCCGTCTGCTTGCCTGTCTGCCTCCTTAACTGTCTATCGATCTATCTGCCTGGCTGCCAGCTAGCCTGCTTGACTGCCTGCCTGTCTGTCTGTCTATAGGTCCATCCGTCCGTCCGTTCGTGTGTGTGTGTGTATGCATTGTATGTGTGTGTGTGTGTGTGTTGGTGTGTGTGTGTGTAGAGGGAGGTAAAAAGGTTATTCTTGAGTTAAGGCAAATGGTCTAAGAATATTAAAAGGAAGAATGATAAGCTAGTTTATTCTCTCGGGCTGTAGAGAGATTATCGCTCGACATCCCTTCATATATTTCTAACCCTGGAAAATTTACTGTGATCTAAGCATCCATCTCTCGTCGGTTGAGTTAACGATGTTTATAGTGGGAATGACCTTCAAGGAAGACTGAAAGTGTCGTTAATGAGCGGCAATTCATTTTTATAGCCTTTTTAAGTCGCCTAAACATAATCAGTAAGTTTTAGTTAATATTTTCTTTTTTCCCATATGTCCTATGTCCATTTTAACCATTCTGTATTGTTGATATTACTATTTTGTCCTCGCCTTATGTTCTTCAATATATTCTTCATTGACAAAATATTGGAATAGGTAGAACGAGATAAAACATGTCCCAGTTTTCGACTGTTTTTATTTCTCTCCTAAGAGGTAGATAATGTAGTTGAACTAAAATTCAAGAAAATGGTATTCTTGTATATATCACAACAATAATTCACTGTAATTGCATAATGTTATTATTTAAAATATGTTTTGAAATGTTAATATATTCTTTTATTAATAATTATTTTTTAACTTCTCTATTCTGTCGCATTTTGTTCACTCTTTCCAGCTGTTTTGTAAATGTTAATGAATCTAAAAAGTTTCGTCATTTTCAATTTTCCAATTATTTTACATGTTTAATCTTGGACAAATAGATAAAAACATTTCAAACATCTAAAATTTACATGCTTTGCTGATAAAACCTAAATATGAATGCTTTCTATTCGTTTCTATGTTACACACACTTCATATATTTTGCTGGTTTTGTCAGGACAATCATTAAACCCTGTTACTCGAAAGGATATTTGGGAATATTGCCTGTGCCCTTTCGATCCCTGTAAGCATACCTCCAATCACTTAATCCATAGGGAAGAGGAATGATTTACACAAATCCAGTTTATTCGTCGAAGTGATAAGGATATTCTCTTAGCTAAGAATATTGAATGGCTGACTATGATTTTTGAGTAGTTCTAAGAAGAACCATCAGTATAACTATTGTAGTCTGCGAAGGACAGGAAATGATTTAAAATTTCGGGAGGATATAGTTAGGGGCCTAAACCCCTTGATAGAGGCTACAGGTTCCTCGCGCAGGGTGGCTGTCCTCTATCAGATTCATTACAAGGTGTCTACTCGTGTTTTTGTCAGGAGAAAGATAAAGAACGGTAGATGGGATTAAATTGTATTAAAAAAGAACACAATGATTCCCTGTAATAGGGGAAATGACAGGATAGCGTGGGACACTTGGGTATGTAGACCTACTCTTACCTACATTTAGGATAAAACTGAGTTTTAGGATTGTTTTTATTATAGTACAGGATCCCAATAAAATGTTAAAAATTTAAATGGAACAAACCACTTGTTTCTTAGTCTACTTCTAATGAAATAAACGTAAGTTATTTAAAATAATTTATTTCACGTGTTTGGCCGCACTTAATGTTTGTCCTAGATCTAGTAAAAACATTAAGTTTGTATACAGTTAGCTTAGAAAAGGTACTATTTAATATAAGAGTGCCATCTGCTAGCAAAATGTTTAAATAAGCACCTGTATGAAACGTCACAAAGCAATGAGTTTTTTTTTTTTGTTTTTTACAGATTCTCATTGCGATGAAAGCCTGGAGAAGTAAAAACACGTCATTAGTGTAACGAGATGGGTGAAGTGCGTGTAAACCCTGTTCGCATGCACCCGTGCACGTTCCCAAATATTTTACGCCTAGAAACTAAACATATTTCCAATGTAAAAGCATACAAAAATAATATACTACTTTCTAAAAATAAAGTCACATATTCAATTTGTTGAAGTGAATACTTCTGTTAGCGGATTCATATGTGAGTAAAATCATTTCATCTCTTTTGGATCACTTTGCTTGTGAGTAGTTACTGGTTCATTTTAGTGGTTAGTCATGACTGCTTATGTACTCATATATGTTGGCGCGCGCGCGAACACACACACACGCAAAAACAAACACACACACACACACACACGCACGCACACACGCACACACACACACACACACATGTATACATATATGCATATATATATATATATATATATATATATATCACTTTCACTTATGTAATTAAACAAGAATCTTACCCAAAGATAATGGCAAGGCCAGTCATTGAAAGTTAACAGGCATAAATACCAAGTAAGATTCTTGTTTAAGTACATAAGTGAAAGTGATAAGTGTATACAAGAAAACAGTGTTGCATAACTACAAATATATATATATATATATATATATATATATATATATATATATATATATATATATATATATATATGAAGATTCGTATAGACATGAGTATGTGTATTTGTATGTCAAATTCTAAAGACTATTTAGGCAAGATGGGGAAATTTCAACTACTCGTTTTCTTCAGATCATTTCAAATTCTACTGTCAGAACAGATAAATAAAGATGAAAAGTTAGAAATGTAAGTATGTTTTAACCGAAATACATTATTTTGAACCTGTAAACGTAACGAATATTAAAACTGCAGCAGACTACTTATTTAAACTAGAGTAGATTTGTGTTTCTGTAATTTTAGTCGGTGACTCTATTGTATGTAAGGTGCTTTCTTTTATAACATATAAACGGAGCCTCCTCTAATAAAACTCTCTATAATGGCGAGACTCCTCACTAACACCTCTAAATAACAACATTACGTGTCTTGGAATCAGGAGAATGCGATGTTTGGATACCAGTCTGTTACGTTATTAAGAAATAGGGTTAGATCAGTGTTTTAAGAACAAAGAGAAAGTTTGAAAGATCTATGGATGGAAGGGCTAAATAAGTTTTGGATTAAAAGTAGGAGATTTTTGTTACCTTTACAATGAAAGGGGCTGAAAAATTATCATACAAAGTATTTGAAAGTCATGAAACTGGTCTAATTCTGCACTATCAAAATGTTTGAAGCAACGTCATGCACGTATTGCAAATTTAGAGCCGAAATAATTTTATTCGTTGGATTAACAGAAACAACTTTTGTTTTGGTTTTATTCTAACAATACAATAAGGCTTTTCATATCTTCACCGGAATGGGATAGTATCATTGTAGGCCAGAGTTGTTAAAGTTTCCACGTGAATTTATACCTCACAAGTTCGCTACGAATACACTGCTTTAGGGCCGATACATAAAAAGCTCTTTGAGACTTGAAAAGGTAGTCCCTTTGAAGCAAACGAAGCGGAACCCACAGGCGTGAGTGAGAGATATGTGTGTATTTGCGCAAGCAAAAGTAAATTTGTGTTTTTTTGTAGAAAATTAATGGAATAGAATCTCTTTTTTAAAGTAAAATTCCTAAATTGCCACAGTAGCAGAAAAACCTCTTCAATTAAATGACTGAAAGGAAATCGTTGACGCAGAAATGACAGTACGACTATATAAGCTAGATATTGTAGGTTCGTTCCGGAGAGACAAGGGTTCAGTTTTTTTATATTATTGTAAATGAATTATTAGATTGCTTTTATTAAAATTCTTTTACATATCTTCTAGTATTTGCACGATTTTAAATAAATAAAATCCAAAGTAATAAAGTAAAGCAAACCATTAGATCTAGGGGATTTGAAAGTTTTATTCTTTAGCTTAAATCCTTTAGAATTTAAAGAACTTACATACCATTGCACACACAGTTATGTTGGATGTCTGTTTGAGTCTGCAATGTACATGTTAATGTTTGTATAAATTGCACGGTTGCTGCATAAATAACGATTTTCCAGATAAATAATATAGAGCTACTAGGTTTAGATACAGATATAAATACAACTAAGTTTTATATATATATATATATATATATATATATATATATATATATATATATATACTGATACGTATTCCTTCACGGATGGAAAAATATGATGAATACTTACTATCTGGAGTACATCCGTTCATTCTGCAGTCCACAAATTCGCACTTCCGACGTTTCGCTAGAATCTCATCTAGCATTGACGAGGTGAATCCAACAACAGTTGACTCGCTCCTCAACTGTTGATGGGTTCATCTCGTCAAAGCTAGATGAGATTCTAGCGAAGCGTCATAACTGCGATTTTGTGCACTTCAGAATAGACGGATGTACTCCAGATAATAACTATTCATCATATTTTTTCATCCGTGAATGAATACATATCAGCATATATATATATATATATATATATATATATATATATATATATATATATATATATATATAGGGAGAGAGAGAGAGAGAGAGAGAGAGAGAGGGAAGGAGGAAGAAAGAGAGAGAGAATATATACATATATATATATTTTTGATTATCTATAAGCTATATATCCGTTACACTTTGGTGTAAGACTAAGATAAAGACAATCCCGCCAGTACTGGGACTGATGTATACAGAAAAATGCAATTACCCGATCCCTTCCTAGGAATATATGGGAGATAAGGTGTTGAAAGGACTAATGTGTAAGTTTATGTTGCTCGTGTGTTAATGTTGTGAGTGTTGTGTGTTTAGGATACCGCAAGGGACTTCTCTCCAACTAGGTACGGCTATCCCGCACCTTCCTGATGGAGACTTGTTTAAGCAGCTAGTTAAAAACACAATTAAAATATTTGTTACTTTAGATAATTATTTTAAAAATATGTTATATATTTAGAGCTTTTCTTCTTTTTGAAAATAAGTGAACATGTTTATAACACCTATACTCTAAAAATGTAAAAGTTTGTGTAATTTAATTTTATTTTTGCTACCAAGAAATCTAGGCTATTACCCGGTTCACGATAAGAAATGCAAAACGATATTGCAAAAACGTGTTAATTTTATTATACTTAAGGAAAATGTAAAATAAGGTAAGAATTAGGTTGATTTGAGAGTTGGGTATGATTCACTTATTTATTGAGAATCTTAAGTGACATTCCAATAACTACATGGTTTGTTTACATCTTCAAGCAATTTTTCTCTACTTAGGAGAGGATGAATAATTTGTGACAATATGCAGAGGAAACATTTGTATTCTACATTGTACTAGGAGTTCCCGCTTGTTTATCGACACATATTTTCGTCGTAAATCTTTACGATATTATACTTCTTCACATAGTTACCACATTCATGTGGACTATTTATTATGTAATAAAAAAATTCTTACCTCACCGTCTTGGTAATCCTATCAAGAAAGTCACATAAATTGTATTAATTTATAAGGAATTATTAAATAATTTCTCAATATTTAAATGGCATTTGTTTTTACGGAGAAGAGTACAAGTGAAGCCTTTTCTTCACATATTGCCACAATATAGAAAGATTTTATCAATTTACTCTACGTAGCAAAACTGGCCTGAAGATGGATTCTTTGTAAATGTTGCAAAGGATTGCAACAAATAAATATTACTAGACTCAAACATCAGATCTTCAACCTCACTCTTTTCTTAAATTGCAGCAAGTGCAGAGATGAGTTACAAATTTAAAAATAATAATAAATAGTGACCTTATCTTTTAGTTTCAGATTTCTTATACGAAATTTTTTTCATTTTATAATAAACTATGGGCTTGTAGGGGTAAATATTCATATTGCGTTCGTTTTCAATTTGATTTTTTTGACCAATCGTGTTTTCAGTGTTTATCGTTAATCCATCTTGAGATTTTACTCTACTTAGTATAACATAAAGTTGATTTTGTGTAAAAACAGGTTTGGCCGATTAAAGAACTTCTCTTAAGAATATTTAACCCTAAGCCGTAATTAAGATAGCTATTGAAAATGCAAATCTCAAAGGAAATTGATCTCTTGGCATGTTATGATATGTTGATATTGTATCCTTTTGGGTATTATTTCCATATTTGTCCTATAGTGTGAATATCCGTTACAGTTCTCTATAGTTTCATTCAGGAACTCTCTGGGGGAATATTTTGGAACATTCTCCATCACGCATGCATGGCGAATTGGGATTCTTCGCACCACATGGTCCATGCATCATATTACGGACCACGATATCACGACGGCGAGGAAATTCGTTTGCATCAAGAATCTCAGCACCAACACTTTGATCAATATCCGTTGAATCCCGTAATTTAGACTCTTAATCGAGGGTGAGAAGCATGGGACAGTAAGGCAAGATTTGCTTTTGAAATTCAGCTTGGCTACATAGACGTAAGCGACTACGACTCCAATTACATTTTTTAAAACAAATCTTTTTTTAATATCATACTGTTAAAATATTTCTTTATTTACAAATCGTAATCATCTGTTTTTCATTGCAATGTATACACATAACCTGCTATTTGTTTGTTTACAAACCCTACTCAGCTGTTTCTCATTCCAATGTATTTCTTATGGAGAATATTGGTAACTTTGAGATCCTCAAAACCCTATAAATGTTGTAAATTGAGAAAAATCTATATTTTTCCCCGCTCCAACATATCAATACCTTTAATACATCAATCAGACTAATCAATCTTCCAGCTCTGTACGACCTTCCAAGCTCCTATATGTTTTCTCTCAAAATTAGGGGTACGAAATTATATATTAAGAAAAGACAAGGCTAGCTGCCTCGGCGTACATCTTACCGCCTAACAGTCAAAGAATGTCGTGATAACTTTAGCTTAGCTAAATATCGTTTTTATGAACATAACAGCTGACCTGACAGACGTTGGCCTATCGTACCTATAGATATTCAATTGCAACAGAAGTAAGAAGTAAAAAAAACGATATACAAAGTAAAACGTTTATTGTATTTCACAACAATATTCAATTTATTCCAGATCATATCTAAGCATTTGCTAATGGTTACTGAAAAACAATTATAGCCACCGCCCAATGAATATGAAATCATTCTGCATCATAATTACTAAATAAATTTCAATCAGTATTTCTTGGACTTAAGTGTAAATTCGTATCTTTCTTAAAACACAACAATATAGTCTAACTCTACATCTATTACATTTAAATAATACATTACCACACACAAAAAATAGAATCTATATTTGTTATAATAAAATAATTTATTAAGGTTAATTTTATAAATTAATATATGTAATAACTTGTAAATTAAAGAAGTCTCAAATCAATCGCAATTTAACTTAATATTTCAAGGCAAATAGAGTAATATAATTTACGCGTTGAAACAGCTCATATGCAAATTAACATAAAAACATAAAAATTGTTTTATAGAATCTTATTTTCACTTAATTTAACTATCAGCTGTATGTCATAGTGTTATTATAAGTTACCTATTGATGCGCTATCTATTGATTATAACTTGCATTTATTATAATAATTCCTAATTTTAATTTAAGCGATTAAAATCTCGGTCAGAAAAGTAGGTGCTCGTATTTTTATTTATTTTTTTTTTTATTTTTGAAAAATATGAACCTAGATGCCCCCATTCGGAATACGTGTAAGCTAGAATATTTCCGGGGTGTATTCAACAACTTCACAAAGTTTCATGTTAATCGTATGAACAGCTTAAGAATGTATAAGAGACATAGACAAACAACCCATTTTTATTTATATAGATAAAATTAATTCCATGTAAACTCATCTAAATGTTTCTGAATGTAAAATTAGAATGAATATTATACAAATATTTGTTGGTATTTACTGTAGAATCGTTCATAGTTAAATAACAATTCGTGGATATTTAATTTATAGTTAGTTAAAGCTAGTGTGAACAATTAAACAATGGTAAACCAATACGAAATATTTAATACTTTTTAGACAAAAATTCATTATCCTACAGTAAATATAGAAAGTGTGAATTTTAAAACTCACTAAATTCTAGCTTTTCAGACAAACTAGTTTTTGCGACAATTTATCAGAGATTGACTAACACTAACACAAACAAAGGTATATGAATATACTAGTGTCTGGTGAGCCGTAGAGTACAATATTTAGTTTTTAACGTTTTTGGATATTTAATTAGTTTTCAGTACACTATTATTGGTATTTTCCAATAATTTGTACTTGCAATCAATCCGGCAGAAACTAAAACTGATCAGAGCCTAATACTTTGCTTCTATATTGTTAGAGATCGTTTTTTTTTATTTTACCCACTTCTTTGTAACCTAGTATGGAATTGGCTCTCTCGATCAATATAAACATTTGATCTGCAGTTACTACGCCTATTGTATTTAGGTTTCTATCATCGAAAATTCCAAATACCTAAACACAGATGTGCTAGAGTTTGTCCGATCGGGGAAGTTTTCTTCCTCATACCTCCAACATGATTTCAGTTACAGAGTATTTCTGTTAACTGAGTTTCAATTCTAAATAACAATAATGTGTTGTAGGAAAAATCAAGAAAAAAAGTTTTGTCTTTTTTTAAAAATCCTATTTACGTTGAGTTGGAAAAAAGTCAACTTTTCCTTTATAATATGTTGGGACACCTACAGAATTATCATAGCATGTACGTAAATGAAACATATAAATTTGTTTTGAGTTATTAAACTAAGCAATTTTTACACTCATAACTAGGCCGATATATCATATGATCAAGGCTCGTGACATTCAAAATCAAATAACATTCCATCCTGAATAAATCGGAATTAAAATGAAATCGTACTCGAATGAACCCTTACAATGTAAGAGTCATCCACTGAAAGTATAGCTTAACTTTTTTGTGGTAGTTGATTTTAAACCAGCAATGACATAAAATTTATAATAGTCTACAATATTATTAGAACAATTATTTTAATTATTTCAAATGACGTCACATGTATACTAAGCTTGTTCCTGTGAACAAACTGCAATAAAAAAAGTATTAGTTGGAATTAGTTTCTGCCAAATATTCTAACCTATTTTTACCTTAGACACACCCCTATTGGTACAACACGAGCCCTTTACAGCGCGTGTTTACTGACAGTTAGAGGAAATACTTTCTGAAACATCCATAACCTATTGATCCAACATGGTCCTCCATGTTACTTCAGGTTATCTTCGAGACGGATGCGCACATGAAGCGAACACTTCTAGTGTACGTAAAGCTTTCTACAAAAACAACGAGTCCAAACAGTTTTTTCAGTAGTTAAATATTTTGTTTTAAAATGAGCGTTTTAAAAGCTTACATATCGAAACATTTATGAGGGTTTTATTTCTTTATAGAGATTAACATCTGTATATGATTAGTCCTGAATTTACTTTCGCCGTTGATTCCATTACATTACAACTATAGCCTATTACTGTTGCGAAATAACAACACAGAGCTCTTTCCCTAGTAAAGGCGTATCTGTGATGTCCTGTAGGGAGAGGGGTCCCTACGGTTTCAGCAAATATCCATGCGCCCTCTTAAATGTAATCATGTAATTTTTAAGAGTAATAAAATCCAGTGTTTCTCCTTCAACCCAGTTGCACTTGTCTGATTTCGTGTCATAATCAATTCATCTTAAGCATAACTATCTCCTTAACTGGATAATCATTCTGTCCTAATATACTTACACATTAATTTAATAAGCAATTATAATCCCTTTCACATAATATGCATCCCTCTGATGATGCTAACTTTGTTACCGAAAAGTACATAAAGATTGTGAAAATCCTTTTAGGTTTATAATTATTTGTTAACTATAATTACTCTACTGTGCTCTCTATTATTAATTTTTTACAATTTAACGTTAAGAGATTACAATTTTTGACGTGTTTATTTGTACGACTTGATTTCAGAATGGTAATCGCATTTTTCAAACGGTAATCCGCTAGTACATTTATCTTTATTTAGTACATTTATTTTTCAGGTAAAATTTGTACACGGAAAGGTATAATTAAAATGATAAAAACAAATGTTTAAGGAGTGCACAGTGACCTGATGTGTGAGTACATTTAACTGAGCGTAGAAGACAAATCCAGATACATAGCGGGAAATACTCTTTTACTAAACACAAATTCCCTGTAACACTAACAGTCGCCTATTTAAAATATATGTAATCGAATCTTAAAGTTTTCACAATTTGTCTAACGCACGGATAAGAAAAGAGAGCATTTGACGTCGCCATAAAGTTGACAGAGTAGAAGACAAATCAATATATATTATAGCGAAAAATACTTACCGAGATAAAATTATAACAATGACTGACGGCTATTTAAAATACTGTACATGTAATCAAATCCTAAAGTTTTCAAAATGTCTGGGACTGAAAGCGAAGCCTGCGTCGCTACTATGGAAGACTTCCAAGGTCTTTCCACTGTACAAATAAAGTAACCTATTAAACTCTGGAGGTCAGGTTTTAGTTCGTCTATCATTGTTTCAAATATAAATTATTTAAAGGATAAAGTGAAATAAAAGTCAACTCATTTTACGTGTTTTTTTCAGTTAAAACTGTATACGATAGTAAAACTTTTTAAAACCTGTTGTTTGTTTTGAATGACTTACGAACAAAGACAGTACTTTCTGTAGTGAACCTACGTCACGTGCCTCCTATAAGCTACTGAATTTGGTTCTCCTTATGCAGCATGAATAATACCGAGGCTCGCTGTACAGTAATTGATGAGTATCATTGTAGAACTTTCCAAGAGAAAACTTCCCTTAACTTTTAAACAAAAGCTTTCCTTTATGTCCTAACAAAAGACCAAAGTTTTCTAACAATGACAAGGATCGAGAGACTCGAAATATGTCTCGTAACTAAGCGGATTTCGGAAGCGAACTTTAGCAACTTTACATAGCCTTCGTGTAAAAACGAAATCCGGATCAAAGGAAAACCCATTAACGATTATAAACAATGTATTTCAAGCAAGGACAAAAGTGTTGATTGTTTATGGGTTTTACCGCCATATCTGACCTTCCCTTTTTCACTTTAAAATATTCCAGTTACTTTAATTTGTATTTTCCTACACCGTAATTTGAAGACTCCTACACCGTCCGGTCTTCCTTATTATTTCGATTTATTTTTTTCCACAAGATTTTAGACCATTTTTAATGGATACTCCTTATAGTAAAAGTTTAATAGTAAAAGGCGTACTAATATAAACAAATGTAAAATAGATTTATCCACGATTAGGTACTTTTATGAAACTGTTCATCCCTCTAAAAGGACAATATAGTGCCAACTTATAGTTTTTGAACTGTTTAAGCTTCAGAGTGTAATGATCATTTTCCTAGTGTCATGGTAAAATGTGAGTATTTATAAACGTACCTTGGATGCCATAAAAATAAAAGAAGTAAATATGAACTTACTTCAAACCTAGAAGTTAAAGAAATCCTTCTTTTATTGTTTAAGAAGCAATAGAATTTAGGCCTTTCCTTGGTAAGTAGATCTACCGTGGGAATTATACCCCTGCAATCCCAGAAATACTATAACATTATGTTCATTTATAATGGAACGTATAAGTGCTCTATGGCCATATGAAGTGCCGGCCTGAACAACTGTCATCATAGCAAATTATAACACAAACATCGTAGTTCTATATCTTTGAGGGTAGGTAGCTATTTGTTTCACTAAACATATAAGAATTACGCTAGCAAATTATTTTCATGTTCATACTTACATACAAGTCTCATTAGGGCTAGATACGGACATTCCCATCACTTGAAAACTCCTTACCTATTCATACAAAGGTATTTTTGCACAAAGTCTTGACAGTCATATGTTAGCGTGCAATTATATTAAATATCCGATATTTATGAATATAGAGAAATTTGAATTTGAAAGTGATTTAAACATAACAGAAGGAAGATCCAAACAGAAGGAAAGATCAACGCGTTCTCGTAGAAATTTGAGGCTGATGATGTCACGTACTATCGATTTACTCCCATGCTCATTTTTTGTATTCTAAGTTATAAGAGATTTTACATGAAAAAAAGGATAGTGAAGGAAATAATCAGACAGTTATTATTGATAAGCCAATATACGTCACGAATATAACTAATAAAAGCCACCATATAAAAGCAAGCATATTTAAGATGCCGATTGTTGTAAGAGCCTTTGTAAGAGAAAATGTGTCGCAACTGAGCTGTGTCAGATAGCGATGTGGAATACTATAGAAACGTTGAGAAAGAAGAGGATCCGCCCATTATCCACAGCTGGGGTAGGAAACGTTTTTGTACTTGAGGGCCTCCTGTTCAATCTAGCATGGCTCTAAGGGCCACAAATATAAAACTACAATAGATTTTATTATATTTTCTAATTTTAGATATCTAATTTACCTGATTTTTAATAAAGTACAGAAGTTGACTTTAACTAATCACTATCAATGAATTTTAAAAGTAATTATTATAAAATAGGCAACTTACTTCGTGATAACAAATTAAAAAATTTTCCAACTTAACTCAGACAAATTTCTTTATTAATGTTTTGAAGTGGTGAAATAATAAAATTAAGTGCAATGACTCTAGCTATTGAGCGATATATTTGTATTCTAAGTTGTAAGCGTAAACTATCCGGACCGCTTAAAATTAAAAAAAAAACAAGTTTATGAGACCGAAAAAAATCATTTCGCAGACTGCATGTTGTCCGAGAGCGGTGGGTTTCCGACCCCTGGTATACAGGATATCTCAGAGATAGGAATATTGAAGGAGGAAACATTGCGCCTCAGTATTGGTAGATAATGGATAAATATAAAAGCAAATCCGCTTACAACACTCCACGCTCTGATCAATTCAACGCTTTTCGAAAACCACGAATATGAAGTGGATATACTGAATGCTGTGTGTATGGGAGTAATACTGTACCAATGTTAGAGTTTAATATTTGCACAAAATAGTTACGTTAATACAATATGTTTATTTATTTAAAACCATTTTACCTAGAGTACCTAATGTAAGCAAACGCTTTGGAAAGAAACATAAAACGTTTCTATTCGTAAATTTTATTTTTGAAAAAAATCAGTCATACAAATAAACAACGAAAAATCTCGTGCAATACCATAGCAAGTAGAAATACAGATAAAGAAATATTTGTATAAAAAACAGGTTTTGTGTTCGTTTGCCCATGAGAACTGTTAAACATAATGCAGAAATAAAATTGTCTAATAATATGTCTATACAAGCGTTAGATAATAATTCGGCCACCGAATGGATTTTTGCTCGTATAAACAATTTTAACATATTCATCGTTCTTTCTTGTATTTATTTAATATTTATAACGCACTTTATTCCGTGTTTCAGGAAACCGAATTAACACAGCCCATATTGTGTAAGTTATTGAATAATAAACTAAAACACTTGCCGTGTTTACACAAATAAAGACGCACGCACGAACGCACACATGCACGCACACACATACACGCGCACAGACACACACACACCCACGCGCGCGCGCGCACACATACACAGTTACACACACAAACACACACACACAATGACATTCAGATTGTGATAAGTAAACATTTAAGAAGAAAGAAACAAATATGCCGAACAAGAAAAGTGTGGACAAGAAGTATCGGGTCCTACTTGTCAAAAAGACAAATATTAATTTGCGGAAAACCTCAATCTAAGGCATGAAACTACCATTTCCACGAAACTAAACTCATACTCGTGACTCCCGACCTTGTGATTTCCTCCGAGAAGGGAGGCTCTGCGTATTGACTCGTGGTACCAGAGTCTTGCGACCTTACTGTACGGCCTTGAATGGAGGCAAGCCCGTCACTGGCACTAGACTTACTTCAACCAGTACTACTATTTCGCCTGCGTTTCCAGAACTGCTAGTAAGACTTTCTGAACAGTCAGGATTCCGCATACTCTGTCTGATTGTTTCTGTCCAAGTGATGCAATCAGATCTTTATCCACTCTCGGTTGGCCTTACCTAAGGCCGTACCCTCACACTCGGGACTTGAACCTAGACGGACATAAACCCGTGCTGTTAAACTCTGAGAGTTCTCTTGAAAGATATAATCTTTTCGTTTAATTTAAGAATGCTGCTCAAACAATCCTAAATGGGCGTATTATTGATTTTTGGAGGGGGTTTGACCGAGTAGTAATTGGAGGTTGACATTTAAAAAATCTACATCAATTTTGATGAACAAGACTTTACTAATATCATCACTCAGACTGATTTCTCTCTGTACTCTCTTATTAAAATTTGAAAATTGTTTAAATTTTTAATTTCGTTTTAAATTATGTTTAAAAATTTCGCTGCTTTCCGAACCTCTTCCGCTAGATATCGTCTACCCGCAATTGAGAGTTAGGGATGCCATCCCACTCAATTAACCCACAATTACCTTCTACTCTCAGTACCATTACTCATTATGTCCTAGAGTAATTAACACTAATAACACTATCAATTTCTAACCTTTTTTTCTACAAGGATTCCTTCAACGGGTTCCTTTAACGGTAACAGGGAGAAACTGCCTACCTGAGATACCGACCGATACACAGCTGTAGATCAGGTGTGCGTCCAAGATGCTGTCGCATATCCCAGACAAGTATGCCTTTATTCTTCATTGCCGATGTAAACATCGTCTAGATACTGTAGGAGACATAAAAATACACACGAGAGATCCTTGTGCAGGAGTGCAATACTATAATACGATATAATGAAACCAATGACACAACTGGGAAATGATAAAAAGAACTGAAAAATAAATCCTAAAGGCAACCAAATATAACACCTTGGTTGGAGGAAAATTGGAGTTAGAACAATTGGGTAATACAATAGAACGGGGTAGAGGGATGAGATTTCTCGAGCTGGATGTAAAGGGTTAATTGATTATCAAGCTTTGTTCGTGCGCTAGCGTGGAATTGTCTAGATAATTAGAGGAAAAGTAATATTCTGGTGAGAAGCAATTATTCGGAATGGTGGAAATGTTGATAAGTGAAAATTGTGAATATACTAGGGACCTGGTGTAGATAGAGGAGGACAAAAGCTAACGGTAGTTTAATCTAAACTGCAGACATTAATATTATTCACCATTCAGTATGATATTGGGTAGTATATATATATATATTTAAAATATGTATCAAAATATATGTATTTTGACTTATGTTCTTTATTAATACACAAGAATACATATTGCGATATTTATATATATATATATATATATATATATATATATATATAATATAAACATAAACAGTATTTATTTGTACACTAAATTTATATATATATGTATGTATATATATGTATGTATATATATATATATATATATATATATATATATATACCATTGCGTATTGGTTGCATCTATATTATAATTTCTTAGTTTCAATATAAATGACTGAGAGCATGTTCAGAAAAGTAGGTCACATTTTTATTGTTTTTGTTTTTTTTTCAATTATTCCAATCGGGCTACATATGAGCCAGAACCTTTCCAGGAGTGTATTTAATAACATTCCAAAGTCATGTCACAAGAGAATACAAACAATCATTTTTATATATATACGATTCAATTTATTTCCATATAAACTTATCTAATGATTCTCTCTGTTATACTGCAATGAATATTATACAAATGTTTGTTTGTATTTACAGTAGAACCATTCATAGTTACAAAACAATTCCTGAATATTTAATTATAGTTAGTTAAAGCTAGTGAGAACAATTAACCAACGGTAAATAATAAATATTACTATTAAATATTTATTTAATATTTTTTTGACAATATTATATATATATATATATATATATATATATATATATATATATATATATATATATATATATATATATATATTAAAACAACATAGGTTATTCAAATACAAGAATACGTATTAATTTATATCCAAAGCTTTTCGTTGGTAAACAGTACCAACATCATCAGGAATGAAAATTACAATAATTACATTATTGGGATCATCCAATAATTACAATCCAATGAGGGATGAACGGGTGTGGCTCTACCAATGTATTAATGGAATGAAATTGAGTATAAACGTCAGGACACAAAACAAGTTAGAAAATGATTCCTTGCTGTGTTTTTGAAGTAATGAGTGCAATGCCGTCATCGAAAGCCAGCAGGGATGCACGAGTATACACTACGACAGTAGCACAGAAGTGGAACGGGGTATAAACGTCAGAAGGCAAATAAAGAGCTAGAAAATGATCATTCGTGTTGTTTTTGTGGGTGCTAAGTCCAAGGTCAACGGTGATGTACGGGGGAAGGGGCTCAATGGGGTAGTATAGGGGTGAATTATGGTATAAAATTTCAGTAGGCAATAAAAAAAGCTGGGAATGAGTACTCTGGCTTTTTGAGGGTGCCGAGTCCTATGTCGTCATAGAAAGTCAACGGGTATGCTCAGTTGCTGCTCTAAGTGAGTAGCGAATTGGTAAATAATCCAAAAGTTTGCTATTAAGTGATGACTTGCTGGTTTTTAGTGAGATCACTGAGTCCAATGACGTCATCGAAAATCAATCAAAATGCACGGGTGTATTTCTATGGGAGTATCGAAGAGGTGAATTGAGGTATAAATGAAAGATACGAAACAACTCTAGAAAATTATCACGCAGGGATTTCAGTGAGAGGGTGAGACCAAGGTCGTGATCAAAAGTCAATGGTGATGCACGGGGGTTGGTTTATGGTAGTACGAAAATGGTAAATTTGGATTAGAACGTCAGAAGGCAAAAAAAGTGACAATGATCACTCAGGAATTTTTGAGGTGCTGAATGTAATGCCGTCATTGAAAGCCAACGGTAATATACGGGTGTGTCCCTACAAATGTAATGAAGGAATGAATTGGAGTAAAATTGTCAGAAGTCTAAACAAAGCTAGAAAAGGATCTATCGGAGTGTTTTTTAGATGATGAGTCTAATGCCGTTATCATAAGCCTACGGAGATGATTTCAAAAGTCATTGATATTCAATGAAGATTCACAAATTTTGCTCTAAAGCAATTACGTGCACTCATTTACAAACCTAATTAGAGCTATATATATATATATATATATATATATATATATATGTGTGTGTGTGTGTGTGTAATTAAACAAGCTGCTAACCTAATCACATACATACAAACAAGTAACGCACACAGACACACACACACACACATATATATATATATATATAAGTTATATGAACAATTTATGTGAACATTTCATAATTAAATGCGTGCTAGGAAAATTCATGCTTACGCAGCTTTTGTATTATATAGGTGGTGAGAACAGAGCCCCGGCAGTGTGTAAGTCGCCTCTGTATCGCACAGACGTTTTCCGCTCCAGCTGAATGTACATCAGTTGTATTTGAATTTATGTTTTTATTGAGCTAAATTATTGTAACCATTTCAAAATTAATGTTTCTTAATTAACAAAGGTTTGTAAAAATAAAATCATTTTTAAAAACCTTTTGACCTTAATATAACACGTAACTGGCGCAGTCGGTAGGACATCTCGGGAAAATTAATGAACATAATTTTTTTTCGATTTCAATCGTTAACCGAGATACTGCAAAAACTCGTGAATAAGTGAAAAGTGAAATAGTAGTTCAAATGAGCAAAGAATTTTGGATCCACTTGTAAGTAGATCGTAAGAAATAGAGTTAAGAAAAAGTAGAGTAAATACTTTTTAATTTTATATCATTGATTTTAATTTTATTATTTTTAAAAAAATAGTATTTTAAAATGGCAACGCCAACATTAAATAAGGAATATCTTGATATGATTCCTGAGTATAGTGGAGAGCCAACTATGCTCCACAGATTTATTTCAATATGCGATAAGGTAGTAAATAAGTTTTATGTAAACGAAAATTCAGAGGATTTTCAAAATGAATATCTATTTTCTTCTATACTAGCTAAGTTAAAAGGCCAAGCATTAGAAATGGTAGTAAATTCAAATTCATATAATTGGTATGAGATTAAAAAAGTATTATTAACCAGCTATTCAGACAAAAGAGATTGCTTTAAGTTTAGAAATGGCTTAGTTAAAACAAGAAAATAATGAATCACCTTTTAAATTTTATGAGAGAATTCAAAAACTATTAAATTTACAGATCTCATTTTTTATTAATAAAGAGCCTCAAAGACAATTGGCCAAAGATGTTTTGATAGAATATGTACAGAAATTAGGGTTAAGAGATCTCCTTAGAGGTTTACATGAACCCGTAGGATCGCTAATGCGCACAAATAATCCAGATTCTCTTAGCGAAGCACTTAACACGCTTACTAATGACTTTCAATTTAAAAATAACAAATTATTTCAAAATATTAAACAGAACGTTCCACCTAGGGCCCCACAATACCCGCCTACTCGCAAACCCATTCCTAACAAACAAACCTTCCAAAATTATAGGCCCAACTACCAAAATAATCCTAACCAGTTTACTAAACCTTACTTATACGTACAGCAAAATCAACAACCGAGACAATCTAGCAATTACACACCACTAAAAGTTCATCAAAAATTTGAACCAGAACCAATGAGCATTTCCACACGTCAAACAGGGAGCACAAGTATACAAAATATACTTTATCAGATGACAGGGAAACCAATAGAAGAAGAAAATTACGATCAAACTATGAATCGATTGACTGAACAGATGACTAACTCTTATCGGACCGAACAAACGGATTTTGAACCGCAAGAGGACCCTGACAGCTACATAGACTTTGATGATTCAACGCAAGAGGAAAACGCATGTGGATTCACTCAAGAGGACAATCATACCCAAAATCATTTTTTAGGACTAACCACAATAAAAAGACATTTTCCATAATGCATATCGAAGACGACACAAACGAACTACCGTACATCCACGATCCCAAGACCAACCTAAAGATGCTGATTGACACTGGAAGCACGAGATCATTTATTAAAAAATCAATAGCTTTTCAATTTTTCAAAAACACCCTAAAACAAGAACCATTTGAAGTGAGTACAGCTCATGGAGTATCAAAAGAAAAATACAGTTGTACACTACCACTTTTAGGAAAAGAAACAACCAAATTCTATTTATTTGATTTCCATAAAGATTTCGACTTACTCCTTGGATTAGATAACATAAAAGAATTAAAAATTAACTTAAATTTTGTGAATGATAAATTGATATTTCGCAATAAACAAATCCCGATTAAATATTTTAACACCGAAGAACAAAATAATAATAATAATAATAATAAAGGCGAATGTCAGGAACAGAACGCTAAAAAAGGAACAAGTTATGTTATACAAGCCCGCACTAGCCAAACGATTAAATTTAGAATACAAAATATTCAAGATGGAGAAGGACTCTTACCATACAAATACTTAAATGGATTAGAAATTCCGCAGTGTATAGTCTCAGTACACAAGGAGAAGCCTATTGCCCTATATTAAACAACACAGAAGAAAATGTAGAATTAACAGTGAATGAACCATTAGAATTAAAATCTTTAGAAGAATACAATATCCTTGAACCTGATACAATGCAAACGAACACTAATTTCAATTTATTAGATTATAAACAAAACAAATTGAGAAGAAAATATTTAGATTTATCAAAATTTAGAATGGAACATATGAACTTAGAAGAAAAATCCGCTATAACAAGTTTAATAGAAGATTATGCAGATTTATTCCATATTGAGGGAAACTCTAGAAATTATAGATATCCAGGCATTTCATCAGTAGTCCTAATAGCATGTTTTATTTGGTTGGTAAAAGTTAAATCTTTTCCCTCAATTTGTTTTGTTTATAATCTAATAAATTGAAATTAGTGTTCGTTTGCATTGTATCAGGTTCAAGGATATTGTATTCTTCTAAAGATTTTAATTCTAATGGTTCATTCACTGTTAATTCTACATTTTCTTCTGTGTTGTTTATTATAGGGCAATAGGCTTCTCCTTGTGTACTGAGACTATACACTGCGGAATTTCTAATCCATTTAAGTATTTGTATGGTAAGAGTCCTTCTCCATCTTGAATATTTTGTATTCTAAATTTAATCGTTTGGCTAGTGCGGGCTTGTATAACATAACTTGTTCCTTTTTTAGCGTTCTGTTCCTGACATTCGCCTTTATTATTATTATTATTATTATTTTGTTCTTCGGTGTTAAAATATTTAATCGGGATTTGTTTATTGCGAAATATCAATTTATCATTCACAAAATTTAAGTTAATTTTTAATTCTTTTATGTTATCTAATCCAAGGAGTAAGTCGAAATCTTTATGGAAATCAAATAAATAGAATTTGGTTGTTTCTTTTCCTAAAAGTGGTAGTGTACAACTGTATTTTTCTTTTGATACTCCATGAGCTGTACTCACTTCAAATGGTTCTTGTTTTAGGGTGTTTTTGAAAAATTGGAAAGCTATTGATTTTTTAATAAATGATCTCGTGCTTCCAGTGTCAATCAGCATCTTTAGGTTGGTCTTGGGATCGTGGATGTACGGTAGTTCGTTTGTGTCGTCTTCGATATGCATTATGGAAAATGTCTTTTTATTGTGGTTAGTCCTAAAAAATGATTTTGGGTATGATTGTCCTCTTGAGTGAATCCACATGCGTTTTCCTCTTGCGTTGAATCATCAAAGTCTATGTAGCTGTCAGGGTCCTCTTGCGGTTCAAAATCCGTTTGTTCGGTCCGATAAGAGTTAGTCATCTGTTCAGTCAATCGATTCATAGTTTGATCGTAATTTTCTTCTTCTATTGGTTTCCCTGTCATCTGATAAAGTATATTTTGTATACTTGTGCTCCCTGTTTGACGTGTGGAAATGCTCATTGGTTCTGGTTCAAATTTTTGATGAACTTTTAGTGGTGTGTAATTGCTAGATTGTCTCGGTTGTTGATTTTGCTGTACGTATAAGTAAGGTTTAGTAAACTGGTTAGGATTATTTTGGTAGTTGGGCCTATAATTTTGGAAGGTTTGTTTGTTAGGAATGGGTTTGCGAGTAGGCGGGTATTGTGGGGCCCTAGGTGGAACGTTCTGTTTAATATTTTGAAATAATTTGTTATTTTTAAATTGAAAGTCATTAGTAAGCGTGTTAAGTGCTTCGCTAAGAGAATCTGGATTATTTGTGCGCATTAGCGATCCTACGGGTTCATGTAAACCTCTAAGGAGATCTCTTAACCCTAATTTCTGTACATATTCTATCAAAACATCTTTGGCCAATTGTCTTTGAGGCTCTTTATTAATAAAAAATGAGATCTGTAAATTTAATAGTTTTTGAATTCTCTCATAAAATTTAAAAGGTGATTCATTATTTTCTTGTTTTAACTAAGCCATTTCTAAACTTAAAGCAATCTCTTTTGTCTGAATAGCTGGTTAATAATACTTTTTTAATCTCATACCAATTATATGAATTTGAATTTACTACCATTTCTAATGCTTGGCCTTTTAACTTAGCTAGTATAGAAGAAAATAGATATTCATTTTGAAAATCCTCTGAATTTTCGTTTACATAAAACTTATTTACTACCTTATCGCATATTGAAATAAATCTGTGGAGCATAGTTGGCTCTCCACTATACTCAGGAATCATATCAAGATATTCCTTATTTAATGTTGGCGTTGCCATTTTAAAATACTATTTTTTTAAAAATAATAAAATTAAAATCAATGATATAAAATTAAAAAGTATTTACTCTACTTTTTCTTAACTCTATTTCTTACGATCTACTTACAAGTGGATCCAAAATTCTTTGCTCATTTGAACTACTATTTCACTTTTCACTTATTCACTCGTGCTCTTAGTAGATATGCGCTCTATTAAGTTGTTGTAGATATTCGCTCTACTAAAGTTTTCTTGATGTCGTTACAGATATGCGCTCTGTAATGAATCGAGTTTTTGCAGTATCTCGGTTAACGATTGAAATCGAAAAAAAATTATGTTCATTAATTTTCCCGAGATGTCCTACCGACTGCGCCAGTTACGTGTTAAATTAAGGTCAAAAGGTTTTTAAAAATGATTTTATTTTTACAAACCTTTGTTAATTAAGAAACATTAATTTTGAAATGGTTACAATAATTTAGCTCAATAAAAACATAAATTCAAATACAACTGATGTACATTCAGCTGGAGCGGAAAACGTCTGAGCGATACAGAGGCGACTTACACACTGCCGGGGCTCTGTTCTCACCACCTATATAATACAAAAGCTGCGTAAGCATGAATTTTCCTAGCACGCATTTAATTATGAAATGTTCACATAAATTGTTCATATAACTTATATATATATATATATATGTGTGTGTGTGTGTCTGTGTGCGTTACTTGTTTGTATGTATGTGATTAGGTTAGCAGCTTGTTTAATTACACACACACACACACATATATATATATATATATATATATATATATATATATATATATATATATATATATATATAGCTCTAATTAGGTTTGTAAATGAGTGCACGTAATTGCTTTAGAGCAAAATTTGTGAATCTTCATTGAATATCAATGACTTTTGAAATCATCTCCGTAGGCTTATGATAACGGCATTAGACTCATCATCTAAAAAACACTCCGATAGATCCTTTTCTAGCTTTGTTTAGACTTCTGACAATTTTACTCCAATTCATTCCTTCATTACATTTGTAGGGACACACCCGTATATTACCGTTGGCTTTCAATGACGGCATTACATTCAGCACCTCAAAAATTCCTGAGTGATCATTGTCACTTTTTTTGCCTTCTGACGTTCTAATCCAAATTTACCATTTTCGTACTACCATAAACCAACCCCCGTGCATCACCATTGACTTTTGATCACGACCTTGGTCTCACCCTCTCACTGAAATCCCTGCGTGATAATTTTCTAGAGTTGTTTCGTATCTTTCATTTATACCTCAATTCACCTCTTCGATACTCCCATAGAAATACACCCGTGCATTTTGATTGATTTTCGATGACGTCATTGGACTCAGTGATCTCACTAAAAACCAGCAAGTCATCACTTAATAGCAAACTTTTGGATTATTTACCAATTCGCTACTCACTTAGAGCAGCAACTGAGCATACCCGTTGACTTTCTATGACGACATAGGACTCGGCACCCTCAAAAAGCCAGAGTACTCATTCCCAGCTTTTTTTATTGCCTACTGAAATTTTATACCATAATTCACCCCTGTACTACCCCATTGAGCCCCTTCCCCCGTACATCACCGTTGACCTTGGACTTAGCACCCACAAAAACAACACGAATGATCATTTTCTAGCTCTTTATTTGCCTTCTGACGTTTATACCCCGTTCCACTTCTGTGCTACTGTCGTAGTGTATACTCGTGCATCCCTGCTGGCTTTCGATGACGGCATTGCACTCATTACTTCAAAAACACAGCAAGGAATCATTTTCTAACTTGTTTTGTGTCCTGACGTTTATACTCAATTTCATTCCATTAATACATTGGTAGAGCCACACCCGTTCATCCCTCATTGGATTGTAATTATTGGATGATCCCAATAATGTAATTATTGTAATTTTCATTCCTGATGATGTTGGTACTGTTTACCAACGAAAAGCTTTGGATATAAATTAATACATATTCTTGTATTTGAATAACCTATGTTGTTTTAATATATATATATATATATATATATATATATATATATATATATATATATAATATTGTCAAAAAAATATTAAATAAATATTTAATAGTAATATTTATTATTTACCGTTGGTTAATTGTTCTCACTAGCTTTAACTAACTATAATTAAATATTCAGGAATTGTTTTGTAACTATGAATGGTTCTACTGTAAATACAAACAAACATTTGTATAATATTCATTGCAGTATAACAGAGAGAATCATTAGATAAGTTTATATGGAAATAAATTGAATCGTATATATATAAAAATGATTGTTTGTATTCTCTTGTGACATGACTTTGGAATGTTATTAAATACACTCCTGGAAAGGATCTGGCTCATATGTAGCCCGATTGGAATAATTGAAAAAAAAACAAAAACAATAAAAATGTGACCTACTTTTCTGAACATGCTCTCAGTCATTTATATTGAAACTAAGAAATTATAATATAGATGCAACCAATACGCAATGGTATATATATATATATATATATATATATATATATATATATATATATATATATATATATATATATATATATACATACATATATATATAAATTTAGTGTACAAATAAATACTGTTTATGTTTATATTATATATATATATATATATATATATATATATATATATATATATATATATAAATATCGCAATATGTATTCTTGTGTATTAATAAAGAACATAAGTCAAAATACATATATTTTGATACATATTTTAAATATATATATATATACTACCCAATATCATACTGAATGGTGAATAATATTAATGTCTGCAGTTTAGATTAAACTACCGTTAGCTTTTGTCCTCCTCTATCTACACCAGGTCCCTAGTATATTCACAATTTTCACTTATCAACATTTCCACCATTCCGAATAATTGCTTCTCACCAGAATATTACTTTTCCTCTAATTATCTAGACAATTCCACGCTAGCGCACGAACAAAGCTTGATAATCAATTAACCCTTTACATCCAGCTCGAGAAATCTCATCCCTCTACCCCGTTCTATTGTATTACCCAATTGTTCTAACTCCAATTTTCCTCCAACCAAGGTGTTATATTTGGTTGCCTTTAGGATTTATTTTTCAGTTCTTTTTATCATTTCCCAGTTGTGTCATTGGTTTCATTATATCGTATTATAGTATTGCACTCCTGCACAAGGATCTCTCGTGTGTATTTTTATGTCTCCTACAGTATCTAGACGATGTTTACATCGGCAATGAAGAATAAAGGCATACTTGTCTGGGATATGCGACAGCATCTTGGACGCACACCTGATCTACAGCTGTGTATCGGTCGGTATCTCAGGTAGGCAGTTTCTCCCTGTTACCGTTAAAGGAACCCGTTGAAGGAATCCTTGTAGAAAAAAAGGTTAGAAATTGATAGTGTTATTAGTGTTAATTACTGTAGGACATAATGAGTAATGGTACTGAGAGTAGAAGGTAATTGTGGGTTAATTGAGTGGGATGGCATCCCTAACTCTCAATTGCGGGTAGACGATATCTAGCGGAAGAGGTTCGGAAAGCAGCGAAATTTTTAAACATAATTTAAAACGAAATTAAAAATTTAAACAATTTTCAAATTTTAATAAGAGAGTACAGAGAGAAATCAGTCTGAGTGATGATATTAGTAAAGTCTTGTTCATCAAAATTGATGTAGATTTTTTAAATGTCAACCTCCAATTACGACTCGGTCAAACCCCCTCCAAAAATCAATAATACGCCCATTTAGGATTGTTTGAGCAGCATTCTTAAATAAAACGAAAAGATTATATCTTTCAAGAGAACTCTCAGAGTTTAACAGCACGGGTTTATGTCCGTCTAGGTTCAAGTCCCGAGTGTGAGGATACGGCCTTAGGTAAGGCCAACCGAGAGTGGATAAAGATCTGATTGCATCACTTGGACAGAAACAATCAGACAGAGTATGCGGAATCCTGAGTGTTCAGAAAGTTCTACTAGCAGTTCTGGAAACGCAGGCGAAATAGTAGTGCTGGTTGAAGTAAGTCTAGTGCCAGTGACGGGCTTGCCTCCATTCAAGGCCGTACAGTAAGGTCGCAAGACTCTGGTACAACGAGTCAATACGCAGAGCCTCCCTTCTCGGAGGAAATCACAAGGTCGGGAGTCACGAGTATGAGTTTAGTTTCGTGGAAATGGTAGTTTCATGCCTTAGATTGAGGTTTTCCGCAAATTAATATTTGTCTTTTTGACAAGTAGGACCCGATACTTCTTGTCCACACTTTTCTTGTTCGGCATATTTGTTTCTTTCTTCTTAAATGTTTACTTATCACAATCTGAATGTCATTGTGTGTGTGTGTTTGTGTGTGTAACTGTGTATGTGTGCGCGCGCGCGCGTGGGTGTGTGTGTGTCTGTGCGCGTGTATGTGTGTGCGTGCATGTGTGCGTTCGTGCGTGCGTCTTTATTTGTGTAAACACGGCAAGTGTTTTAGTTTATTATTCAATAACTTACACAATATGGGCTGTGTTAATTCGGTTTCCTGAAACACGGAATAAAGTGCGTTATAAATATTAAATAAATACAAGAAAGAACGATGAATATGTTAAAATTGTTTATACGAGCAAAAATCCATTCGGTGGCCGAATTATTATCTAACGCTTGTATAGACATATTATTAGACAATTTTATTTCTGCATTATGTTTAACAGTTCTCATGGGCAAACGAACACAAAACCTGTTTTTTATACAAATATTTCTTTATCTGTATTTCTACTTGCTATGGTATTGTACGAGATTTTTCGTTGTTTATTTGTATGACTGATTTTTTTCAAAAATAAAATTTACGAATAGAAACGTTTTATGTTTCTTTCCAAAGCGTTTGCTTACATTAGGTACTCTAGGTAAAATGGTTTTAAATAAATAAACATATTGTATTAACGTAACTATTTTGTGCAAATATTAAACTCTAACATTGGTACAGTATTACTCCCATACACACAGCATTCAGTATATCCACTTCATATTCGTGGTTTTCGAAAAGCGTTGAATTGATCAGAGCGTGGAGTGTTGTAAGCGGATTTGCTTTTATATTTATCCATTATCTACCAATACTGAGGCGCAATGTTTCCTCCTTCAATATTCCTATCTCTGAGATATCCTGTATACCAGGGGTCGGAAACCCACCGCTCTCGGACAACATGCAGTCTGCGAAATGATTTTTTTCGGTCTCATAAACTTGTTTTTTTTTTAATTTTAAGCGGTCCGGATAGTTTACGCTTACAACTTAGAATACAAATATATCGCTCAATAGCTAGAGTCATTGCACTTAATTTTATTATTTCACCACTTCAAAACATTAATAAAGAAATTTGTCTGAGTTAAGTTGGAAAATTTTTTAATTTGTTATCACGAAGTAAGTTGCCTATTTTATAATAATTACTTTTAAAATTCATTGATAGTGATTAGTTAAAGTCAACTTCTGTACTTTATTAAAAATCAGGTAAATTAGATATCTAAAATTAGAAAATATAATAAAATCTATTGTAGTTTTATATTTGTGGCCCTTAGAGCCATGCTAGATTGAACAGGAGGCCCTCAAGTACAAAAACGTTTCCTACCCCAGCTGTGGATAATGGGCGGATCCTCTTCTTTCTCAACGTTTCTTTAGTATTCCACATCGCTATCTGACACAGCTCAGTTGCGACACATTTTCTCTTACAAAGGCTCTTACAACAATCGGCATCTTAAATATGCTTGCTTTTATATGGTGGCTTTTATTAGTTATATTCGTGACGTATATTGGCTTATCAATAATAACTGTCTGATTATTTCCTTCACTATCCTTTTTTTCATGTAAAATCTCTTATAACTTAGAATACAAAAAATGAGCATGGGAGTAAATCGATAGTACGTGACATCATCAGCCTCAAATTTCTACGAGAACGCGTTGATCTTTCCTTCTGTTTGGATCTTCCTTCTGTTATGTTTAAATCACTTTCAAATTCAAATTTCTCTATATTCATAAATATCGGATATTTAATATAATTGCACGCTAACATATGACTGTCAAGACTTTGTGCAAAAATACCTTTGTATGAATAGGTAAGGAGTTTTCAAGTGATGGGAATGTCCGTATCTAGCCCTAATGAGACTTGTATGTAAGTATGAACATGAAAATAATTTGCTAGCGTAATTCTTATATGTTTAGTGAAACAAATAGCTACCTACCCTCAAAGATATAGAACTACGATGTTTGTGTTATAATTTGCTATAATGACAGTTGTTCAGGCCGGCACTTCATATGGCCATAGAGCACTTATACGTTCCATTATAAATGAACATAATGTTATAGTATTTCTGGGATTGCAGGGGTATAATTCCCACGGTAGATCTACTTACCAAGGAAAGGCCTAAATTCTATTGCTTCTTAAACAATAAAAGAAGGATTTCTTTAACTTCTAGGTTTGAAGTAAGTTCATATTTACTTCTTTTATTTTTATGGCATCCAAGGTACGTTTATAAATACTCACATTTTACCATGACACTAGGAAAATGATCATTACACTCTGAAGCTTAAACAGTTCAAAAACTATAAGTTGGCACTATATTGTCCTTTTAGAGGGATGAACAGTTTCATAAAAGCACCTAATCGTGGATAGATCTATTTTACATTTGTTTATATTAGTACGCCTTTTACTATTAAACTTTTACTATAAGGAGTATCCATTAAAAATGGTCTAAAATCTTGTGGAAAAAAATAAATCGAAATAATAAGGAAGACCGGACGGTGTAGGAGTCTTCAAATTACGGTGTAGGAAAATACAAATTAAAGTAACTGGAATATTTTAAAGTGAAAAAGGGAAGGTCAGATATGGCGGTAAAACCCATAAACAATCAACACTTTTGTCCTTGCTTGAAATACATTGTTTATAATCGTTAATGGTTCCTTTGATCCGGATTTCGTTTTTACACGAAGGCTATGTAAAGTTGCTAAAGTTCGCTTCCGAAATCCGCTTAGTTACGAGACATATTTCGAGTCTCTCGATCCTTGTCATTGTTAGAAAACTTTGGTCTTTTGTTAGGACATAAAGGAAAGCTTTTGTTTAAAAGTTAAGGGAAGTTTTCTCTTGGAAAGTTCTACAATGATACTCATCAATTACTGTACAGCGAGCCTCGGTATTATTCATGCTGCATAAGGAGAACCAAATTCAGTAGCTTATAGGAGGCACGTGACGTAAGTTCACTACAGAAAGTACTGTCTTTGTTCGTAAGTCATTCAAAACAAACAACAGGTTTTAAAAAGTTTTACTATCGTATACAGTTTTAACTGAAAAAAACACGTAAAATGAGTTGATTTTTATTTCACTTTATCCTTTAAATAATTTATATTTGAAACAATGATAGACGAACTAAAACCTGACCTCCAGAGTTTAATAGGTTACTTTATTTGTACAGTGGAAAGACCTTGGAAGTCTTCCATAGTAGCGACGCAGGCTTCGCTTTCAGTCCCAGACATTTTGAAAACTTTAGGATTTGATTACATGTACAGTATTTTAAATAGCCGTCAGTCATTGTTATAATTTTATCTCGGTAAGTATTTTTCGCTATAATATATATTGATTTGTCTTCTACTCTGTCAACTTTATGGCGACGTCAAATGCTCTCTTTTCTTATCCGTGCGTTAGACAAATTGTGAAAACTTTAAGATTCGATTACATATATTTTAAATAGGCGACTGTTAGTGTTACAGGGAATTTGTGTTTAGTAAAAGAGTATTTCCCGCTACGTATCTGGATTTGTCTTCTACGCTCAGTTAAATGTACTAACACATCAGGTCACTGTGCACTCCTTATACATTTGTTTTTATCATTTTAATTATACCTTTCCGTGTACAAATTTCACCTGAAAAATAAATGTACTAAATAAAGATAAATGTACTAGCGGATTACCGTTTGAAAAATGCGATTACCATTCTGAAATCAAGTCGTACAAATAAACACGTCAAAAATTGTAATCTCTTAACGTTAAATTGTAAAAAATTAATAATAGAGAGCACAGTAGAGTAATTATAGTTAACAAATAATTATAAATCTAAAAGGATTTTCACAATCTTTATGTACTTTTCGGTAACAAAGTTAGCATCATCAGAGGGATGCATATTATGTGAAAGGGATTATAATTGCTTATTAAATTAATGTGTAAGTATATTAGGACAGAAGGGTGAATATTATGTGAAAGGGATTATAATTGCTTATTAAATTAATGTGTAAGTATATTAGGACAGAAGGGTGCATATTATGTGAAAGGGTTTATAATTGCTTATTAAATTAATGTGTAAGTATATTAGGACAGAAGGATTATCCAGTTAAGGAGATAGTTATGCTTAAGATGAATTGATTATGACACGAAATCAGACAAGTGCAACTGGGTTGAAGGAGAAAAACTGGATTTTATTACTCTTAAAAATTACATGATTACATTTAAGAGGGCGCATGGATATTTGAAATAAATCAATAAATAAATATATATATATATATATATATATATATATATATAATAAATTAAAAGTATTTCAAAAACAAGAATACTTTTAATACACATATTATTCAAAGCTTTTCGCCGATAAAACAGTACCAGCATTTTTCAGTAAAATAATTATGTAACCTGAATATGTTGTAATCTTCATAATTATATTACGCTTATAGTTATATTATAATTAATAATTAATGATAACTATATTATTATATTAATTATAATAAATAATTATAATAAATATATAATTAAAATTATATTATAATCTTCATAATCATCTTTACATAATTATTTTCCTGAAGATTCTGGTACTGTTTTATTGGTGAAAAGCTTTGAATAATATATGTATTAAAAGTATTCTTGTTTTTGAAATATTTTTAATTTTTTTAACTATATTACAAGAAAACATATCACCATATTTAATATATATATATATATATATATATATATATATATATATAGTACAAAATGACGATGACATTAAAAAAAACCAACAAAATGCAGCAAGGATACAATCAGCAAAAAAAATTGTTTTTAATATAATAGCTTTCTAAATATTGCTTTACTAATAAACGCTGAAATAAATATGCAAACGATTATATATTCTTTTATTTCAAAGAATTGGTACCTAGTTTTATAGAATCGAGTCAATTGATCTATTTACTCACGATAAGATAAGAGTAACTCGTAGCTACATGATTGCTTTGTAACTCACAATTGCATGTTTAAACAACATTGAGTTTAACACTTATTTCTGCGAATGATTTAACGTACTTTCAAAAACCGTTTGTATATTTAATACAGATTAAAAAAATAATAAAACTATCAATTTACTTATCATTATCGCTAGAACATTCTTCATACAAATTATGGTTATAAATATAGTTAGAAAAATACACGTCCTTACTCGTTATTCGTTTTATAAAACAAATTTGGAAACTATTTTACAAACCACGCTCTGCTACCACTTTAGACACGCCGCCGTAGGAAGCCTTAGTAACGGAATTATACCCCAAAATAAAATTTAGAAAGTCTCACCCCACAAAAAAATTTTAACAAATATCCTTCATCGGGCAGTAACCGGTGCGCAAACCTATAATAGAGAGTATATATATATATATATATATATATATATAAATTTTAAAATATTGAAAGCTTTACCTTAGTGTCCTGATCTTAAGAGAAGTTACCTCCTTGTCTCGCTGGATTTCTTGGATATTCCTCAGATAGATCGTGTGAGACCTTAACGACCCTCTCTCTTGTGCTTCTCTCCTGCGAATCCTTATTTGACTACTTATTTTAATTTAAAGGGACCGGAAAAATCAAGTACTTAGATAACAGGTAATATAAAAGGAGACTGGAATGTGCTGCCCTCGGTGGCGACTATTGAGACCTTTTGCCTCGTATATTGGCGGTTTTGCAAAATATACAAAAAAAACCTTACATTATAAAAGCAAAAAATAATATATTAAGAAAATATACCACAATTCTTTGTCTATTTCTAGTATAAATAAAAATATAAACATTTGTTGGTTTAGTATTAGTAATTTCCTAAGCGACTTTGATGATTGTTTTGAAATATTATCACAATGTTGCTATCGAATAAGCGAGTGTTTTTGTATTCATATGCCACATCTGTGACAAGTAAACCTTTGAATTCTTTAGATTAAACCTAAGTATATCTGTATCGACTGAGAGCTTTAGTTTATTTTTTTTTTAATAATTGTTGTTCATTCGTTTATTAAACAGTTTTACTTCTTTTTGAGTGCAACTAGTGGTATAATTAACCTAATTTATTTGATATGCGTATAAATATTTTTTAGGATTTGTTTGTTTTTTCGTCGTTTCGTATTTTGTGAGCTACGGCAACGCGTTATTAGTTAGGCCTACATCTATTTAATAATCACGGTATTGCTTTAACTATAAACATAAATCGTAGCTAGAAATTAATAAAGAGCTTTAACTATCACTTATTGTGGAGTGTTATAGTAATCTGTGTTAGCTCCATACAGATTGTGTTATGATAAGTATTACTGTCGAGAACCCTATTTCTTAATTACTTTGGATGTTAGGAACAAGATTGTTCAATCATCGAACATAACGTTCTGATTGGTTATTGACCTGTGATGAGTAAACATATTTTGTGCGCACACAACGCCTCCCCCAAGGCAGGAACACAGGTGGTGAGACACAGATGTACAACAATGGCGGCGTTATACCGCATTTATTGAGAACACAATTTACAATGCTTGCGTTATTTAGACTAGGTCACGTGGAAAACGCTGACCGCAGACAGCCGGACTGTTTTCTCAGGAAGTCTGAATAAATAACACATTGTTACGATTTTACAGTTTGCATTGGGTTTTGCTTTCACAAATGGAATCTTTAATTATGTGTGTGTTCTTTTGCGCGCATGTATGAGTGTTATTTGAGATAATAATGTAACACACTTTAGATGGTGTTACATAATATAAATAAGATTCAGAAAACAAACGTGAATTAATTACAAAATTTAACAGTATATAAATAAGTATATAAAAAAAATGCGAATTTTTAAATTTTAATTTACGGGGGATACTGACCTCTAGTTAGTAAATCTCAAACTAATAATATGCGCAGATCGGTGGGCTGTAATTAGGATGGAAGCGTGCTGGCCATGATTAAAGTCTCTCGATATCAAAATGTAGCCAGGGACGCACGTCTCGAAAAACCGAGGAGCAAAAGAGATGAAATTATTTTAAAATGTAAAGTTATTTAAAAATTTATTATGTTTGAAGAAATGCTACGTATAGTATATTTGTGCTAAATCTCTTTCCGAATTTGACCATGTAGTCGACTGCATGTACATCAAGACCGAAGAGCGAGGGGAAGTTTAATTTGAAATTATGTAACAGTTTATTATATTAATTTTTTTGGTTTAGTAGAAGAAATGCTGCGTTACGGTACAACGCCAAGACCAGATTCAGAATTACGAGCGAGCTGATACAATATGCAGAATCCGGGAATCTAATGAACGAAACGGGATGGCCACGCCAGTTTGTACGAAATAGCTAAGTTGTAAAATTTAAGAAGTTTATTGAACAAAATTGCAAATTTAACCTTTTAAAACAATAATCATTCAAAATTTAAAGACTAACTTTAAACGTTCAATGCTATGTTTCTTTTTCTAATAATGGAGTAATTATAAATTCTTTGCATCATGTAGTAGATTTTTATAAATTGAAATCATAAATTTAAATGTAATTTGAGTGACGGGAGGGATGTCGTTTTATCGACAAAGCAATCTCGACAAAAGGGTCATTATCTACGCCATAGATACTTTGTGTGTAAATCTCTAAATTAAAATTAACCTGTAACTAGCGTAGTATTTCTCTGGCATGATTTATTTGTAATACAATGCATATTTTCTTCTAATAAAGTAAAGCTTGATTTGTTTAAATTATAATTTGTGTCTTGAATTATTTAACGAACACTTAATTCTTGTATTTCAATTAGACTTGACTTTGCAGGTCAATCATCTCATTATGTAGACATTTCTGCAATATATTACATCAGCCTTAGTTCCTCAGGACCTAAATAAAAGTGTTACAATAAGAGCAAGTAGCCTACTCCTTTAAACTCTAGTTTAGAGAGAATAATTGTTAATGTGTTCTAACTATCTAAACCTTTACTCGAGTACGTATGTACTGAATTCAATAAATCACAGTGAGAACTTTGATTCAGGTGAATTTAACAAATTATTAAGAACTTGATGATATTTTACAAACATGGCTTATAGAGTACGAGAGATGACTTTAGTCAGAGACAATAAAACAAAACAAAAATCATTTTTTTAATTGCTTTATTTCAAAATAACGTTTTTTCTATCAAACGAGACCATTGGAAATTTTTACCTCTAAAACCAAAAGCGTGAGACGTTAAACGAATTTTTTAAAATTTTAATAAAATAAATGACTGAAAGTTCACTCATTTTGTAGAAACTACACAAGGGGATGTATGCTTTTATATTTAAATATAGAATATCCAAAACTCTCGGCTTGTTGATGAATTGTTATTATTTTGTATAATTTTGAAATATAATCTCGTTTTTATTACAATTTTTTATTTGTTACAAATATATTTATGACTGAAGACTGACGTTTAATGTCCCTCAACTTCTAAGTCTTTCATCTAAATAAGATAACGGGTATTTAATGAGAATTATTACTTAATTGGAACCACTTTAACAAAGAAAATTCTCTAAATATAATTTTATACTTTTTTGTATTTGAATTTAAGGAAACACTCCTAGTTTTTTGCCGTGGTAATTATCAGCAGGTAATACAACTACATGCCAAATTCAAACTCTTAGCTCCTGGAAAGTTGATACAAAATGAATTTGTAATAAAAATGTCGTCGAAAGTTCATAGACAGTCACCTGCACAAGTGGAATAAAACGTCTAAAATGTATACTTCTATCTTCGGGCATCAATTTCCAAGGTACGGGCCTAACTCGCAGTTACAAACAAGTCTCCTACCACACCTTACCATCCCACTAGTATTTTCCATTTTTTTATAGAGAGGCATAGAATAGCAATACTCCGCATTCTCAATTCACTGTAGTTTGATTTTGAAATAATTTACTTCTGTTTCACTCCCAGGATATGTTAGTCACTCAGCGGATTATATTAAACAGGGGTAATGTCTTGAACAGAAATATTGTGGTTTTGCAAGCTAGGGAATTTCCAGTTAGCGTTGGTCTCCTCGTCAGAGATGACAACCGCGGTCTTGACGTTCAGTGAAGCAAAGCGATTTGATTTTCTCTCGTTATAGAACCAAACAAAAAGAAGAAGAAAACGAATAGTTTTCGAAGCGATCGAGCAGTGCATATACAATGGAAATCAAAAAGTTTGTTACGATAAACCCTCAAAATAAACGCTTAATATTTGCATAAACCTCCTAACCTCCTTAAATAAGTTCTCTTTGCTGAGCTTTCATTGCAACCATCGAAGAAACTTTGTATCGACGTGTTTTAGCATAATATATTAAAACAAGCTAAACACATGTTTCATATAAATGTAAATTTACTTGATTCATACTGTGACGTCACTAGAATAGAAATACTCTCATAAATTGCCTCCGTATAAAAAAGCTTGAATTTTTTATATGTATGTCTACATTGTTTTAAATAATACTAAACTATAGAGTTTTATAGTATTTAATACAACAAAACTTTCAATAACTGTAATTGTCTTTAACTTAAACTCGCCTATGGTTTTGGTAAATAAACAATTTCATTCTTCATAAATGTTTCTCTATCGTTCAACAAACAAAATTTACAAAACTAAAAACATGAAATGTTAAGTCAAGTGTAAACTGTTTCTATCTATTCATTAGGTTGTATATTCGGTAAATCAACTAAATTTGTTCTAAATTAAATGCTATTCGAAATACCTTTGTTTATGATATGATATTTTTAATTTTAAAATTATAAGGTTAAATTCTCCATTTTATTGAAAAATAAACAGATTCTAAACTAGGGCACACGAGATTTGTATTAGCATCGCCGTTCTATCGATCGTAACTTATTAAAGTCTCTGTTCAGCTAACCATGCCATCTGCTCAGCTTTTGAATTTCTTGATTATCATTGCTATCCCTTGACATTCGTACTGCATACGTGAACCACTTTATGAATTTACCTAGTCTACCTATAAATTATTTTACACCGTTTCTTAGAAAATATAAATCTGCCTGACGTCAGGTTAGGACGATAGCCACTCTGCGATGAATAAAAGAAAAATACCTTAAAGGACTATCTCCACCAAGGTATCAAGATACAATTATCTGTCCAGGGAGGAATCACTTTTGGAAATACACGTTATTCTTAAACAAACGGAGAAAAGGATAATCTCTCAGAAGATCTACTATGACGGGGTTTTTGTCACTAACTTACCTGCTACAAATGATATGAAAATAATTTAATGCACAAAGTTAGGGAAATTTGTAGTCATATCAGCCCTCCTATATCACATGGCAAGTTAACATTTTCCGGTATAATTATAACCAGTTTTTATTAATACAATTTCTTCTCCTATTCTCCTTTATTCTTAGGACCAAGGTAAAGTCTATGCCTGTTATTCCGAGAAAGAAATAGAATAGATCCACTATATTCCTTAAGCCATAGTTGGTAGTCTTATGTTCTGCCTGCATTTCCACAATCCCTTATACATTGTTTGTGAACAGTAATAACAAATTTAAGAGATTAAAGAGACACAAAAGAAAACAAATTTCAACATATTCTCAACAGATTCACTCTGTGAGTACAGAATCCTCAGGTCGGTTAAATAACCACTCAAAACTTTTAGTTTATGTACGGTGCTCCCCTGAATGAACAGTTTCAGAGCTACCGTCGCAAATTTAACGATTAATGATGCAAATCTGTCTAATGCACAGTGCGCTGAATTTAAAGTTTATTTAAAGCTGTCAGTTGGTGTAATTCTAGTTCTAACCGAAACGCAGAGCTTTAGTTTCACACGCTGTCCACATGTTTTACTTGTTCCCACGCTTGGTGGATATACACATTTCTTTTATTATCGTTAAATGAAAAATGATTGAAATAGTTCTAGATTATAAAAGTGCTAGATTATCGGGAAATATTTGTTTTAGGGCTTGATTATATCGTTTCTATTCTATTACGGTCGCGAGCCGTCCAACCCATAATAGTGATTTTCCTACATCATACACCTTATTGTTCTATACACTCAGTCTTCTTTGAGCAGTTGATGTTCACATCGGTGTATATATCCATCTGGATATTCCTATTAGAAGAGTACATTTCCTAATATATTAGTAGATCTATGGAAGTACGTGCTTTTAAATTCTCGAACCATGGTCTCCTCATCCTTGCAACTTGCCTTTACTTTTTATTAGCTTGAGGACAACGTCTTTCCGTACCAATCAATCAGATCCTTCAACCAAAATATCTTCTTCTTTTGGACTCTCCTTTTCCTACGATGTAGCGTTGGATAAATTCCTCTATTAATTCCTAAGAACCTTATTTAAAAATACAGTGTTCCTAGTTAGGAAAATGTTTAAAAAACGCCAAAGTCCAAGTTTTTCATTTCAAAATATCACACCTCTGAATACTCCATTCCTAAAAACAGAACAAACAAGATTAGTGAGTATGTAGGATCAGCGGAATTCTTATGTCTCGATAACATTTTCCTAACGAAAACCAGTGATATAGCGTTGCCAGAAGACGGAGCCTGTTAACAAAAATACAAATGGGAAAACAAGATAACTAGAACTATTAAGTCCATATACACTGGATGAACAAAAGGACTTTTACACCGAAACCCTTTAATGGGCTAAGCAGAAAGTTTAGCTGATGTTTTGGAATTAATTAAGTTCTTCACAGAGCAAATTGAAAAGGGAATTTGACCTGTATATATTTAATCGTATTTAGAAAATAAACATTATTTAGTTCGACACACTTTTATTTACCCCTTAAATATTACCAATTTCTTACATGGTTTTTCTAAGCTAGTGTTGAGCGTTGAATGGGACCTAAATGATTATTAATTTCCAATTAATAAATAATAAAATCACAAATAGTAAAAACCACTTGTTATTTATAAAAGAGCCACGAAAAGTATTTTTTACATGATTTTATGTTGCCTAGTAGATAATTTGAGGGTTAGGTAGTTATTACGTTTTATTCAAAACAATTTAGGTAACTTTTAAAATTTACCGAAACAATTAATTCATAAATACCAACTCATAAACCTAGATCACGTATCGACAGATCATTTTACAATTGACAAATAAATCTACGATTCAAAGATATTAAGAAATTATATATTTTCCTTAGATAGTCTGTATTTTAACTGCATATTTCTTTATAAACTTCATTTCTGAATATAAAAATAATTAAAATGAAAGTTGGGTAAAAACATAACCTCCGAATAACCTTTAAATCAAGACTAAGACGGCTGTTAATAATATGTTTCACTTTCTGATACATACGGAGTAGTTTTTCATCCTGGAAACATTTGACTACCTAAATGACAACAAATTTATAGTTGTTTTTTTTTAAAGAAGTAATAGGCATCTATAGAATTTTAAACTTGAAAAATCACGAGTTTTAGATAAGTCTTGATTTTTATGGAAAGCTAACTTTTCTTAAAGATTCTTGGGTTTAGTAATGATTAGTTTTCTAATTTTATAATAATAAGATAAATATTTTAATTATATTAGTACAATACAGTTTACTAGTGAACGAAGTAAATATTTGAATGTGTTTAAGTACGGCGTCGTTATTTCATGCCATGGCGATACAAAAACGTATACGAAAGAGGTCACATCGCTTTAAAACCAGTTTAAAACCAAACTTGACCAATCCGGATATACTGTTACTATATGCTAATGTGATGTAACACAGTATTCTCTTTTATTAAAGGGACCGCGATTTTAAAAGGTTTTGTTTTTATTGCGAGCTTTTTTTTCAACATTTAAAACCTTTAACTGAGTCCACCAATTTTTTTCGTTTTCCGTATTTTTTGTCAAAATAGATAGATTTTACCTTAAAATCTTAATTTATATTTGCTTTAAGTTTTAGACTAGAATATTTATGATAATAAACCAATTTTACGTTCGATAGTATTATTGGCAAAGATGTATCATTTACGATGACTATGAAGAAAATCATCAATACAGAAGCAAATAAAAAACCACTTATTGTTGGTTTCAAAAGTGGCGACTTTAAAATCGCAGTAAATTAATTTCAATAAAATCTAGTATAGTTTAACATTATTTTATTCAATCAAATAATATTAATATTAGCTACCAGTATTCTATATCGAATCGGGACAGTAACATTGTAACGGTTCTGGAATTTATATGTAACACCTTATTTTTAAGAGTGTTACAACATAATAATATAATTTTAAAAATTGTGAATTTGTTCAGTCATAATATGCAACAATTATTTATTATAAAAAAAGTGTGTAAAAAAATGGTAAAGGTGTCAGATTTCTAGATATGGATCAGATATGGAAGCTTCAAGGTGAAATGCGCAGAGCGATGCGCGTAAGATTAATAGTATCATAATAACTTACTTGTCTACCTTATTTAGCCCTTAGCTTTTGGAGCTTTTGTTAAAATGTAGTAGATTCAAGGAATAGTGGATAGTGTACATTTGATGCACAAAGGTTTCTTTTAAGAAAATGGAAGTAATGTTCGGTTAAGTTTTTCTATACAATTTATTTAAAAAATGAGTTATGAAATTAATATTTTTACGACGATATCTAAGACGATTTAAACAGGGATATGGGGAAAGGCGCAACTAAAAACTATCAACTTCACATACATTTTTCTAATAAGGGATAGAATAATTTAGTACAATCTTCTTCTTCAAAACTAATTCAAATATATACAGTTTTACGTAATTAACAGTTTTGGCCCGTCGAATAGTGAAGTTTCTAATTTTGTTGTGTTACTTTTAAAGTGTTTTAAACAAGTGACTAACCCATAATAAGTGATGTTAAAATTCTATGTTCCTTGTACCAATTTTTAGATTTGTAGTACGTCTAATACTTTAAATGATTGCAGCAATCTTTCGAGCGGATATATCATATATACACCACAATTTAATGAATTGCATAATTATTTTAATTTGTTAACTTCCTAGTGAAACAAACAAAATATTTTAATATGAATTTAATTACAAGATAATTTGTAGTTGTTAAATTTTTCTTTTTTTAAAACTAATGAGTAATTAAATTCTTGATTAGTATTATTCTTAATAAGTTTCTTTCTTAGAAACATACTTCTTATTCATACAATTAGAATTGACAAAACTTTAGCAGTTTATTATAATTTATGTAACATTTAACTGCAATATTCAAAATCTATTTTAAATAGTGTTATAAATTTCATATTTATAAAAAAGTACCGTTTGGACAAGCTATCAACGCACAATCATTATTTTTATTTAACTTGATAAATATACAAAGTTTCCTAAAGTTCAACAAAACAAAGTTTGTCTGTTTTTACTAGCAAGATAACTTTGCCCTGGGGAAGAGCCAGCCGCTTTGAATTATTTTGATTTATTATCGAAACCAAGTAAAATAAATTTGTATTCATATTTCAAGATTAGTTTTACGTATAACTTGCAAATCTTTCTAGATTGAATTGGATGAGCAATAGGCGCTCAGAATGCAATAACTTCTCTGTATCTGGATTGCATACGTGCGCCTTAATATCCTTGAGAGGTTTTGGGTTAGTTGAGAGGACTGTGAGGACCAACCATGCTGTGACGACCAGCCCAACATCAAATTCTCCAAGATTTTATTCCCGAACGGAATTTCGTAGTAACGTTTATAATTAATACATTTTGATGTGTTGATTCTTATAACGTATAAAAAAACTACATGGTTGTGAATAAATAGAACGTTAAGTCGTCCCTTTCTAAATATCGCCGAAGCACATTAAAAACCCAGAGATTATTTCATCGCACTTTTCCGAATATCGTTATTTACAAACAGTTGGTCTCACTTTACTATGAGATAGTTTGGAATTTATGTTTAAATTATTTTCAAATGCAGTGCACTATATTTTTAATAATATCGTATATTTTACTAAAGTAACAGTTGGTCTCACTTTACTATGAGATAGTTTGGAATTTATGTTTAAATTATTTTCAAATGCAGTGCACTATATTTTTAATAATATCGTATATTTTACTAAAGTAACAGTTGGTCTCACTTTACTCTGAGATAGCTTGGAATTTATGTTTAAATTATTTTCAAATGCAGTGCACTATATTTTTAATAATATCGTATATTTTACTAAAGTAACAGTTGGTCTCACTTTACTCTGAGATAGCTTGGAATTTATGTTTAAATTAATTTCAAATTCAGTGCACTATATTTTCAATAATATCGTATATTTTACTAAAGTAACAGTTGGTCTCACTTTACTATGAGATAGTTTGGAATTTATGTTTAAATTATTTTCAAATGCAGTGCACTATATTTTTAATAATATCGTATATTTTACTAAAGTATATAGTGGCATATACAACACCTGTGCAGGTTATGTTACTTTCAGTATAGTGCTTTAAAATTGGGTTGAAAATTTATGTTTTTCCGATTACGGTTTATACAGATAAATATTATGCTGATGTGTTAGTGGCTGAAGTGATTAATTAGTAATAAAGTTTCAATATGATCGGATGAATGGTGTAGCAATGAATAAACAGGTAACATATACATTCGTTTATATATGGATTATCACGTTTATTTTATAAAATTTGAAAAATTACAAATATGGTAAATTTAATTGTAAGTTATAACTCGTGGATTTTATTATGTAAAACAACCCGTGTATGTAGTATAACGTTTTGTTTCAGGTAGTTTTCCAAACTTTATTTACGTTATAAATTCGACATCTCATTAAATAAATTATTAATAGCTATAATTGTGTAATAAAATATAAGGCTATGTTTTGTTTGGTTGATCTATATTAAATAAATGTTTCTTTATGTATTCCTATCGTGCAATAAAATTTACAATAAAAACTTACCAACAATTAAAATATTCAAGAACATTATCTAACGGTAATTGTAAAGGGGTAAGAAGAAATCGTCGTTGTTTTTGAATCATGAAGGCTAGCGAACGAAACGAATAATAAAACTATAATTAGGAAAATTATAGTGAAAGAGCAGGTCCAGCGTGTACTTTATGGGCTCAGTGCAGAGTCAGTTACTATTCTATGTGCATGTGTTATGTGTTTATATCTTACAGATACGTGTGTCTGGAAACAAGAATGCATGGGCAATTTGCATTACATTGAATCTTATGCCACTAAGGCAATAGTAACAGATGACTGCAATAAATAAGTTTAATGACTACATGTAATGATTTGTTGCGTTGTCAGGCTGTGTGTTTAGCTAAAATGGTTTGTTAAATCTCAATGGTTTTACGAAAGCGTAAATTTCACATATCTTAGTAAACAAATAGAATAGAGTTATAGAACAAATGGCTAAATAAACAGAAACAAGTTATTGTAGTAATTAAATAAAAACAAACTACTTTTATTTACAAACTTCCATTTAATAGTTAATTAAAATGATGGTAGTAGTGTTTTAAAATAAAAACTACCAAAAAGGGAGTATAACAGAATTAAATAGAAAGAATTGAAGACAATTTTAAAACTGTAAAATAAACGTAACTATATACGTGAAATGTAAGAGTAATAATAATGACCAGAGAAACAGCGCAGATTTTAAGTAAGAAAAGTTATGTGTTTTTCGGTATTGATTTTTCGAATAGATTATTTTTACTCAGGATGTGTATTTTAATTGTTCTATTATTTTGCTACAGTTTAAAATAATACAAAAATTTACATTTCCGGAATGGGAAAGAGAACTTAGCAAATTAAAAAATATCCTAGGTTTGTGTTGACGTTTTAAGGTACATTCAAGGAGGGCAACTTTAAGGGTCACCTGATGGGGGGATATTAATTTACCATATTAAACTAAGTATTATTTAAAATCAACGTTTTATCAACTGAACGGTAAATATGATTCCAGTATAATTATGGTTACACGTTGTCAAGTTCTTTGGTGTTTAGGGCTAACACTCAAATTGATAACTATCGCTAATGAACGGCGTGAAAAGGGTTCAGAATACACTAGAACCTTGATATTTTGGATCTCATTATTCCGGATCTCCGCATAATTCGGACAGGTTTTGAGGTATTTTTTAAAAATGGTTTTCGACGGTTAAATAGTAATTACAGACGTTAAAATATTAGTTCTGGGCATAATATTGTACTTGTATAAGCCTTACAGTCAGGTACATTCCGTAAACGTACTTGTCGTTTTATATCGTCATCTTGGCTAACCATTATTCACAGCATAGTCAAATGCGATACCGAGATGTGTGCGTTGACGCGACGGCCACCTGTCTATGTACAGACGATGCCAGTGGGAATCAACCAAATGTTTTGAATCACGCTGAAGCAGTATCCCACTTAGATGACCTAATGGTTTACTTTGATCATCAGAAGGAAACAACCTCAACCGAGTTCCTAATAATGTTGATGCGGATGCGTGATAGGGCGTTACACAAATCTAACACAGCGGAGCATCACGTCCTTGTTTTCGATTCTAAATACCTCGATACCAGCGCTTCCGGCGTTTATACATTTTACAGAAAAATATCCGTCGTCACTCTAACATAATGTCGCGTTTACAGAATACACAGTACAATATCCGTCGCCACTCTAAAATAATGTTGTGTTTACACAATTGGCCGTAAAATATCCAGTCTTATATTTAATGAACGTTAATGGCTCACGTGAGCAGCAGCTTTGTGTACTTTTTGTGTACCTGCTCGCTTATGGGGACAGGCAGAGGGGCCTACCGGATACCTTGGTACGAATAGTGCAAGATAGTGGGTTGAATATTCTGGGGCTATGTGCATATACGTATTATTTTAGTTTCGGTTTTTCATCAATGTAATATATTCATATCCCAGGATGAGGCGTAATGCGGTTTAAATGCTTTTGAGCGATTTGTTACAAAATGCCCCTCTTCGACAACCTAACACCACCCCATTACCAGATGACAACTGAGTCGTGGTAAGATTGGACAATAATTATGCAGTATAGTATAATATATTTTTAATACAACCTAAAACTATGTATAACCTAAAATACATTTTAAACACCCTTTTTCATTCAATCTTATTTTTTCACACCCCTTAAAGTCTTGCGCACTGGAGCCTTGCTTGTATATATTTTTGTGTTTTGACAGTAACTTATTCTTTATACTTAAACATTTTTTGTTAAGATATAATCACCATTCACGTTATCAATTTTTTGTAATAAATTATTCCACTTTAGGAAGATTTACACCATTTCCTTCAAATCAATTCGGTTCTCTATACAGCGTTGCAAACGTTTACTATACGCATCAAAATAACTTTTAAAAAACTTACTTTGGTTTTCATCATAAACATTTATTTCTCCCTAGCTTTAAAGGGTTTTCGAGGTCGCAAACTCGGCAACTTACCCTCGAGTGGGAGCTGAATGCTGTGTAATTTTCTGTCTATAGGTCGTGCAGTGCATAAGAATGTCAAGTTGAAAGCTATTGAGAGTATACGTATAAAATCTCGACCCAAAGAACAATCTTATAAATAATGGAAGGAGATGATTTCATAGAAGCTATTTTCTAAAACAACAACAATCCAGGTTATGACTGTTATACCAAGTATATCATAAAAAGTATGCCAACCCGATTGTAAAACTTGTAGTAGTCTCCAAAATAGTCGTTTATGTGACCACCTTAAACTCCACGCCTGATAGTTCATATTACATTATTTTTAAAATGGTAATTAGAGCTTAAAAACGTAGAGTCTACAGAAGCGATGTGCTATAAATAAAGGTTGAAATACGTTGTCATAAAAAATAGTGATATAGTCAGAATATGTAAATTACCTGTTCCATAGATTTCGTCTGCGAACATATACTTTCAACATTTTTAATAGATCCACTCCTCATTGATATAGCAACATAAACCTCATTGGATCAATCAGTGTTTGCCCGTCTACTCCTCTCGGCCTTCTGGCACGTTTTAGACGTATGTTTTTTTAGTTGTAGTATAATTATACTTTCAGTAAACCCTCATTATCTCTTTAACTCTTATTCCATCAAATGTCCAAAAACTGGTTTTTATTCTCGAAAGTCCATTTCCGATAGAAGTCATGTTTGTCACAATTCTGACTCATACGACGCCACTTTTGTAATAGAGTACTTCACAATAAATGTTTTAATTATGGCATGAATGTTTGGTCATATTATCCAAGTTAAAGCTTCTATTACGCTTACAACATTCTTTCTCTGTACTCTATTTCCTTTCTTCACCCTCCAGTAATATCAACTTTCTTTTTTAAATATTTGTATTTCTATATTTACTAATTATTTACTACTTAATTCATGATCTTAGCCTTTTTCCCTATACATAGATATTTTATGAATTCATAGGTTTTATCATCGCCACTTAATAAAGAGAAACTCTTTCATTTAATATATTATTAATTTGCGTTTATAATTAGTACATGTTATTATTTTTTTAAAAACAAAACCTAACTTAACCGAATAGTTGGCAGTTACATTTTTAAGTATAACTTATTTATTTGACAAATATAAACAAATAGATTTTATAAAGCTTTAAAATTATATTTTCTCTGAAAATGTATTGTTGAGGCGCAGCGCCAAATTTTGCCTTGTTTCTGATGACTTTCTACGTCACAAGGCATAATTTGTTTTTTGCGAAATCGATGATGTATGACGACAACTACCGTAACAACTAATCCATATAAGGAGATGAAACAATAGGTTATCCGTTAGAAACCCATATTGAAGTCACTAATAATATCTAATGGCTGCTCTAAACATAAGAGCGAGGAGAATATCTACTTAATTCTCGACGTGAGTGTAAAGTTTTAAAACCGCTTAACTGATCAGCGTTAAATTAAACGGAAACATTTGTGCAACGTGATTAAAGATTCTCGTTGGAGTAACTGGTTTTATTTACAACATTTAAATTTGTTTATTTATTGTTTTATGTGTTTTTAAAGTGCAAAGCTTTATTTAATTTCCTTCTGTGTAACTGCAACTGGGTCGAGTGCGCGATTTATTTCCCCAGTTGGCTATGAAATGATCCCGCTTTGGCAACACAGACACTGAAACAGTTTTAATTGGCAATGTTATAAATTTAGTTAACATATGCTTAGTGGAATATGTCAGCTGGTAGGAACATCTGCTTTTCTGAATATTGGTAGACATCACTGCAATATGATTTTTATGTTTAATTTATTGTTACTTTTGTTCTGTTATAAGCAGTTAATAAGGGAATGTTATTGGCAAGTATAACATTGAAATATAATATACCGAAATCTTTCATGACGAGGTCGTTGTTAATTACTTATTACAATTTTGCTATTACTTGCGACCAGACTTTTCGTTAACTAAAGATTGGTAAATTGTTAACTTACAATAGGAAACGTTTTCGTCCTACGACTTCTTCAGCCTCGTAGTTTTGCCGCTAAGCAATGACGTTGGTAGTAATATCATTTTGTGTCAATGATGAATGCTTCGTTTATTTGCTGTTATGTATGCTTGTTTTAATCTGGTATGTTAGTTACGTTATCACTGTCGTGCTTTTAATCAGAGCTGCTCAGCTTTATATTTACAACAAAGAAGAGCAACGTTCAGTAATCCGTTTTTGTAGCCGTAAGGTGCATCAAGATCCAAAATTATTCAAAAACGTTTAATACATTTTGGAACAGTGTTTTACCACAATGGAGTATCTACAAATGGATTGAAGAATTCAAAAATGGTCGCACAAGTTTTACGCACGATGAAGGAACCGGACAGCTATTTAACACCACAAAGGAGGAAAACATTAAGCGTTCACGTGAAATGGTTCTCTTAGAAAGACGAGTAACTATTGACAAAGTGGCACATCGTTCGCAAATTGGTCACGGTACTGCCTTTGAAATCATTCCCAACAGACTTGGGTTTCGTAAAGTTTGTGTAAAATGGGTTTCAAATCAACTCATACAACTGCATAAACAAAAGTGCTTGGACATTTGCCAAAAAACTTTTTATCGTTATGGTAACCAACGGGACTTCTTAGAAGGACCATTACTGGCGAGGAAACATGGATCCATCACAAATGAGACGGAGAGTAAACAGCAGAGTATGGAGTGGAAACATCCAAATTTTCCTTGCGAGAACCCAACCGTCTGCAGGAAAACTGATGCTCAAGGTTTTTTTTGGACTTGTAAGGTCTAGTACTGAAACATTACTGTTGAGGAAAGAGACAATAAAATAAGCAGTGTACCTTACAGTAAGATATCTACTGCCAAGCTAAAGCCTGCAATTCGAAGCAAACGCTGAGAACTGCTGTCACAAAGTGTTGTGTTGCACAATGCTCGTCCGCATACTGCTGAAACGCTCCAAAAACTCAATTTTGAAATACTGCCTCATCCTCCATATAGTCCTTTCTGATTGTCACTTGTTTAGTCCACTCAAAGAGCCATTAAGGGGCTGTCGATTTACCTTGAACGAAGCACTTGAAGAGGGTGTACATTCCTGACTCTCAGCTCAACCGAAAACCCTTCTTTTATGAGGTCGTCAGGAAGCTTGTACAACGATGGACCAAATGCGTTGAAAAGCAAGAAACTATGTCGAAAAATGACGTACATATAGGTTTTTTATTTGATTACAATAACATTTTATAACTGCATTGTAGATAATAACTGACTTACGCTTGTATAATTAAAATTTCTTAAAACTTCCAAGAAAAATTTGATTTTTTTTGTTTCAAGATCATACAATTTGTATACACGGAAGTATGATGAATTGGTTGTCTATAGTAGGTAGGATTATGCTACCGTTAATCATGGTATGTGTAACAGATTGATCTAGGACCAGGTGTTTTAGCACATCCTATGAGTATCGAAGGACCGAAAGAAGTACGGTGGTGAACTAATTTAATAGAATCTAAATATTAAAGTAGCTCCAGTTGTAACAGTGAGAATAAAGCTCAAATCCGTGGCCTTTTTCTTTGTTACCGATGGTTCTTATTAGTAACTGTACCCAAAACATAAGGTGTATACGTGATGATAATCTGTGCAACAGTTATACAAAAATAAAAAGGTCCCCACTTTTCACTCGGGCTTAGTGCTGTGAGTTCACACTGTCATTCACACAAGAAATAGTCAAACTAAAACTTAGCGTTCTATAGAGGTTCCGGTGGGGTGCAATAATACGGCAAAAGAGGGTATATGAGGCGATCAGAAGAGATAATATGAGATAAGAGGGTCCTCTATAAATTAGTAGTATATTTGTCTTGTGAGATTAAAAAAAAAGTAACACAAAAAACAGTATGAATTATGCGGTACCGGGCGGGTCCATGTGAAAAGCGTGTAAATAAAACCCACCTACAATCTGGTACCCACCTATTAACTTGATACTTCTTGTTTAGGAAGAGGGAAATAAAGGAAAGGTTCGATCCATTGCCTTCCAGCGAAGGACACGTTCTTCTTCTTGCGTGAAGTAATAATTATGAGGTCACTAAAGTAAAGATATTATCAGGGTATGTTGTCAAGGGTTTAATAAAGTAGACCTAATCTCTATCGGGGCCATAAACAGGTATCTTCCTCTTACACTTTGAATTGCTTTTAATAAAATATTAAAACATAATAATATTTTTGAACAGTTTGTTTGTAATTAAATACGTTGAATGATCCTGAGTCTTTGTTTATGTTGCAGGTAAGGATTGACTGAAGTGGCTTCTATAAGGAGCCACAAACACATAAGCACTGTTACGCAGAAAACTTTACGAGATTGGCGGTGAGTAGCGATATTATATTTTACAGCTGTGGGGGAAGGTGACGCATTGGCAACACGCGGCTCGCTGATTAATCACGGGGCGGTTTGGCTGACTTGTTTTCAGCAGTTTACAGTTTAATAAGCGACAAAGGCTGCGATGTGCGAAGTATTTCGGGGTGTTGAGAAACGTCTCCGCTGTAACCTTTGTAACGTAAAGGTTTGCTTAGAGTTTATGGCAATAGGTTTAAGCTGTGTTAATAACGTTGCACGTTTCCTAAATTAATGATACTACTATATCATATGAAAAATGGTCAGAGTATATCAACTATAGCACAAATACTATATTATGATATATTTCATAGTAATACTATATTGTATATAGTTCAGATACATCTTCAAATTATGATTCACGGTCATACTGTATCAGATATGGTTCAGATACTAATACATTATATGATTCAGTTAGATTTATCAGATATAGTTCATATAGTTCAGATGTATTACATTTTATTACAAGAATTACAATTTATTTTATAAGTCCTATAGCTATCTAACATATTTATTTTGTCTTTTGGTGACCTAGTAAATACTTTAGGCTACTTAGGCTTTTGCAAACTATTTTTAAATTCACTTATTTAAAACCTTGTTCTAGACCTCTTGTTAAATCCGTATCGAATGGCAGGGTAATGTTTTAAATAAATATATAATACATATTTTTATTATTTTCTTTTTCTGTTATTAAAGTCGTGGAATCTTATTTGAACTTATTTTAATTTTGTTTTCCGAATATATTGTCTATTTTTTAAGATTGTATCCATTAAATTTAGCTATTTCTTTAATTCTATCAAATCCAAATTAAATTCTATTTTTATTCAAAGACATTGTAATTAATCTAATGACCATAGTATTTAAAGCAGCACATTTAAGTAATTTACAATGATTAGAATCTACTGGGATATACCTATAATTTTATATATATCAGGAATTTATAATGTAAATCAATTTCTGAAAGACTTACAGAGACAAAACAATTTCGATAAGCAATCTTCGTCATTATCTATTAGAGAGATTGACTGAGAGAGAAAATGTCTCAACTCACATTAATGTGATAGAAAATGTTTCATCTCAGTAAGTATATTCATAAAATTACTTAAATCTTACGTACGGCCGGTCGTCCAATTTCATAAAGCGACTAAATTATACCTTAATTTTGTGTTGCTTTACCCTTCATACAACTATTTAATTTTGAAAATAATTTTTTAATCAATAATACAATGATGTAGTTTAAAAGAAGCGTTTGGTTTAACTTGATGTAAATAATTTTATTGCAAAACAAATTTTAAGAAATCTCTATTTTCTATAGTAATAGGCTTTAGTAAAGAGCAATAATAATTACATTCCTTAGGAAAGTGGAAAAACTTATGCATTAGTATATCCTGCCTCGGTGACCTTTATTAGGTGCTTTGCAAGCAATCAATTAGGTACGAGAAAAGCAATGTTTATTTTTGTGTTAAATAAAAGCTTCAAGGTCAAAGGAATAGATTAATTTTCATCATGTTTCACAATTAGGGCGTATGTTTAAACGTTTATGAATTTTATTTAATACTTATTAAAAAGTTCGCTCTACCTTCAATGCCGTCTGATGATCGATCACAGTGGCTAACAAATATAATTCCTGAGCTTTCCTCCTATGTTGTAATAGGCGCATCAAATTCGGATACACTGAAATCTGGATTTTATTTTTGCTCCTTACATAAATAGAGATCGCTTGTAGTTAAAATCTCCATGAAAATGTTTCAATTCATAATCTGAAAATACTTTCAGACAGCCTGGTATCATCATAGTTTTAAGATCTTTTGAATCATGCTCTTTGCTTTGATAAAGTTCTTTCTTATACCATGCGGTAACTATCGTCTTGCTCCTGTTAACAAAGTCGTGATAAAGATCACACTCTCTATTTTAATTCGAATTTTATCCACCACTCAAGTCTCCATGATCCTACGATTTGTTTTCCTGAGCATTTCTCTGTTTTCCTTATGTTTAGCGCTCATGTCGTTATTGACTGTATTTTTCAACGTCTTCAATTCCGGTTTAGAGTCTCACTTAGCCCCATTATTCTCCCCAATATTTTGTTTTCAACACACGTATTTTTCAGAGAGTAGCTTCTGGTACATCATATTTTGACTACTGTAGAAAATAAGTTTAAAAATAAATTTTTTATCTAATTTAATTTTCTATGGATTATCCCCATTCGCGCCCTTCGTAACTTTTTCGCAACAAACTATTTTTTCTTATTATTCTTCCTATATCCGAATGTATTGGATGTCGTCATGATTCATATATAGAAGAGTCTACTTCACGTATGCAACCCGTTACACACGTCTGTCATAATCCTTCCCTTTATACTAGACCAAGGGTTTGTTGTTCTTATCTTAACCATAAAGATATTCGAGATCATTTCATAGCCACCATAAGTAATATGAATCTATTGAACTCATCACCATAACACAAAAAAGTATAATTTGTTTCGAACATTGTTTCACTATACAGAAAAATACACACATATATCAGACTCGAATACAAACAAAAGGGACGCTGTTTAGGCAATTTAACTTCATATTACTCGCGGGGACTTGATCCGTAACGAAATTAAGCTGAATGATATAACAAAACCATTTACACTTGCTTCATTCTGCAAAATGACGTGCTTTTTAGTAAATATTCGGCAGTAAACAGAAGATTCTTTGATTTCTTTAGAGTGCTATGCACAGTGCCTATGCTAACGAATGGTCTTCTTTAAGTCCAATTCATCATTTATTTAATACATCTGTAATATATTAATTTTTTTTGATTCCTACACAAGCCCCGATAAAGAACAGATCTGCTGAGTTTTCTGTAACTGTTACTTCCCTATTTCACCGTTGTTTCCAAAAACATATGAATTGAATAATAATGTTATAAGGTTGGAAGAGAAATGCTTAATAAGGTTAGTTAAAGGAACCCTACGCCAGAGAATTTTAGCTATTTTATGTAAATACTATAAGGGTTTAAAAAGAAAATAATCTACGTAGAGCAACAAAATAAAACTTCAAACGGTATAATTGAGGGGAAATATTATAAAAAGTGTTTTACGCAAATAAACAGGTTCCTTCATTAGAGGTCAATCCTTACTTATTGAACAAAGAAAAATATTATTTTAGTCCCTTTGATATTAAACATTTAAAATTTATATAAACCCGTAGTGTAAAAAAAATAATAAGAATTCCTACTGAGGTAAAGAAAGAAAAATTATATTTTAGTTACTTTTAATTTTATAATTACAATTATATAAATATGTATATACATATTAGAGAATCACAATCTTAAGTGCCAAACAATAAGCGAATTTCCTTGCAATTTTCCATTTCCTTCTCTATACAATATATGATGTTGGACTATACTATTTAGTTTATTATTTATGTATATAAATATATATATATATATATATATATATATATATATATATATATATATATAAAGAGTGTGTGAGCTAATTGAAGGAATTGAAAAAAGTAACATAACGTATGTATCAAAACAGCTGTTCTACCACATAATCTATAACATAAAATCAGCTGTTTTATGGAATCATGTGGTGTTATCACTTATTTCAAGCTAAATTGGTCAAAATAACTATATCTGGATACTTTATCCCTTTTGTAAAAACCTTTTGACCAACATAAAACTAAAATTAATAAATAATTATTTGAAAAAACTGTAACATCAAGTATCATCTACTACAAGTTTAAAAAATGTATTTGAACTTGAATGGATGAATAGAAAGTATTTAATTATAATTGAAAATTTGAAGATATATATAAAAAGAGTGTGAATAATTAGTAGAAGGAATTGGAAAATAAAGAAAATTAGAAACATTTAAATTTTGATAACGTTACAAATCCCCCCCCCCTATTTCAACATTTTACAATAAAAAATACTTATTTTGAATGAATATTTGTTGTACATCGAAGTTTTATTATTTTTTAACATAAATCGTAAAATAACTCGTAAAACGTTTATAGAATATAAAAGTAGGAATAACGAAGTAATAATGTAGAACATTATACCTATAAAAATAACAAGTGTTTCCGTTGGAGACCTGAAAGCCCGGATGACAACTGTTCGTCCAAGGCCGTTTGAATAATAAAGCCATTATGAATATGTAAAATGTGGATGCGAGTAAATAAAGTTAGCTGTGGCGGTTTTACCGTAATGTCACCCCGTAATGTTTGGGTTCCCACTCCATTGGTTTCATAATGCTCTGCCATACTTTAGCTCTATTAGTGTTTTACTTTATACTCTCTGCAAAAGCAATGCCTCGCGAAACTAAATATTATACACTCTTGGATATTGAAATGATTGAGTAATTTAAATTAGGAGATATTACAGTCATATCTTATATCGAAATTAAGTAGCCTATAGAAAAGATATTTAACCAATAAAGACTAAACTATAACTAAATATCTTTTATAATGTACAGTAAGTATAAACTTCATACTTTGAAACACTTTAAAACTAAAAAATTATATTTTAAACAAATAACAATTCAACAACAATGAATACGAAGTTTTGTAATAAAATTTGTCCTTGTCTGTGGTTTTATAGCTATGACCACCAGTATAGTTTATACCAATATGACTATAATCGCTTATAAAAAAAGGATTGAGTTGTGAATTTAGGTAAGATTAGGGTAGTTATATCAATCAGCTCTAAGATAAAAATATATGGAAAGAATAATAGCAATAGGTCTGGATTGTTACGTACCGGTTGTAGACCTACTGTCCAATCAGGATAGAAAAAAAAGTGCTTACCCGTTACACTGTCTCGTATAGAAGGAAGGATAGGGTAATGTAGCAGGAATCAGATAAGGCTCCTTGGCCCCTGTTGTTGAAGTGGGAGAAGATTATGTTACTTTGTGTGTGGAGTCGCTTGCCTCAAGTAGGAACCGAGGGACATTATGTCAATCCAGCAAAAACTGGTAAAGCACTGATAGTTTTGTCAGCAATTCTTTTTAACAAGATGTTTTTCTGTGGGTGGCAAATACCTAAATTTTTATAAAAAATACGAATTGAAATTTTACGTTTTCACTTGAAAAATTGGACAATTTTAAAATTTTGTCAGCATCATTAATTTTTTTGAAAATAATTTAAGAAACTAAAATTTTTTTTATTAAATTTTAGAAATATATTGAGGGGATTATTACGATTTTCGAAAGTTAAAAATATACGTGTGGGCACAAATGGCATATTAACAGCTTCACAACGGCCATTCTCAAGGGTGTCTGGATGATTTTATGGCCACATCTAAACCATCAAGGCTCCTAGTATTGGATAATTCACTAAGTACTAAAAGCTTGTTTTATTATTACCAAAAATTTCACTATATATGATGGGATTTGTTCGATTAAAAATACAATGTTATAAAACAACATTCAAATGAACAACACAATAATAGGCGATAAATACAGGCATTTAGAATCACATTGTCCCACAAGACGAAAGCAATAGGTAAACCATTACAAATTGTCATTAGCTATAAGTACGTTTGGCAACTAAAAAGCAAATTAGGGTTTTTTTATTATTTCTAATAAAATGATTGTGACAATTTGTATTTATTAGTAAACAATCAGGGCATCTACGAATAGCATAACAGAATATTTAATTACTTATTTTATTATTCACAATAATAATGTCTTCGTCGATGTCTGCCTATCACAGGTAATACCACAGGTAATGCCACAGGTAATACCACAGGTAATGACACAGGTAATGCCACAGGTAATGTCACAGTCAATGCCACAGGTAATAACACAGGTAATGCCACAGGTAATACCATAGGTAATGACACAGGTAATACCACAGGTAATGCCACAGGTAATACCACAGGTAATGCAACAGGTAATGACACAGGTAATGCCACATGTAATACCACAGGTAATGACACAAGTAATGTCACAGGTAATGTCACAGGTAATGACACAGGTAATGTCACAGGTAAAGACACAGGTAATGCCACAGGTAATGACACAAGCAATGCCACAGGTAATGCCACAGGTAATGCAACAGGTAATGACACAAGTAATATCACAGGTAATGACACAGGTAATGCCACAGGTAATGTCACAAGTAATGCCACAGGTAATGCCACAGGTAATGCCACAGGTAATGTTACAGGTAATGCCACAGGTAATGTCACAAGTAATGCCACAGGTAATGTCACAGGTAATTCCACAGGTAATGTCACAGGTAATGCCACAGATAATGACACAGGTAATGCCACAGGTAATGACAATGTCGGTATCTGTCATTTTACAGTGTCATTGTGACTAATCTTGAAACAAAAAATTACAAATGGCCAAAAATAACTATTTATATAATCAATAATGAAGGTCTAACAAATGCTCTAAATATATGTTTATATATATGTACACACACACACACACACACACACACACACACACACACACACACACATATATATATAAATATATATATATATAATCTAGATATGTGTTTCAAATACGGGAATTTATTATTACAAACAAAATTTCAAAGCTATTCACCAGTCACCGCAAGCAATCCAGAATTTTGATTATACACAATCAAAAAGCTTTGAACAATTGTTTGTATTATCATATTCCTATGAACTTGAATTAGTGGTTATGTATACCAGTTAAATATTTTTATTTTATACTAACTGACCCGGTGAACATCGTATCGCCTAAAAGTCAATGAATGGTGTGATAAAATTACCTAAATTTAATTTAGTATTTTATTAACATAATAATAGATGAACTTATAGTAGTCGATCGAGAAAAGTGTGACAATAAAAGTTCTTGATTGAATATTATTTATTGAAATGCATTCGGATGTACAATATTTTTTTGTTTGAAATATGTAGAAAAATAATTTTTAATCGGTTGTGTATTCCCTATCAACTCAAATATGGAATGAATTCAATTAATTGTCCTCAGACAGAAAGTCGTATCTTATGCTATTTTGGCGCTTAAAAATTACATGTTTGAAAAAATTTTAATGTCACCAAAAACCTTTCCAGGGATTTCTCAACAATTTACCAAGTTTCATGGAGATCGGATCAAATTTTTAGTAATGCATAAGGCAGGGTGCACACTGGAGAAACCCGTTTCAGGAAACTTGTTTCATGAAATTGGTTTCAAGAAAACTATTTCTTTAAAAAATGCACACAGAAGAAACGGGTTTCCATTAGTTTCGTGATGGATTCGGATGATGATGATGTGGTTATTTTGTGGTGGTGGCTAAAGAAAAAGAAAAGAAGGAAGTATTGGGTTCACCCGTTGATCAGGGATCGTCAACACAGTACGTACTGTGTGGGTCCAAGCTCCGTGTGTTTGCGGGGTGAATTGCTGGGAAGAGGGGCTACGGCCTTGTAACTGTTATGTGCGTGTATTTCTTTTCAAATAACATTCGGCCAGTTAAACTAGTGGAAGTGTGTGTTTTAATAGAATTGTGCGTGTTTCTTCTATCGTCTAGCCTAGTGTTTTTGTTTAGTGTTGATAATTATACAACACTAATTTTAATTTTTAATTAGTGTTGATGTTTTAATTTTTTAATTTAGTGTTGATTATAGTTAGTCATGTCTCAAAGTTCGTCAAGTGGAAGTAGCCGTAAAAGAAGTTTTGTTGTACATAGTGAAGCTCGAACATTAATTAGTAAAATAATTGAAAAATGTGACGAAGAAGCAAAAACTAATTCATTGCGTTTCCCATTAAAACAGGCCACAAAAAGAGCAGCAGATTATTGTGGAAAGTCAGTTAATTTTATTCTGAAAGTCCGTAAAGAGGCTAGGCACTTGAAAGAACAAGGTTCAAGCAGTAAGCTCTCCTCGCCTGGTAAAAAAAGAAAAACCAGTTTCAATGACAGAAAAGTTTCTGTTGATGACTTCGATAAGTGTGTCATTAGAAATATAATTCAAGACTTTTATAAAAGTGAAAAGGTTGTACAGACATCACGAAAACTGCTACCCATAGTGAAAAAAAGAATTCACTTTCCATGGGGAAAGAAATCTTTGATAAGAATTATAAGGGGAATGGGTTTCAAATGGAGAAAGTGTAGTAGTAGGAGAAAAATTCTTATAGAAAAATCGAAAATTCGGGAATGGCGACACAGATATTTAGTGCAAATAAAAGCCTTACGTCAATCTGGAAGGGATATTTTTTACGTGGACGAGACATGGGTAGACAGTAATATAACTGTTAAAAAATGTTGGCAGTCAGATGATGTTTTCGGTGTATCAGAAAACTATAGAGCAGGATGCCGCCTGATACTTCTACATGCTGGTGGCAAAAATGGATTTGTGAAAAGAGCCAAGCTTCTTTATAAGGCAGGAACCACTTCCGGTGACTATCACGGTCAAATGAACCAATATAATTTTGAGAAGTGGCTCAAAGAGATGCTTTTGCCAAACATTCCACCCGCCTCTGTAATTATAATGGACAATGCACCATATCATTCTGCTCTAGCAGAAAAGTTTCCAACCAAATATTCAGTAAAAATGGAAATGATTAATTTTTTGAGGAAACGTGGTATTAACTGTAACGAAACAATGAAAAAAGAAGAGCTCATTCCTTTAATTAACATTCACCGACCGAAAGAAAAAGTTTTTAAAATAGACCAGTTTCTCTGTAGTTTAGGCCATACTGTCGTTAGAACTCCACCTTACATGTGTGACCTAAACCCTATCGAACTAGCTTGGGCTAAAATAACGAACTTTGTGAGAGAACACAACCCTGACGGCAACTTAAGTTTAATAAGGTTACAGGAATTAACCGAACTGGGAATAGAAGAAGTGACAGAAAATGACTGGATCGGATATTGCAACAAAGTCGAAGACCTTGAGAAATATTACTGGGAAACTGATGGCATAGTATCAGATGTAATAGACGAACTAATAATTAATATTAATGCTCAAGACGACAGCAGTACAGACGATACTACTAGTGACAGCGATTCCAGCATCAGTGACGCAGAGAGCACACTTGCTAGGCCACTGTAATACGTAAGTACATGTTATCAGTATTTGAATAGATGTTTTTTTTATGCGTAGTAGCTTTACCCTCACTTAGCCTGTGTTTACGCATTCCTCGAATTCCTAGCAAACACACGGAGGTTGGACCCGCACAGTACGTTGTTGCTCGTCACTTGTGCAGTGATCCTGTCAAATTTCAGGATTTTTTTAGAATGTCGAAGCCTCTTTTTGAACGTTTGGTGGAATTACTTAGCCCACTAATAACAAAGAAGGACACCAACTGGAGGTTAGCTCTGAGTGCTGTGGAAAAAATAACAATAACACTGAGGTAAGTCAAAACCGTTTTATTATCATTGCCAAATGTTCCATTAAACATAAAACAAAAAAAGTAAATTATTTTAAGGTTTTATTAAGAAAAGGTGCCAGTTCAGTATACAGTCGATCATTTTCTTCCTCAATTAGAGGATGTAGAAGCTGATTGGATGATGATTGTGACGATTCCACTAGAAATGTGAAACTGAAGCCTAGATGAAATCTGGTTTTTGGATTTCATATAACCCAGTTGCAAGAAACCAATGAAATTACAATTTCATGCAACGCAGTGTGCGCAGTCCTGTGTTAAACTAATCTATCTGTTGCAAGCAACTAAAGTTTCTCGTTTCATGAAACCAGTTTCCTGAAACGGGTTTCTCCAGTGTGCATCCTGCCTAAGACTCATACATACATACATACATTTATAAAATATATATATATATATATATATATATATATATATATATATATACACACACACTTATTCATATTCACATTTTCACACACACACACACACACACACACACACACACACTACACACGCACGCAATCACACATTCACAAACACACCACACACACAGACGAAAGCACACACATACACAAACATACATACACTCACATACTAACACACACACACACACACACACACACACACACACACACACACACACACACACACACACACACACTACACACGCACGCAATCACACATTCACAAACACACCACACACACAGACGAAAGCACACACATACACAAACATACAGACACTCACATACTAACACACACACACACACACACACACACACACACACACACACACACACACACACACACACACACACACCACACACGCACGACAGCACACACAAACACACACATACTTATATATATATATATATATATATATATATATATATATATATATATATATATATATATATATATATATATATAAGGTTTGTAACTAAGTATTGTAAATTTAGCTACTAATAAGATGATCTAGTCATAATTTTGCTGATGCAGGTTATCTGTATTGAGCACCTGCGGTTAATAGTCAAGTTAGTGAGTAGCAAACTTTAGAAGAGAACAGTTGTCTCCACTCCAACTGAAAGTACATCAGTTGTTATTTGTTCAATAACTACTGTTATTCCAAATTAAAGAAAAGGTTTGTAAATAAAAATAATTTTTAAAAACCTAGGTGCCTAATAAAACACGCAACAGGCGCAGTCGGTAGGACATCTGGGAAACATTAATGAATATAATTTTTTTCGATATTATTTGTTAACCGAGATATTGTAACCGCCATAACATTGTAGAGTGTATATCTGCAACGATATCGTAGAAAACCATTGAGGACATATCTACAAAAAGAAAGAAGAAGAGGGCATCACTAAAAGTGAAAATGGTATTTGATTATTGAAAAATATGCGTTGTGTTCCCACTGTAATAAAGCTAAGTATTTTGGATTGTAATGTAAGTGAATCCTAGAAAATATTATTGAGTAAAAGATTGTTATATTTTCAATACATATTATAATTTTTGTTTTGAAATTAAATATGAAAGAAAATTGGCTACTCCAAGAGTGTCATTCCAATGGCTTTCAAGATGAAATTCTCAGATATGATACCAGAATTTTCTGGAGAGCCTATAATGCTAAATAGATTTGTCACAATTTGTGATTAAATAGTAACTATATTCTTTATTGCTAATAATCCTGATGACTTTCAAAATGAATATTTGATGTCCTCAATTTTAGCAAAACTAAAGGGACAAGCTTTAGAGTTAGTTGTAAGTTCAAACAGTTATAGCTGGTTAGATGTTAACGGGTTAGAAAATTCTTTCAACTAGTTTCCTAGATAAAAGACATTGTTCTACATTTAATTTTGAAATGGGAGAGCTAAGCAAGGAGTAAGTTAATCTCCTTTTAAATTTTATCAAAGGATATAAAAATTATTAAATTTACCAATAGCATATTTTATTAATAAGGAACTAGTTATAACTGTTGATACAATGTGTGATTATGCTAAAAAATTAGCTTTAAGGGTTTTATTAAAAGGTGTTCAAGAACCACTAAGGTCTTTAATGAGAATTATTATATATATATATATATATATATATATATATATATATATATATATATTTTACTCAATAATATTTTCTAGGACTTACTTATAGTACAATCCAAAATACTTTGCTCATATGTTACAGTGGGAACACAACTCGTATTTTTCACTGAACAAATAGCACTTTAACTTTTCACTTTGAGTGATGCCACCTTCCTCTTTAATATTCCTGATGATGTTGGTGTTGGTACTGTTAGCCAACGAAAAGCTTTGAATTGTAAATTCAATTATAATTCTTGTATTTGTATTTTGACTTAGTTCTTTATATATATATATATATATATATATATATATATATATATATATATATATATATATATATATATATATATTAAATATGGTGATATGTTTTCTTGTAATATAGTTAATAAATTAAAAATATTTCAAAAACAAGAATACTTTTAATAAATATATATAATTATTAAAAGTATTCTTGTTTTTGAAATATTTTTAATTTATTATATATATATATATATATATATATATATATATATATATATATATATATATGTATATATATATATATAGCTATGAGTTCGCTAAGCGGCTATTGTCAGGAGATAGATGAGTATTGTTTGTAACTTTGATCGTCATACCTAGAAAGTGACATGACTCGATTAGTCAAAATTGCTTACAGCGATTAGTCAAAACTAAAGTAGCGTGAGTAAGCTGAGAGCAGTTACGCAGAATTAGGAAACTACAGTCACTCTAAGAACACCCTCTCCTAACTAGTCACTTTGGAATTCTGCCGACGAGGAGGTTCTCCGACCTGTTGCCAAACAAAATATTCGGGTGATTTCACTGTTAAAAAAGCCATAGGTGTAAATTACCAGATTAAAATAACTCGCAATAAACTTGTTTTAACAAAAAAGAACGCCTTATGTACTCGAAATTGGACGGCTAGAATGGTTGAATGGTTGAACATACTCGATCGGCTCTAAAGTTAACCTCATTCCAGTGTTATGTAAGTTTGGCAGATCTTCACGTTAGCACACAAGTCTTAGGGTCTTTGCAGCTGTAAATAACTTAGCTGAAAGCGTTTTCGTGAACCACAGCGTTGACATCACTGAGATGCCTAATTCATGACCTGCTCTCCTATTTGACAGCTTCGCGTTCAAGTCTCCTTGAACCCGTTGCAAGTGTACTCAAACAAGACAATACCATCATACGGTCACAGTCGAACCTTATATGTCACACAAATTGCCTGTAACGAGAAATTCACTCTGCAATACAAAGTAAAATATTTGCTTTTACGAACATGTATTAACGCTTTCAAGCGGAACTTACAGGAAAATATATTCGATCATGCGTACAATTTAAAATCTTAATTTTTTATTCCAGCGTTGAATCAATACTGTATGCTTTACATCTCATACAAGTGGTACAGTAAAATTACCCAAATTCGGTTTTTAAATAAGACGTTCCTTTTCATGTTTTACATGTTTTTCGTACTTATAACATTACATAACGAACTGACTTAATCGTTTGGGAATAATATTATATTGAAACCTAATAATAATTTTATTTCCATATGTTTTTATTTTAGATATTAGAAATATTATGTTTGTGTTGAAATTGTAGTTAAACAAGGTTTGTTTCCTCTCACGTCACCTTGGTGTCCATATATTGATTTCAAACACTTCCGCTATAACCGTATTGAATATCACGTTAATTTACAAATTAATGCAAACATTTCAAAGAGTAAATAGCTCTGAGGTTATGTGCTCGCATACAAGCACAAGCGAGCGCGACCTGAATCACAGAATAAACTAAAGTCATGATTTGGTTGTAATTGGAAAATTTAATGCTCATGAAATTGCTATTGTGTGGCTTTTGTTTGACTCAGGAATCTCATTAAGTAGAGTATATATTCATTCTATCTCATCTCGTCGAAGGCGCAAAATTTCATCAGATAAATATAAATCACCCACCCACACAGTTATTAAATCTATGTATCTAAAGGTAACCAATATATCGGCATCATTTTAGATCTATAATAACAGAAGGGGGAATATTTATCAATATAAATAGGTAATTTATGCATTGCTTATCTGTTTCTAATACAAAAGCGAATGATAATATAATCATGACGTAATTTCGTCGCCAAGTTCAAAAATTGTCATTCTTTAAACGTTATAGGAAATTTGAAAAATAAGCGTAAAGTATTACTTTAATTGGGAATGTTTCTAAAGGGAGAAAGAGAGAGAGAGAGAGAGAGAGAGAGAGAGTATTCTTTAGAAAGGATATGAATATTTTGCGATCAAGGGAGAAAATAAGATGTTGGCTCACATTGGATGTATCACTAAACAGAACTAGACCAAATCTTTGTCAATATCAACGGGGCATGTACCCCGTTATCACCCCTTCTAGGAGGATTCATAATTTTAATAAAATATGAACGAATATCAAAACAATCGGCAGGTACTGGGAGAAAGAAAAATATTGGCTTATACGTGGAAGGACGATCGGTAATTGGAATGAAACATGTACGAATTTCAAAATGACCGCCAGATACTGGGAGAAAGATATATGATTTGCACATAAGAAATGTGTGGTGTTCCGTTAATGTGTTTGTGGAGTCAATAGTGTGTCTAACCGTTATCATTTAACCTAAGAAGACAGAGAACACCAGGAAGACGGCCACCTGTAGGAAGACGAACTCCTACACGATGAGGCTTCTCTTTGTTTTCCTTGCATTAGGCTACGTATCCTTACCAAACAACACAGCCCGTCCATTGGAGTTTCATGGTCATCCGTCAGGTACAATAGATCATGATAGTAAGACTGTTATATTGAATTCATTGGGCATGATGTCAATTAGTTCTATGACAGAAACGAATTTCTCAAATGCCATAAAATATTGATAAGGACGTATTTGACAATTGCTTCCTAATTAAAACAGGTGACTGAAAAATATTGAAACAAAGACAGAGTAATTATATTCTCAAATCACGGCGTCTAAATTATTAAGAATAGAATGCTTACAAAATCTCTCTGTAAATTTCATAATAAAGAAAACTTGTTAAAGCCGCGAATGCTTGAGATGTACAAGCTTAAACGCCTTTAGTTTTAATATCAGAGAATTTCATGAAAGTTTCTTTTTAACTCATAAGCCGTAAAAAATATTCATTCCTTTTACAATTCTAATTTCAAATGCTCTGAATTCTAGGACGCGGCCTCAGTGTTGAAGTCAATTTAGAAATACCTTTCGGAATTCTGTTAGGTTTTTATTACCTAATCAATTCCGTGACACCTTTCCAACTTTGATATGAAATCCCATATTTTATAAAGTCCAGTATCTGTTCTTGGGTTTACATACAATGGTAGCGATATTAGCGACCCTGCCCACGTGAGCTCTAATTTTCCTTTACAAGTAGAACTTTTTTCTCTTAATTCATCTTGTCTTTATACCTAGTTCTACCCTTTTCATATTTTTTCTTACACAACTGGGGTGAACAAGGTATACAGCTCCCTATGACACCCACAGATAGTGGGACTACCTCGCGTTATTCGTCTCGATACATCCTTTTGTTAGGATTTTATATCCTTATTTAAATCACATATTTAATTTACAGTCTTTTATTTTCTTTTTGTAGCGTTTATATAGTTTCGAATAAAAGCCTTGAATCAATTTATACTTACGTAAAATCTATTCAATTTAAGAAAGGCAATATGTACAGCGATGTTTTAAAGTCTTAAATGAATGGTTACCAGAAAACACTTTAGTAAATATTAGTAAAGTGTTCTCAAAGCTTAGACTTTGTTAGCTCAGAGAAGGAAATCAAGGAGGCCAAGCTTTTACTCAGCCTTTTGAACTGATTGTCTACAACCTAACTTGAAATGATGTCGAGTGGATTCAGTTTGTTAACAGACTTTTTATTGGCACAAAATGAACGCGTTTTATGGGTGCTTATCTTCGACAGGTCAATAACTGGCCTTGTGATCGAACAAGAATTATAAATTCTATAGGTTTAAAGCAATAGTAGCTGGCAATGATGTCTAGTTACATACTAGACCAGACAAAAAGTTGCATTAGACATAGAAAGTGAATATTATGAACAGTTATTGTTACTAAACCTAAGCAGCTGACCTATTTGAATGAATTTCTTATTGGATCCCAGAAATGCATTGAGACTGAACGTTTGGACCATCTCTCTAAGAGTTTCTGCTGTATGGCAGTATCGGATAGGTCGGAGAATATAAGCAATAAAATATAGCAATAACAGAATATAATAGCAGTAATAGAATATATCAATAATAGACTATAATAACGATAATAGAATATAGCAAAATTAGATTATATAATAGCGATAATAGAATATAGCAATAATAGATTATATAATAGATTTAATGGAATATAGCAATAATAGAATAGCGATAATAGAATATAGCAATCATAAAATATAATAGCTTTAATGGAATATAGCAATAATAGAATAGCGATAATAGAATATCATAGCTATAATGGGAATATACCAATAATAGAATATAAGAGCTTTAGTGGAATATAGCAATAATATAATATAATAGCGATAATAGAATATCATAGCTATAATGGGAATATACCAATAATAGAATTTAAGAGCTTTAATGGAATATAGCAATAATATAATATAATACTGATAATAGAATATAATAGCTTTAATGGATTATAACAATAATAGAACGGCGATAATAGAATAGCATAGCTATAATTGGAATATACCAATAATAGAATATAAGAGGTTTAATGGAATATAGCAATAATATAATATAATAGTGGTAATAGAATACAATAGCGATAATAGAATGTTAGCAGTAATACTGTAGAAGATTCGTCTCCAACTTTACAATAACAAGAGGTTATAAAAACATCATCTTTTAAAAGAATGAACGTTATAAAAACACTGGATGAAAAACATTTTTCGTTGAGTTTCGCAAACGTTCCAATATCGAGTTTGCTACTACTTGAATGGTTTAAATTCCGTATATTGCGGAATATAGAGATCCGATTAAATTGAATCAGCCACGGTAAATATCGTTTTTGTTGTAGCCCGCTATTGTATGACGCTACGCCCTCTCATCAGCTAAATTTTAATCCAAATAAAAACTTTGGATGTGTTATCTTTCCGCCTAAAGCTAATGGAAAATGTGTGTTAACAGAACTTAAGGCATACAGTGCTTTCAAGCTACATATACACCAAATATATTTTCCAATCTGATTTTTCTACAAGTCCTTTAAAATGACGTTTTATATTAAAACAATCTTTATTATTCAATGCTAAACTTTTTCCAAGAGCCGGTGGACGTGAAACTAGCAGCACTGTTACAGATTTCATATTATCGATACAATTATTCTAATAAATCTGATTCTATCTCAGTGATGACGATATATTGTTTCCATAACGCAACAAGTGTGAGTTCTAGCTCGGCGACCTGGTTAGGTATCGATCTTTAAAGGCCTGTTCGAACTTTTACCCGTCCCGTCAGTTCTAATTTCATTCATTATGCCCTAATACCACCAGACACTGGGTAATTGAATTAAACAATACTCTAAACAAAGGAGTAGCAGAGTTCATCGAGAAGTGTGGCTCAAGAATGAGCTTCTGCGCCTAAATTCATTGTGATGCAGATTGCATTGTGCTGCGTATAGAGATTGCAGCGAAATTTGAAAGGCAAGAAGAAAGTTTTGAAGCTGTTTAATGTCTGCCCCCGAATGCTCAATGGAAATGCAATATTGATGTAGTCGTAAGGTGCATTGTTTATTTCCGCAGAACAGTAATATTATTTCCTCCATTGTTGGAAGTAGTTCACCTCAGGCTGTCTATAAACGAGTCTTTCCCAGTGAAAACTCAATTGAATCGTCATTATATGTTTTAGAGAAACTTTATGCACATTTTAATATAAGGTTTTGATTTTATACATATTGTAATTTACAAATTTTTAATAACAATGATTATTTTTACATCATCATTAAGAGATACAAAGTAGAAGCACCTTACTTAAACAGTAGGCTAACGTATTCAAGGAAGGAAATGCGCTCGAAGGCCTTAACTGCTCAAAATTATTTTAAGTACTAAAAGAGTGGGTAAATTAGCTGAAAAACACAGAAATTCTGTAACACTTCTAGGAATCAAACAAAGAAACTTTAAGCTAGTTGTTAGCACAAAGAATAGCAGTCAAGTGACCCATTGACCCCCCCCCCCCCAACTGACCAAATGTTTATACAAATGTTTTGAAACTCTAAAATGATGTATTTTTATTTGAAAATATAAAATAGTTTCCTTCTAATATACCAAGCTTTTAAATATCGAAGTGTGGATTTATATTAAAATGTGTAAAGATCGAAGACGTTATAGGTATTAAGGTTTGATTGGCTTTAGCCAATGTGCTTCTCAAATATTTATTTCCACAAAATAGTGCAATATGAAAACATGAAATTACTCTTGATAATGTTAATGCATTTTTTTACCCTTTTAAATAAATTAAAGGAGTAGTCTCCTTATTATCGGGAGAGTCTACGATAAGCTTCTTGTCCTACTCAAGGGAGGCTATTCCCCCCTTCCAGCTTACCTGATGTTAATCTCCTCTCTACCGGGGATAACCATATTAATACTAGACTACAGTGCGCCTAATGGGATACTTACTTGAAAGTATACACACATCTCATCGTTTTCATTTGTTGAATAAAACAAAAATAGAAAACATCTTATCTGCTTGCGTTTTGAGAATTTACAAATGTTAACGCATAGGTCTCATGTAGCGGCTTTTATTTTTATAATAATTTTTGAAATGTAAACTTTAAGAGCTTAGTAAATGTTTTGCTAATAAAACTAAAAGATTTTTCGTAATAATAATATAAATCTGACGTCTTGCATATAGTGAATCATAATCAGAATTCTGATTAGTAGTTCACAAAAGTAAATTATTTAAAAAGTTAATTAAATAATGTAGTTAGTTACAGTTAACATATGGTCACTATCAAGATCAAAACCTATGGGTCTTCCATAGTAACATCATTATATAATACTGTAATATTTGAACCTGATAATAAGCAAGACTGAAATATAAAGTAACTTCAAGAACAAAATATTATTTTATAATTAAATAATACTTAACTAAGAAAATGCGTAAGGGCTTAATTGCTGACGCGTTTCAAAGAAATCGTTCCCTTAACGAAGCAAAGCCTATACTTTACTGTAGAGGCTTTAGTTCGTAAAAGGAACGATTGTTTCGAAACGCGTCAGCAAGTAAGCCATTACGTATTCACTTAGTTAAGTATTAATTAATTAAAGTTTAGTCAGTGAATTCAAGATGATGACAACAAACAACTTTTAATCATTATTATCTTATTAAGAGTCCTGATTATTTATTTTCAACAAATTACACAAAAGATTCCTAAAAGTCAAGCACGGAGCTCATAATGGAGTCGGGTTAAGGCAATCCTTCACTTAGGCGGTAATAGGATCTTAAATGGTTTTCAAATGCAACTTAGGAGTTTCAGTTGCCATTTAAAATTACTTGAGTTGTGTCGTATACCTAAATATATAAAATAAAACCTCCTAAACACAAATAACAATTTAGAGGAAATTATCACACAAGTGACTTCCTCTGAAGATGGTTGCTTTGCAATCGAAATGTTCATAAGAAATCTTTCTCTTTCAACTGCTTGCTGCTTACTGCGACGTTGTGTGAATCATAAAACAAACTCTCAGCTACACTTTTATTTATGATGAAAAATCAAAGAAAACCGTATCATATGTAAAACATAAAACTGAAGAGTACATGTGAAGCGACGCTAACTTCAGGTTGTGTAAAAATAACAGCGAGGTAGGTGACGTCCTCGTAAAGCAGTCACTGCTGTGGTGCTGCCATAAAGATGCAATATTCCCAAGATATTAATCGCCAAGGAATGCTGTAAATATGGGTTCGTTTATATGTGAAAGCCCGTGCACGCATCTTCCAAACGTCAAGTAATGGTAAAATAATGCGTTTAACATTTTGAGGGAGGGGATGAAGAAACGTCCAATGTTTTCTGATGGGAAGTGTATATTATTTTAATGTCAAATTATAATTGTGTAGAGGGCAATAATGTTTTTCTAATGTTGTAATGACGTTCATCAAGTGGAAGCAAGAAGCTTTAACTAAATACCCTCGAGACATACCAAATCAAAATGGCAGCTTATCGAAAAGGACCAAACAGACAAAGCGTTTAAGTCTATCTTCTTTTATCTTTATTACATTGTAATACGATTTGACGGACGTTGTGGTGAAGACTAGAGTGTTTAAAGGAAGGTAGTTCTGCGGGTTAAGTAATTTACTAAGCTTCTATCTTTTACACCGATTTTATTTTGTCAGTGTCTTATTTCTCTCGTATAGTAACTAGAGAAAAGTAAAACGATGACATGGTTTTAGTCCTATACAAAATATAATTATGTTACTGACAGAGTGATTGAATTCGGGAAAAAATAATAAAAAAACTCTGAAATATGAAAACATCTTAACCTTGGGTTCAATCAGAATGTGTGGGTATTTTTTGTAATAGCTTGCTTTCTAAAGGGACTTATAGGGGGGCATAGGTGTCGGCGTGTAGCTGTAAGCTTGACCTTGTCAGCTGGTGACAAACCAATTAGTAACAAGCTGTGTGTACATTTACATTTAAAATGTATAAGTAAACTTCAAAAATTTGTAAACGGCATAAATTCTAATATTTAAATGTTAAAAATATAAACTTATTTTAATACGCAAGTGGTCGGAACGTTTCTATGAACTGTATGTTATTTCCAATATACAACTTATGGATAGACTCATGACGCTATCTAATATTATAAACAATTTAAAAGATGATTTCATTTCATAAATAGAATTATTTAAGTTTATGTTCCTGTAAACAGCACAGTGACGTCATACTTTAATTAGACTAGGTATTTTTTGATCATAATAAAACATAAAATGTATTGTTTCGAGGATTACCACGAAAACATGTTACTAAACGTACAAATAATTATTTGTTTTTACGTGATTGTTCAGAAACATTTGTGACTTAAAAAACACTTCAATCTACTCTTAAGCTTAGTTCATTCATCTGTGGTTATTTTGTATATTAAGATGAAACTTTGATTGATAAAAGCCATTGCGATGTTGAGAGGGGGAATAGATACGCCTTTCCGTTAGAAATACTAAGTGATGACGTCACGTTGTACGATTCACATAACATGAAATGCTAACGTGGCCTACTTACGATAGAAATAAATGTTTTGCGTTCAACGTAACTAATATCTTGCCTTTTGCATAGCAAGTAGGAGCCAAGTAGGTGCCTACAATCGGACGTGTTTGGGTATGTATGTGTGCTTGCATTCGCGCAAGTGTAAGCATTTACTACAATAACCAATTACCATAACTATTTGATACTTCCCACTTAATTCCATATAAATGTAAGTTTAAACCAAGGTAAATACAGTATATAAAAACTTTAGAAAATGCTTCAGTCAGTTCCAGCACTCTAATATATGTGAGATTGTTTGTAATTGAAGGAGTTTGAGATCTTGCGGTAAGCGTTGTTGCTGAATCAAAATAATCGACTTCCAATTTTTAATTACACCAATTTTCAGTATTTTTGATATCGTTTTACAAACAAGAACTAAACAAGTAGTTAAAGTAAATAAAAATTTATAAAAAGTAATTCAGTATTAAACAAAAATTTTAAATTAATTTTGTTGCAAAACATTCATGTTTCTAGGGTAGTCACATTCAACTGTAATATTCACTAATTATAAAACTTCAGATTATAGTTTACTACGTTCACTATGTCTTTATTCTGGTAGCGAGAAGACACTGCTCATAATCTTGGCTAAGTTGGTATTATACCTTTTCTTCAGTCCCACTGCATTTCTTCTACCCTTCCTTTTCTTTTTTGTCAGAAGAGGGTATATCCTGATAGGTAGAGTCTTCTGTGAGGCCCCGATAGGGAGTAGGTCTTCTTAAGTTACATCACTCTGCTTTATTTATGACATAGCTTTCTGTTGATCACAATGTCATTTGTCATTTTACCCTACATTCTCATCCTGCTTCATTTAAGAGAGAGTGTTGGGTTGATTCTTCTATATGACTCCATAGAGAATAGCTCTGCTTCAGTTAAGCAACCTTACACACGTAAAATCATTATTCCTTTAATGTTCTCTAACAAGTAATAATATCTTTAATAAAATCATTTCCAATCCTTCGTCGACGATAATATATTATAGTGACGATAGCTATCCTTCGAATTAAAATACACGCAGCTGTCATAATAGAACAAACTACCCCAGTTGCCTCGACAAACAAGGCTAACCGATATTTCAGAAGGTGATATCCTCCATCACGTAATCCTATATTTATCTCAAACCTTCGTCGGTGATAATACCTATCCTTCGAAATAAAGGACAAGCAGCTGTCATAATAGAACAAACCACCCCAGTTGCCTCAACAAGCAAGGCTAATCAATATTTCAGTAGATGATATCCTCCACAACGTAATACTATATTTATCTCAATCCCTTCCAATCCTTCGTCGTTGATAATACCTATCCTTCGACTTAAGGCACAAAAAACTGTCCCAATAAAACAAACTACCCCAGTTGCCTCGTCAAGCAAGGCTAATCAATATTTCATTAGATGATATCCTCTACCACGTAATCCTATATTTACCATAATCCTTTCCGTTCCTTAATCGACGATAATACCTATCCTTCGACTTAAAGCGCAAACAACTGTCACAATAAAACAAACTACCCCAGTTGCCTCGTCAAGCAAGGCTAATCAATATTTCAGTAGATGATATCCTCCACCTCGTAATCCTATATACCACAATCCTTTCCAATCCTTCGTCGATGATAATACTTATATTTCGACTTAAAGCACAAAAAACTGTCCCAATAAAACAAACTACCCCAGTTGCCTCGTCAAGCAAGGCTAATCAATATTTCATTAGATGATATCCTCTACCACGTAATCCTATATTTACCATAATCCTTTCCGTTCCTTAATCGACGATAATACCTATCCTTCGACTTAAAGCGCAAACAACTGTCACAATAAAACAAACTACCCCAGTTGCCTCGTCAAGCAAGGCTAATCAATATTTCAGTAGATGATATCCTCCACCTCGTAATCCTATATACCACAATCCTTTCCAATCCTTCGTCGATGATAATACTTATCTTTCGACTTAAAGCACAAAAAACTGTCCCAATAAAACAAACTACCCCAGTTGCCTCGTCAGGCAAGGCTAATCAATATTTCAGTAGATGATATCCTCCACCTCGTAATCCTATATACCACAATCCTTTCCAATCCTTCGTCGATGATAATACTTATCTTTTGACTTAAAGCACAAAAAACTGTCCCAGTAAAACAAACCACCCCAGTTGCATCGTCAAGCAAGGCTAATCAATATTTCATTAGATGATATTCTCCTCCACGTAATCCTATGTTTACTACAATCCTTTCCAATTCTTCGTCTACGATAGTACCTATCCTTCGACTTACAGCACAAACAACTGTCCCAATAAAACGAACTATCCCAGTTGCCTCGTCAAGCAAGGCTAATCAATATATCAAAAGATGAATTCCTGCATCACATATTCCTATATCTATCCCAATCCTTGCTAATCCTTCGTTGACGATAGTGGTTATCCTTCGACTTCAAGGACAAGCAGCTGTCATAATAGAACAAAAGACCCCAGTTGCCTCAATAAGCAAGGCTAATCAATATTTCATTAGATGATATTCTCCTCCACGTAATCCTATGTTTACCACAATTCTTTCCAATCCTTCGTCGACGATAGTACCTATCCTTCGACTTAAAGCACGAACAACTGTCCCAATAAAACAAACTACCCCAGTTGCCTCGTCAAGCAAGGCTAATCAATATATCAGATGATTGTACCGGACACCAACGGAACGTCCTAATAACTCAACCCTTTCCTCTTTTGTTTTATTAAGCTGTTCAATCGTTCATAGTTTAATTCTAACTAGGTAAAGTAGCCACCCAATGTCTGAAAGCTTTTAAGAGCGGACTCCTGAAGCGCCGTGACTATTATGCACATCGGAGTTGATATGTGAGTTTGGAACAATTACCATTTTGTCTGTCTGTCTGTCTATCTCTCTCTCTCTCTCTCTCTCTCTCTCTCTCTCTCGATGCAGTTTGTGATAGTGAAACTCTCCAATGTTTGTTGGTAACATTAAAGGGATTTTTCAATTGACTAAAACCAGTAAGCTAAGCCACATCAATAATACTAATATAACACATTTGCACAGTTGTATCTATTTGTTTTATAATTTACTAGCTTACCCGTCGCTTGTTGCTGTGTTATCTGAAAAAACGAAGTACAACTAGGTTATTTTTTTTTCAAAAGAAAACTATTTAGACAAATCTATATTTATTACATCCAAATAATATGTTGACACAAAAAAAGTAGAATTTATTTTTTTATACTAAACACATTTGGTGAGATACAATATAATGTCTGTCATAAGATGTTTACCCTGTAAATAATTAATTTTGAATTTCTAGTTATTTGGGTTTGCAAGTAAAAGTTACAAATAAATCTGGCCGCCCATGTTTGCGGACGTATGCCATGGCGTCTTGAGTTTTTTCATGGATAGATTGATATCGAGGCAGCGTAATGATATAGTATGGTAGAATAACTCGTTGACCCATATTGGAAACTTGAATGTTGTCATCTCTTAGATGTATATGTGCATGAGAGCGTAGCTTCGTTTGATTTTGTCTTATATAGTTATCCGCTAGTAGCCACTTCAGCTTTCATATCAACAGAATAATCTGAGGCTTAGATATTTTTATAAAAATGCAAATAGTTTATACTATTTATTCTGAACATAAATCTATAAGCGTAAATCTGCATGCAAGAAACATTTTTATTAGTATGTGACTGTTGTATAATAAATAATACCCATCTTGTGATGGGAAACATAAGATGTAATTGAAGAAGGTTATACGAACGATGAAGTTTTGTTTTCTCGGCAATGTAAACGAATACGTCTTGGACCAGTATTACAGTATTACAGCAACTTCACTAACAATAAGCTCTAGGACCAGTATTACTGTATTACAGCAACTTCACTAACAATAAGCTCTAGGACCAGTATTACAGTATTACAGCAACTTCACTAACAATAAGCTCTAGGACCAATATTACAGTGTTACAGCAACTTCACTAACAATAAGCTCTAGGACCAGTATTACAGTATTACAGCAACTTCACTAACAATAAGCTCTTGGACCAGTATTACAGTATTACAGCAACTTCACTAACAATAAGCTCTAGGACCAGTATTACAGTATTACAGCGACTTCACTAACAATAAGCTCTAGGACCAGTATTACAGTATTACAGCGACTTCACTAACAATAAGCTCTAGGACCAGTATTACAGTATTACAGCGACTTCACTAACAATAAGCTCTAGGACCAATATTACAGTATTACAGCAACTTCACTAACAATAAGCTCTAGGACCAGTATTACAGTATTACAGCAACTTCACTAACAATAAGCTCTAGGACCAGTATTACAGTATTACAGCAACTTCACTAACAATAAGCTCTAGGACCAGTATTACAGTATTACAGCAACTTCACTAACAATAAGCTCTAGGACCAGTGTTACAGTATTACAGCAACTTCACTAACAATAAGCTCTAGGACCAGTATTACAGTATTACAGCAACTTCACTAACAATAAACTCTAGGACCAGTTTTACAGTATTACAGCAACTTCACTAACAATAAGCTCTAGGACCAGTTTTACAGTATTACAGCAACTTCACTAACAATAAGCTCTAGGACCAGTGTTACAGTATTACAGCAACTTCACTAACAATAAGGTCATTACAACGACCTTTATCTTGACTCGGAGACTCACGAACAGAATAAATTTTTATTTTAAACTCGTTATTAGTATTAGGCATGTTTACCAAATTATATCAAGTGCCTGTATTTAAAATTTTTAATAAGATTATTATTATTTGCAAAACGTTTTATAAAATTATAATATATTCTCTACATAAATTAAAACCCCATATTGGTTAAAGTGATAAATCGATCGCCATCCGAATAAAAGTATATTTGTAATATTTGAATATTATTATCATGCGTGTGAAGTAAACTTCCTTCACTATGATAAACTTGGCCTTGAATTTTAAACGTTAGTATACAATTATTTTCTAAAACTTCTTACGCACCAAAAGAAGTAATTTGAAATATTTTATTGTAATTTCTAGCATTGTCTAGAAAAGGTTTTGATCATGGATGCAACCATAAAACCAATTTAAAAAAATAGACTTAGGTGTTTCATCAAGCTGTGGGAAAAAACATTTAACTCTTTCCATTTTTTGCCGATGCAATTATTACAAATTGTATTCATTGAGCCGATTTGTACACACATACACACACACACACACACACACATAAATATATGTATACATATATATATATATATATATATATATATATATATATATATTGAATAATTATAGTATAGATTAGCTTGATATTCAAATGCTGCTCTTGACATAGTTGCATGAATATGCGCATAGAATGAATACGCTGGTTCATAAGCCTTTGTAAACGTTGAACGAGTCACGTTGATATTTGATCTTACTCGCGAGAGGCGAGATTCACTTTAATCAAAGCTTTCATTTTGTCGCGCATTTGCCTTAGGTCTAGACACCTTCGTTTTTCCGAACAAATAAAGTTTTTGCATTTTAAAAACGACAATATTACTAACACACTTAATAATCTTAGTGCACTCAATAATAATTGTAAATTATACAGCATTAAAGTTTTCTGGGTAGTTTTAAATTCAACTAATTGTAAATATACAGATTGCAAAAACGTGTATTGATCAACACAAACACACACAAAATGATAAATTTCTCAATGAATCTTAGCTATTTAAGGGTTAAAATGGTATAATTTTGTTAGCACCACCTATCGGCCACAGGGTAAAGCTATGCGTGTAAGTTCTGGGCTGCAAAACTTCATTTCTAATTGAAGTAGTCCCTATTTTAATGTAGTCCCATGTTTTTCTTCTGCAATCCATAACAAAAACATCCTGTACTTATACAGCCTGACATACCACGTGTAATGAAGTATCTTCATTAAAATTTTAAAACAATCATTACTTTTTGAGATTTTGGCGAACAAACACTGTTTCTTTGTATAATAATAAAATAAGTTGTTTTTAAAATTTGTATAAGCTTTACATTTATTTTGGTTTGTTTATATCTCTTGTTATGTTGTTTACTAGTTTTATTGACAATTCTATTCGTTTTTTATTACCTTAGCGATTTTAGAATCTTGCTTTGTTTTTTTTATCATTTTTAAAAAAGGAAACCATGAATACGTATAAAAATAGTGCATCTTATATACACTACATCTGCTTATTTTTTCTGTTGCCGCTTATTTAGTCACTACACCTAATAATATTATTACTAATTGTTACTAATAATATTATTACCTACGGCTCAATTTATTATTAAATTTATTGTTTAGTGCAAATTAAATAAATTGCGTATTTCACTTATCCTTGTCGATTATCTTTACATTTTAAGATAAAAGCCTTTAAAATAATGACATTTTTAAAATCGTATTTGATATTTCCAGCTGCACTGCCAAAATATTTCCGCGTGTTATATTTAACGCTAGAAAATATTGATTTAGTATTATTATTTTCGTCACTTTAGTTTAATCGAATCCTGAAAGAATTTGAAAACGTTTAAGGAAAACATTTCGCAGTTAATAATTTTGATTTACAATTTACCATTACATTCCCAGTTGGGGAATCGTAGCTTACGTAGCATTCGAGTCTTCCCTTTGATATCGGTGACGTCACATTACTCTAAGCAAATGTTACTACGCTTCACGGAAGTGTAACAATGTATAATAGGGATCCTTGAATGTAGCTTTGAATCTATTCAAACGCTTGCATTGGTAGTGGGAGGAGATAATTTCCTCAGCTTAAACATGATCACAACTGATAATAGGGTTAATGTGCTCTTCACATTAAAATAAAATAATTAATAAATACAAATAATAATAAAAGTGTTGAACAAAACTGAACAAAGTGAAAATAATTAGATATGAAAAAAAAGGATTTTACGTGTAACTTTAGTTGCTTTATATCAAATATTTAACTTTCATGATCTAATGATGGTTCTCATTTTAACGTAACCTATAATACAGATTACAGAAATATAGTTTTAAAATAAAGAGGAAAGTTTGCAGTTTTTACCGTAATAAGTTTCAGTACGTGCTTCATCAGTAGCACAACAGACATCGTCGATATTCAATTTCTCGGCTCGTATTCTAGAACATGTCTGGATTGACAGTAGCAATATCAGGAACTATCCGTTCTATGAGATTAACTGCCACGAAGGTCTCCCCTATACACTATGTTTTTAATGTATGCCTAAAACACGTCCATTGGTGTGAAATCAAACGGACAAGGAAAAGGGCGAATCACTTCCAATCACTACCAATCAAACCGTTTAGAATCTTTATATTCAGTTCGTTCCGAACAATTGTTTTGTAACGCAGCAGTGCCCCATCTGCATGCATATTGCCCGGACACCAGTTTCGTGTTCGATAAGTTCTATCTGAGGAAAATCGAATAACTGAAACCTATCCATATAAACGTTACAGTAATTATTTTCTGAACAAAAAGAAGAGGAAAAGAAGGTACTTTTTCTCAATGGCATTTTCACAAAGCATTATCACAACAAAATTACCACTTCCAACTGTAAAAACAAAAATTCCTAACCGTTTTCATTATTTTAAAACTATATAGTTGTAAAATTCGTATATTTGCCTTCATATGTTCACCCTACTGGAAGTAGTCAGTTTATCAAATAAGGTCATTCCATTCCGTTGACCTTGTATTCAATAAGTCTATTTTGCACATTAACAAAATACCTAAATATATAAATAAAAGTATATGTTATATATATATTCCAAGACATTAATTGTATGAATATATAATTAATTGTATAGGTACAATATACAGAGTTTTATATACTCTAATTTTTTCCATCAGGGGTGGTTCGCAAATGATGTTTTTCCTAAGAACTTGGAGAATGTTCGACAGTACCCTTCATTTGAGAATTTAGGGACAATATGTTGAAAAAAATTTAACAAAATTGTGGAAAATGAAATTTCACCAGCACCAGTATATAGCCCAGATTTCTGTTTCTAATTGTGATGAACTTTGTGTAGTCATCTCTCTTCAATTATTCAATTACCAAATACATAGCTCAGTTGGGAAAAAACATATATTAATAATGGATTCAATCATTTTTATTAAAATTGTCTGAGAAAAATTATTAACTAATCAAAATGAGTAAAAATGTGAATTAATTAGTACAAAATCACGGAAATGTAATTTGTTTCACAAAAGAATTTCAGATGAATTCCCATGAACATAAAAATTAATTACAAAAAAAGACTTTAATAAAACAGAAGACAATTTTAGAAATTTGTTTTATTAATATTGTCTGTCAGTTCAGCAGGGACCTTCTACGCATTTGGAACGGAGATGTTAGGATACTCATTTTCCAATCAAAAATGAGTATCTGTTTATCTAAAGAATAAAAACCCGTAAAATAAAAATATACAAAAAACAAAACAAAAATTATTTTATTTGGAAATACAAGTTTTTCTGGTATTACGTAGCATTGCAATTTTTCGTAACTAAAACTGAAAGCGTAGGTCTTCCATTATACACTTTATAAGTACATTATAATGCTTTTTATGGAAAACTGAAGACTTTATTAAATTTTAAAGAAACAAATATCTTTTTCATTTTACTCATAAATATTTGAAACTTTCCCTAGAAGTAGCAAACATTTCTTTATTATTTTAAGATCATTTCCAATTTCAAGCGTATTTTAAAAATATATACATGGACTAACGATTTTTCTTTTAATTGGTTTTTCTCATTTCTTCCAGTAACTTTCCACCGGAATGATCAATTATCATTTCATTGATTTTTTTCTAATTACTTACGGTCTTTTCACTTTACAAGTGATAGTACGTAAACCTTTTTTGAATTCAGTTAATAATTTACTTTTCATTCCAAATAAGAATTTTCTCTCTGTTAAACTAAAATAAACTGTAAATACCTTTTAAAATCGAATGTTTAAATCACAACACAAAGAAATACGAGAGGTTCTATTCTTATTATGGGATCTTTTCTCTTTCCACCTTTTTATGGTTTACAAATAGCTTTTTTGTAAGCATTATTAATTTAAAATGGCATGTTAAAAAAAAAAAACCAGTTCTGAACATAAGATATTATACAGCAACGTCTGTAGAAACTCGTTTAACGAGAGTTTAGGAGCTGCGAGTTGATCAAAACCTTTTCCTCGGCTACAAGTCATTAAATGTTTTTCAACAGAACCATTCGTGTCATTTCCCGTGGGATTCGTTCTTCACTTTCCGTGTCAATACGAAAATATCCTCAGATTATTAAAATGAATGCTACTAACCGTTTACAAAACATTGTCAGAGAGTTAAAGTGTACTACCATTTTAAAAATAAATGCGCCACCAGTGTACATTACAATCAAGAATTAGAATTGTTGAAAAAATTCGAGTTAATTTGGAATATTACAATAAATGTTCATACAAATTTTTAATCGGAAGGATTAACAAAGAAGATTTCATTAAAAATCGGTATCCTAAAAATTAAATTTACTTTTAAAATTAAAATTTCAACCTATTATTGTAGATATTGTAGAAAACCTTTATCATATGTATTTTGATTTAAGAGCAGTAAGCAATAGTTTATTTTAAAAAGTGAGCAATAAATTAAATCTTTTTTTAAAATAGCATTTAAACGTTTTACAAAAGCCTTCAATATATAAATTTTAATTGGAGAATAACACGCTACAATTTATTTAAAATCTAATTTAAGCCATTAACATAATTTTTTTTAACAAAACTTCAAAATTGTAGACGACTTTTTTTTACTTTTTTAAATTTAAAACAGAATTAAATATTTTATTTAAAAATAGTAAGCTATGAATTAAATTTTATTTTTTCAACTAAAACCTTAAATTGGTGGACAACTTAGATAATCGTATTTTACAGATAGGTTAAATACTTTTAAATTTCCTCTAATTATGGTCAACTTAAACGAGAATTTTCTTTTGTTTGATATATTTCTTTGTCGCCAACAAATATATTCTTAAATCCTATTTTCTCACAAAATAACATATTTTTTAAAAAAATATGGGAAACTACCGAGCGCCTATTTCTAGGCGTTAGTAATTAACAATCACTCTCCCACTTAACGTTTTAATTATTTCCTTTAGTCTGGTCTTACAAAGCACCGTTTAGTGACTTTCCAATACCGAATCGTTTATTTTCTCAACAGATCCTTTGACAGATCTTGTTGGACAAAGAGACAAGGGTGAAAGGTTGGTACGTAGATCACTGGAAGAACTCTACATTGTAGAGGCAATAAATATAATGAGAGAGTACAACTAAGGTAAATCCTACGCTGTAGCCTACGCTGAAGTGTTCACAAGTCATGATTGTTCTTTTAACTTTATATTTACAAACAGCTGATGAAATTAAATGTTTTTTGTACGGTTAAACAAGTGTTTATATAAATAGTAATAAACCTGTTGAAACTGAGTGGCTTGGCTTTAGCATACATAGAGTAATTTCGTGGCTTCCAGATTGTCAGACAATATGCCTGATCGTGAGAGAAGATGATAGATAAGAATGGTGAATAATGGTAGGAATTAATAAATAATAACAGCTCCAAATAAATAATGTATTCCTCAAACGAATTTCAACGCAAAGTCATGATCAGCAGGGGGTATGTGTGATGTGGGATTTAGAGCATAGTGAATATGACTGTCGATAAGAGAAAGAGGGGATTTGGGGGTCCCCGATGTTATGCAGCGTCTATCTGCGATGACACTGTGTGGAGGAGTATGGAAACTATGCTGTTTGATATCGCCAGGATCTGAGATTGGGTGGCGCAATAGAAGGACATTAGAAATAGCAATAAGATTACATTTATATTTCTATTATAGGGTATCGGTTATCGTAACGTTAATAACCGTTACGAATATATAGAATGTTTATTAGGAAATATTTACAAAATAATTGTTATTTTAATTAATATGTTTCTTATTCATAAAATGCATTAATGTATTATATTTTTTTAAACAGTTCAACTTTAACTAGTCACCTGAAATAAAATCGTCTGATGATCACCGGAAACATCAATAGTAACTTAGAATAGCATATAAAATGTGTATGTAAGAATTCAGTAGAAAATATAAGGTATTTCGAAGTTGTAGTAAAAGGGAGTCATGGATAGTAGACGGGAACACGCCATCTGCAGTGGGGACGTGTGGTCCGTTTTCTTTAAAACAAAAACGCTTCATAAATAGTTGAACTACAGATGTGAAAGTAATTTTGAGTAATAGAAGTGACCGTGTCTAACCGAAACGTACATAAAAAGGGGGATACTGTGCTCATGACGTCTTATTAAAGGTCTCCAAAACATTTTACATTTTAATTCCGATTACATTAAAGTTTTACGCAAACATTTAACAATTTTACTTCAAAGAATATTTGGGTATTGCATATTTTAAGGTCTGTTTATTTGTCACTCTGTTTTTTTACCATGACTTTTTTATTCCTCTTATTTTTTTATATATATTTTTAAAAGGTATAGATCATATTTTAATCAATAAGTTTTTGATTCATTATTTTCTCATATGGTGTCCCTCTGATTTCCTATTATTTCCTTTAGACTTTTTTTAATAATAACACTTGCACTTGAGTTATAATTTTCTTTAGCGTTTTCTGTACCTATCTTGACCGCGACGGATGACAAACACTTTTCTTCATTTTAAAATCTTTTGCTTTATAAAGTGCTTCTAGAACTTCATGTTTTTTGTTTTAGTTAATTTGTCGAATATTTCGATGAAAAGCTTAATTGTGTATGTTGAACCTAACTTAGATAATAAAAGCTCCCCATCACCTTCCCACTATAGGAAAAAGATTGACTCTTCTATAACGGTTTCTTTGGCTAATGTAAAAATCATGTTAACTTTAATAAATCACTACTACTGACGATAGACTACGCGATATTCTTGCTCTTACTATCTCTAACAGTTATTTACAATATTCCCCGTATCTTCTTATATCATCTACAGTCGAGCATATTTTACAAATCTTGCTTCGTTTTATTGCTCACGAACATTGCTCCCGATTTTATCACATTTATATATTTACGATTTGTAAATACTTTATGTATTTTTGTTACGCTTGACCAATACAGGACGTATTGATTATGCATTATAATGGCGTTCAAGTCTCCACGTTGTCTTGTCATTTTCGCATTTATATACATGTACATCTTTATACCTGGATTATTGTGATATATCACGTCCTAATTAGTACGATGCGGGACGTTATGATTCTAAACATTGCCTATCTTGTTTTATTTAATACGACAAAAACTATACAATTTTGTATTTTATTTAAAAAAAACAGACTTTAACAAATATTTGTTAATATAAGTGCATACATACCTTTCAAGACAATCACGCCTACTTGGAATATAAGTATATGTTAGAGTATACGTGATTATATTGTAACACACTTTAGATAGTGTTACATATTAAAATGGAAATTTCAGAAAACAAACGAGAATGTATTCAAAATTGTAACAATATAAAACTATATAAAAAAAATTGTGATTTATTAGAAATATTTTTAATGAAATCTCTGGTTGATAGTGGCATCTGTCGGAAGAGTTTAAAAACAAGTAAATTAAAGTAGGTATGCGCCCACCCTGATGCGCGGTAGCTAGGAGGCTTGCGTGCAACGATAATTTAATCTCTCTTTTAGCCAAAATGTAAAAGGCAACGGACGTATCCGAGACCAAGGAAATTTTCTTTAGTTTTCAAAATTTAATGTAATATTAATTTCTTAAATATGTTATAATCATGGTGTAGAAGACAGCGTACGTAGCCAAGTACAAAGATGGAACGCTGAAGTTACTGAAGGGATCTCGTGAGACTTTCCACTAGAAGGATGCGAGGCTACAACATGTGAATACAGCTAAGTGGACGATTTCAAACTTTAGAGAATTATTACAAAATTTAAAATGTTAGACAGTTTAACTCAAAATTAATGAACCTTGAACTTTTCAACAAGTATATAAATGTAATTTGTGCATCATTTGGTGCACTTGTTTTCACCTTGAATTGTAAGATTTTATTATAAAAAAAAGTAAGTAAACTCGAGTACAGGTCCATTTTCAGCCATTGATTGATTGATTGATTGATTGATTCATTGATTGATTCATTGATTCATTGATTGATTGCTATACGTAAAAATTCATAAGTCAAATATTAAATGCTCAATAATCCGTAACTGAAGCAATGTCTAGAAACCTGTGTCATGATTGTAATTTATATTATTTTTTTTGGTTAAATAAAATGAGTGTAATTTGCTTTAATTGAATTTAAAAGAGTAATTATTTAACCAGCACACAATTCCATGCATTTCAATTTAATAAGAATTAAAAAATTAATTTAATGAGACTCTACTAGTTTAAATGATTTAACTTTGTGTTTTAAAGTATTTTAATGTAACGTAGTTCTACCTTCAAGATTGAAGAGCGTTACAGACAGACGGTTATTATTACGTCTGCTATAACTGTGAGCTAGAACTTAAACTTAAACTAAATCTAAAACTTAAACTAAACAATAAGAAAACGTTACAATATAGTAACTCATCAAGAAGAGTAAAACGTGGGGCCAAGGAATTGTTTAATAATTATACCTAGTGAGTTGATCTAATCAGTAAATATAGCTCAATCCTTAATAATTCAGTGTAGTAATTTATTATACTTATCTTTTACCTATTAGGATCCATACACATACTTTCGTAAGTCGAATCTTGATAGAAAAATTGTGGGAACTTAGAAAGTCGTACAGAGCTGGAGATAACTCATTGTAAACGTATTGATACGAAGGAGCTGGGAAATATATAAGGGGACATAAAGGAGAGGGGGGGGGTTCCTCAATGGACAACATTTTTAGGGTTTTGAGGAACTTAAAATACACAAAATCTCCTTAAGAAATACATTGCAATGAAAAAAGCTGAGTATGATTTTTAAATATTTTAACTGAGTACAGCTGTACAAATATTATGTGAAAAACACCTGAGTATAAATATTTTAACAGTATTAAAGGTTTACTAGAAAAATGAACTTGGCATCAGATTTAGTTAATGGAGTACGTCTTATCGTACTAGATGTGTTTGAAAAGTGTATTAAATTAGAAATAATCACTAATTCTGGAAAAGGAAAGATATTTTTACCTTGAATTAAATTATTATCAACAGATCCTAACATGCCATTAAGAGGGAAAAAGAACAAAATTCCTTTAAGACTTGCATTTTTCTTTACTATAAATAACGATCAGAGTCAAACATCCTAAGAGCAGGGCTTCAATTGAACAAAGCTGTTTTTATACATGGTCAACTTTATGTAGCAATAAGTCGAGTAAAATCTCAAGATGCATTAAACATACATATTGGTAATATGATTGGTAAAAAAAAAACAAATTGAAAACGCATTTATAAAAAATATAGTTTATAAGGAAATTTTGTTATGAAAAATTTGAATTATATTAAATTAATTTGTATTAAAAAATAAATTACTATGCAGAAGTTTAAAATTTGTGTCATTAAGAATAAGGGCATTTACTCTTATAAGCCCCTAATTTAATATACTTTTGCACTGGAAACGTACAGTATACAAAACACTACAACCTATGACTAGTAAAAGCAGCTGTTTAATGAAATCATACGTTATTCACATAAGTTAATGATTCTTCTGTAATATACAAAATTAAATTTGGAAATAATTTTAACGTAACCTCTAAACTCACACTAAATGAAGACAATAACAGGCTTTAGCGTCAAGCTACCACCATTATTAGGTTTCAGATTTATTCAGGGAATGAATATCAATACGTTTAAAGTAATAGAGATGTGTAAAGAGAGAAATTGTTACGCATAGTTGGTATTCCTACTTGATTACGTCACTTCTATCATGTGAAGTTTCTTATATGCTTTCTAAAAAGAAGTTACCTATGAAAAATAGAAGAAATAAATTCAGTGATGCACCTGACAAACATAGATAGAGGGGGTACTGCGAAATATTTAAAAGCTCCTATCATTAAGTAAAAAAATATTATGTTTTGAAAAAATAATGGTATAGCTATTTAAAAAAAAGGTTTGTTTATATTAAAAAGAAAATTATTGCTAAATTACCGCTCTACTATTTAAGCATTTTGCAATGGGGAATGCTTATAATTAGTTTAAACAAATATATAACCTACCAAAATAAGTGGAATTTACAAATTTACAAATTACTCATAATTACAATTTAATGTTCTAATTAAATTGTTTTAATTTAACTAAATTATAAATTCATTAAAATTTATCTCATTTAAAGTAAACTTAATTAACAATTGTAAAGCCTACCTTAGACCGAAGAAAATAAAAAAAATATTGATTTAATGAGTTGAGAATGAGTATTTATTTGGACAACGTTTCTAAAACCAATTTGTTGTCCTTTTCAGGTAATTATTATTTAAAGATCATCAACACTGTTAGGTAAATCGTAAAAAAATGCTAATAATAATAAGTAAAATTATTGTTAAAGATCACAGACAGTGTCTTTGACAATACAACCACGCTGTTAATTCTCAAACCCCTTACTGTAAATACGCCGTATCAACAAGAGTATTAGTAGGAAGTTTATAAAGTTCGGCCTCCCTTAATGGTGTTAGGGTCGGCTCCTCTTGTACTGGCCTTACTTAGTATTCACAGAGACAATGTCGATATTTTTCCTTTAGGCCATGAGGTTTAACAATTACTTGAAAAGGAAGACAACAAATTAGTTGTAGAAACGTTGTTTTAATAAATAATCGTTCATGAGTCGTTGGTTCTGCATGTATTTCTATTGTAAGCAATTACACACAAAGTGACATAATGGAAAGTGAAGCCAATTAGTTTTCAAATATTACTACAGAATTAATTTATATAATTAATTATGACATAAATTTTTAAGCTTATATCAGAGTATAATCTTCATAAACATTTGTACTTATTTTAAAAAGAATATATTTTAAAATGTATATTTATAAAGCATTATTAAGTAGGTATTAAAATATTATTAGGTCCACTTTATTAAGCGAAACAAGTTTGGGTCATATCGGTCTGTTCCATCATTAAATTCAATTCTATTAAGGCGAAAAGTTTATAGTTCTCCTACATCTTAAAGTCATCGTGTCTAACAGATCTGTGCTTCAACATTTGTAAGTTAGTATCCATGACACTTCATGCAAATTTTCACGTCATCTTGTTGTTAACAGCTGTTTAAAAGTCTCCGATACTCAAAGCGCTTTACAAAAGGAAAACAATAAATGTAACACATTTGGATATTCAAACTCACATCTAAACAACAACAAAAAACGCTATAATTTAAACAAACTAACCTAAACATGATACATTTTAGCTTTATTTAGAACTGAACAAATTTAACTTTCACTAAATCACGGATTGTAAATATTACTGTTATATCATATAGACAAAATTATGTTTGCTTAAAACAGATTAGGTTCAAAGCATAATCCTCGATTTGGCGTGACTATTTAAAGGTCAACCATTAATAAAATCTATTTAGTGTAGTTAGTAATAAAAAATATAGTCAATATAGAACCTTTATTACATGTTGAGAAATTAAGTGAATACAAATTTTAATAACGTCTATAATTGAAATCCGTTATTGCAATGTGTAACATGCCTCAGGAAATTTTATTTACTTTTAATAAAAATATATATCTAACAATCGTTATATTGAATTAATTATAGTTAGATTTATTGAAAATCGAGTAATACATTTTTAATCGTTGAAAAAATATTTAATAATAACATTTACCTAATAATGTACAATAAATCAAATGTAACAGCTGTTCTACAACATAATATATAACATAAAAACAGCTCTTGTACAAAATCATTTTTTATAACCAAAATCAAGCTAAACTGTGGTTACCTGTCCCGTGACGCGTATCGTGATGGAAAAAAGCGTGACGGATGAGATCCTTTTTATGTACTGCTAAACCTAAGAAATAAAAAGTATTCATTTCAAAATAAATAATTATGCATATTATTTCCAACATCATCAAGGTAAATTTATTATATTATCTTATCTGAATAAAACAGCGTCATTAGTTACTCATTTTATTCCGCATATGAATGTTTCAGAGTGATTAATATTCTATTCAGCTTGGAATGGACATTAAATATGGACTCTGCGTAATCGCTAAACAAAATAAAATGCACACAAAAACCTCTGCAACTACAACCGACCCAGTTGTACGCAATTAGTGAAGCGGCGTTTGTAAATGTAGTCAGGGTGAATGTCCCAAAGGGGCAATACACTTGACGACAGACTGACTCACCGGGATGAAACGAGCAATCAGCGGGCGTCAGTTAGCCGAAGTAGACTGAATAATAATTTGTTTCCTAATAGGGAGCCTGCTTATAATGACGCGCATTCAATTCGTTTGATGATGACAGGGTTAAATGTTTTTGCGAAACTGGGCGATCAAAGACAAAATTCTATTGTCAAAACCGAAATGTCCCATTCAATGGTTGTTTTCGAAAATCAATGGATGTGTCTTTTCAGGCCCCCTTCCTCAATAGACACCAGGTTTACTTCCGACTCTGGAAGGAATCAATTCTACCCACGGATAATTCTTTCCGGTTTCCAATACCAGGGGATCATTTTCTCTTACCAAATCTATTTATACACACATTTCATCTATAAATACTACAAATAAATTTAATTTATGTATTACATTCTTTCCTATAAAGAGATTTTTACGGATGTTGTCCCGTGATGACAACATCGGAGAGATTTCTACATTAGTTATTCGGATAAATGTATCTTTATAAATCTTCTCCCATACTTTAGTCTTGCCTATAACCACAATTCCTTCTTAACTCTCGTAGGCATACTGACTGGTCGTAATTAAACGACATGCAGTTTTTCATATTTTGCCAAATACATACTGAACAAAGCTCAACGGTTCATGTTTTGTCAAAGATCCAAGTTATTTGTTAACTTCCAATTTTGCGGTTAGTTTTTAGATAACAGATATCTTGGCAAGGAAACGGGAGTCAACATGTAATGAAATTAGCCTGAATTCTAGAAGTATGACTTAATATTAGTTTTATGTTATATTGAGAAACTCACTATATTGGACAGTAACACCAAAATTCCAGCTGCACACCTTTCCTTGTGTCTAGAAAAGTGCCACAAAAGACTTCTAAATATCCTTCGAATTCAATCCTGATTCTAGATACCCTCTTGTAGCTTAGGCTAAATCACTTGGAACTTAAAATGAAATGGAACAGCACATCTTTATCACCAGATGTACAAATCTAAGGTTGGTATTTAGAACCTACCCTAAGCTGAAAAAACTGAAGTTTTTGAAATTTTTCTAAGGGAATGGAACACGTATTTTGAATCTCTTTAAAAAGCCATCTGCCAAAATGACAGGCCGTGTGTCAGAAGGCGATTGTCATGTTCTTTCATTAATGTCACTTTTGCCTTTGTACTTGTAACACTTGATCAAGACAAATTAAAAACCATATATTACACACACTACAATTTCGACTTTACTAGCCATCATACTCCCTTATTCGCAGTATTTTATTTCTGTTTGCCTTTTCCTCACAGCCCCTAGCTTACCGCACGTGGTCACTTCTCTATATCTGTGGTACAGGGGACAGTCTAGTTCAAGCGTACGTACCTTCGCACGGGATTCACAACCTTTTCTTTTATTTAGGACGGGGTAATTGTATATGTTTACTCCAGTGGGCTTTTACAATCTAAAGCAATAATAAATTCTTTCTTACATAAATGATATTAGTAATACTGACTATTTACTCTCAACCACCATTAAGAAGTACATCGTCTACTCGCACACACGTACAATCTTACATCATGAAAGCAAATCCTTTAAAAAAACTTCTTTGAAATAAGGTTTTTTTATCAAAGCAGCCTGTCTCTAAAGAATGTTTTGCTTTGATGACATTTACAGATCAGAATTTTCGGAAGGGCCAACACTATTTCGTTTTTTCTGTATCCTTACCGAACCTTTATATAAGTGGTTTACGTACACGTTTTAATTTTTGTTAGTTTACGGTGCTCAGCCAGCTTGATTGTCTCGAAAGGTAAAAGAGGATTGTGATTACAGGTCATAAACCATCCATATATGGAGAAGGGTGGTCATGTGATCACGTGTAATTGTAGAATACTTGAATTAGACCTGCTCTTTATCGAAATCACAGAGAGGTATCTACACTCTGGCCCAAGAAAGATAATAAAGAGCAAATGGAGTTTGACTGGGAAGGACATAATAATCCACTGGAAATAGGAAGAAATTATATCACGGCATGAAGGGGTCGAGTACCTGATGTATACCTGCAAGGGTGAGGAAAGATGTCTACTAGTTATCGGGTTTCTCCAAGTTAAGAATACAAGTGGGAATATAGCAACATATTTTTCAACTATTTAAAATCAACACAGCCTATAAAAGTACTTGAGCTACATTTATACTATAAGTACTACTAGTAACTATAAGTATATACGCTAAACAAGTATAACATATAACTATATATGCTAAAACAAGTATATATGTACATACACTTAGCATATATACATACAGTCACATAATGACAGTCGTTTTAGAAGTTATCTTTTCATATTAGGACCTCTTATTCAATTACAACACTCTCCCTATACATATTTATATATCTTCTTTTTCAAATTTTCAATTCTTAATAAAGTTATTTTTATTCATCCACTCTAGTTCAAATACATTTTTTGTCAAATATTAATTCTTTAGATGAATTGATAAACAAATTTTTAAAATTAATTTAACTTCTACTTTGCCAAATAATTTTGTGATTCTGTCAGAAGTGTATATATATATATATATATATATATATATATATATATATATATATATATATATATATATATATATACCTTAATTGTAATTATTTATTAAAAATTAACAAAAATAGAATTGGCCTATGTTGACGTAGGTGAAAATTGACTTTAATTTTAATTTTTATGTATGATTAATTTATATAAATACGTATTTATATTATATATATATATATATATATATATATATATATATATATATATATATATATACATATATATAGATATGTGTGTGTGTACAATTGTTTTTAAATTGGTTTATCAAGTTAGTTATTGTCTGATTGTCAGATATATATTTTATAATCGATTTTGAACTAACTTTTCAAAGACCAAAAGACTTGAAACTGTCAGCATGTTTAGAGCTGGATGATAATGCAATAATTAACAATTTATTATATACATATATCTATCTCTCTCTCTCTCTATCTCTATCTCTCTCTCTCTCTCTCTCTCTCTATATATATATATATATATATATATATATATATATATATATATATATATATATATATATATATCGGGAGCTATTTTGTTACAGAAGTGATTTCCGTAAGTTTTATAGTAATATTAACTAAAAAAAATAATGATAGTTGTATTGGGCTTGAATGCAGAGTACATTATATAATCGTAGTTTTGAAAATTTTAACACACGACTAAAACCACACGAAATAAGAGAAAATATTTATATCAATAAACAATGTATCCATAACATGTTTTTAAATTGACTAAAAGGTGTAAAATATCTACTCTTAGAATTTTACAGAATAATTATGTCAATAGTCCCATACAGATTGTCCTAAAATGTGTTGTAGTATATTTTAATAGGCTATATATGAGAATAATTGTGAAAGAAAAAAAATCCGGCTATAAAACAGAAGAATTTGGTGCTATTGAGAAAGTTTATACAATTCAAATCATTTGAAATGAAATTGTTTGGACGTTTCATTCCTCGGTTATCTATTTCATGCAAAAGTATTTATGTTTTGAATATTAGTACTACTTTGTATTTATTAAAATGTACCATCACATGTTTTTTACGGAAATATAAATGAAGGTAGCATAATAATTCAACTGTAAATTTCAAAGAGAGAGTTGTTTTTTTATTGTTATTTTTTAAATTAAATAACAAAAGGCTCTAATATGAAAGGCTTTGTTTCATCTGTCCTTTCTTTGTTGCGTGAAAGAGGAAAAGCGGTTTCAGAGGGTAATGTTATGTTTGACATAACACAGATCAGTACATTGTTGTGGGGAAAGAATGACGGACAATATAATAACCAGCTGGTTAGAACGGATTAATCTTAATCTGACAAACAGCGAAGCTTAATCAAGGAGGCAGTTTCGAGAAAGGGTGTTGGAGGGACACATTTTCACGCACGTGGCGTATCGACGTTCTCTTGAAGGTTCAAGGTGAGATTTCAATTTGTCGAGAGCCTTGTGTTCTTTTTTTTCAAAAGAACCGTGGAACTACTTGGATTGAACTACTTAAGAAACTGTTTGGGGATTAATTTTGTTAAAAAAACGCAAACGAGTTAGATTGAAAGTATCGTGTATGTTTTTATTCAGCTCGTTTATGAGTAGTCTATGCTTCATATATGAAGAGCAATTTTTTTAGGATGAACATAAAAGAAAATCGTCTATATTAAAATGGACCGAGAATATCCAAGACCAACTGCAACTCATCGATGTTTTCACTTGTAAAAAACGATGTTGGACGAAATTTAAAACTAAATAACAAAATTACTAATATTGGTGTTTACTTTAAATTTCCTTGAAACGTAAAGTTTACTTTAGCAAAACATCAATTAGATTACTTTAAAAAGAATTCAACGTCTACGAATAAAAATACTTGAATATTATTTAAATATCCGCCTTTAAATTGAGTTAAACTTATTAACTATAATTACCTAAAACAATAATAGGCCTCTGTGTGAAAAATACTAAATTTTAAATTAAAACTTAGGACAAAATAATACATTATCAATATATATAACAGAAGTGTAAAACTATATAAATGATTTGGCATTACAGGTAGATATAAGAGCCACTAGATTGATGACAATTAAAGTTATAAAATTTACACATATCCAGATCAGAAAACCCCATAGATGATTAGGATCTATCTATGTCCAAAAAAGTAGATCTATTAAAAAACTGAAAACATCGATTATTGAATCACATTCTTTATATTCTTTCTATTACAAATATATATTCATGTATTTATTTTTAGGAGGAAGTGTAATCGGTGGACCTCCTAGTACAGATATAAGGTAGATCTAGTCGGCTTACTCAATGGTGCAAACACGATGCAATGAACATTTCATCTTTCCAAACTAGAGACTTTTATACCCCTAATCTAAAGTTAAATGGACCGATTACTTGAACTAAAAACAAAATACATATAATAATAATGTATGGGTGGGGTTAATAATTTATGCATAATAAGCATGGAATAAATTACAAGTAATATGCGCAATAAAGGAAGAGGTATCAATATTCAATTTTAGTAGAATAAAAGTTGTCTATGTGTTGAATATAAACTTAAGTTATTCGATATCTATAAACTTGCTATCTTGCACTACAATTGAAGATGGATTTGATGGGCAATTCAGTGAAGTAGAAACGCTATAAAACACGAAAAATAATAAAGCTGTTGGAAAACACATTATTCATGCAGAAACTATAAGAGTCGTGAATAACGATGAAACTCCTGTTCGAACATTACCATGCAATCTTATATATCATATCGGAAATTTTCCCAATTGTCTGCAATCAGCATTCAAGAAAACAAAATGCTTATGCAAGTGCTTCAAAATTATGAAAGAAAATTTGAATGTTTTACCAATAATTTTTCAAGTGGGGGATATTGTCTGAATACTGAACAAGCAAATTATTTCCAGTCTATGTTATATTGAACTAGCGCTACTGGAAATAAAGATAACTGAAATATTTATTGATGTCCGCAAAGGTTAAGTATTATCCCAGGCTTTGTTAAGAGCCCACTACTTAGAGGTTCTGTAAGTCGGCCTAGACCTACCTCAGCTTGCTGTTTCCTTGACATTCTCCTCACACTTTCTGCCTCTCAATATTTCTTCATCGTTCCTAACTTAATCCGCCCATCTGCCCCGATGCCTCCTCTTGTTCCCCTTTTACTAACTACTACATTTGGAATTTTTCCCCTCACTCTATCTTCACTCATTCGTAGAACATGTCCACCTTCATCAGCACGATTTTATGTAATTAAAAATATCTTCGTTATTTAAAATCCTCTAAATTCTTCTGTTCGTCCTTATCTTCCATTTTACTTGTATTCTCTTAACTACTGTGCTTTCGGATGTCATTTACTATCTGCAGCAGAGACGTGTCAAGTCGTTACAAGACACGGTACGGTCTTAAAAAAAGACTTGTATAGTTTCAGTTTTGTTTTTCTGTAATTTAGAACGGAATAGCTCAAAGTCCACTCCAAGTATATATTTCAAGAAGTCATTTATCAAAGTTCAGCTGGAGAGATTATTTAATGCAAGGAGCCTGAACATTACTGCTGATACAGTAATACTGAGTAGGGATCTTTTAGAGCGGCTCAACAATATAAAGGAAACATGTGAAAAATGTGGTCTCGAGATGATTAAATTATCTTAAAGATATTAGAACCTTTATCTAGAACCGCGAAATAACGTTAGAAGAAAGAAAGGTGGTGATAAAATGGGGACAAGGATCATTCGAATTATCTCCTTGTCAAAGAATACCGAGATAGATCATTATATGGGGTTTCCATATAGCATATGACACCATTATTCCCACGAATTAATCTCAAACTCGTAACTCCTTCTCGGGTGACTATCGTGGGGCTACGATCCCTGGTACCAGGATTTAAGAGTCTGAAGAGCTTACTGTAAGGCCTGGCCTGGTGAGCGCCCATGGGATGAGACAAACTTCCAACCAGACACTGTGGTCGATCGCTTTTCCAGATTAGTAGAGCCTTCTGAACGGCCAGCATTCCACCCGCCTCCCAATACCCTATCAGTTCGGTCCAGACAGTAAAATTGAACTTTGATTCACTCTCGGTTGGCCTTACCTAAGAGCAGGGTCCTCAAACTCGGGACTTTGTCGTAGGGAGCCATACCCATCCCATCCAACCTTAACACGTACAACGCACAGATATTATATGGGTCCATTTTTGACGCGATTTTCCCTTAAATATACTCTAAAAATAGAAATCATCTTACATGCGCGGCCGAAAATTTAATATATGTTCACCATTATTTAACAGGGCTTCAGACGTCAGTCTGTTGTAGGACAATACGTCTATTCATTTCATTTCGATAGCATCTGAGTCGTTATAGGCAGTGAAAATATGGAAGACAATAATGTATTAGATCGAGTTGAAAATCAAGGGTAATTGTGAGGAAATAGCCATTGTCGAAATTTCCATGAGCGTTGAAATCATGTCGACAATGTTAATTTATAATGTAGTAAACAAAATGGAAAATACTAACAACTGGTTCCCTGCAAAAAGATATAACGTAACTGAATCTAACGTGTGATGTTGGCAATGCCAGTTGGGAATGCCAGTTGGAAGTCCAAATCCTTTAAGGATATCTAAACGTGGACCAAGGAAAAACAATTTGAACGCCTGGAAACAAGAGTAGTAGAGTATGTACTTGAAAACGTGAAGTGAGATTGGCAGTAACTCATAAAATTACAAACTTAAAAGCTCGTGAAGTTATTATGATCTTCAGACATCACAGCTTATTCAATAAATGCCACCACCTATTAGTAAACGATAGTAAATTTTGGATCAAATTTATTACTCGCAAGTGTTTATTCCAGCAGTTATTCTCCTACTGGTTTTTTATCGCCTTATCGGCCCGATGACGTATGAGGAGGATGATGTACGACGTAGGTTAATGTAAGCAGTGATGGAGTTATGTGACGTCAGTCACCACTCTCCATAAGCAATACAGATCCTGTCAACTGATAATTTTCCATTTTATTCTCTCATAAAATATTGGGTGTTCTTTTATTCAATTGTGTAGATTAACGTTTCAAGTGCTATTTTCAAGGCTCACCGTAATAATTCGTACAATCGATTAAAGTGATTGCGTACAAACTTTGAGAATATGTGTGTTATAAATTGTTCTTTCTCGAGCAGAAACTATTTTTTATAATAAAAGCCCAGTATAAATCAATGTATTAATAACGTTTTTGATCATCTAATTATTTAAACCAAATAAAATAAAAACTCCTCTAATTTTAGGTTAGATTGTTTATAAAATATTTGTTAAAATATTAAAATAACTATATTAACCCTAGAGGACTCGCGCTAATACCCGTTACACCAGAGCTCACGCCGCAAATTTTTTTCCCCAACTAGTTTTCAGGTCAATATAACTAAAATAATTGGTTTTAATAAATAAAAAAATTATTCAAACATATTTTGTTATATTATAAAAGAAATTAACAAACACATACAATATGATTTCCTTTTTTATACGTCAAAACACTTTTCACATACTTCAACTAAATGGTCTTTACAAACACTTTTCCCACAATTAGCACAGCATTTTGTTGTTTTTTTTGTCTAAATTCCTCGGGCAAAACCACACCTGCAATAAAATAATTTTTTGTAATACTCTAAAATATAAAGCTATACACTAAAAATAAACGTTTTTTTGTTTCAATAATCATAAAAACTAAATATTTCATAAAGAAGAATAGTATACAAACACAATATACAAAGTTTTTAGCAAACACTCTTTTTTCCAAAGCTTTTTTTGAAAAATTTAAACTCATATGTTTGTTTATGCAATTTTTACTGTTTGTAAATATGATTTACATATTATATTGTAACTTATGCTTTTGTTTAAAAGAAAATAGGTATTATTTAGTTTGTGTGTGATGTTTTCTATTATAGTTTATTCTTGTTCAATATTTATTTACAATATATTTTAATGTAACAGAAAGCTAATTCGTAGCTAGTAATTTTTTTATTTACCTTGCATTTTTTCTTTGCAGTTGTGATTGCCGTTGTTGTTGTCTTAAAACAAATCTGATTCTGGTGCGCAGTTCTTTTCGAAGAGTTACAATTGATGAGCGGTTCTGAATATGGTTTTTTACGAGTCCTGTGCCTAAATTCTTTAGAAAGGTTCTCCTAGGATTATTTTGTTGAGTATTTGTATCGTTAATTATTTGAGAATTTATTCCAACAACGTCAAGTATAAAAAAGAATACTGTCAATGGCCAATGGTTACTTGTTCGTGACACTATATAGTTAGAGCACATACGGTCCACCACGTCAACACCCACTTTGGTGAGATTATAAAATGTTATAAGTTCTAGTTTTTTTGTTCACTGGTAGAATCATCAATTTTGTTGTTGTACTGCATTGTTGATAGTCCTAGTATTTTTTGTTGGCACGTATGATACCAGAGTCATATTTTTCTCATGGAATCCAAACGAACTGCTGCATATTTTTTATTTTTTGGTTTGGACAAATTCTGGAAGAATCTCGGTTTTATTTTTACGCAATGTTCCGACAATTGTTAGTTTGTGGGTTTTCAACAAATCAAGTGCTATGGGTATGCTAGTACTAGTAAACCAGTTGTCCATAGTAAAATTCCTGTTTGTTCCTGCAATAGGTCGAATCATTCTCTTTACAACATCTTGCATAGAGTTACTTATTTGAAAGGGGTCAGCAGGTTGAGTTCCAGCATATAATTCCATGTTATTCGTATAGCCTGTACGAGCATCACAAAGCATAAAAATATTTATCCCGTACTTTGCGGGCTTGTTTCTAATATACTGTTGAAACCTACAGCGACCCCTGAAACCTTCAAGATGTTCGTCTAGAGTAGCATATTCACTTACAGTATACGAATTTTGACTGTTCAATATAATCTTTTCAAAAATGTGTCGAATATGTGTTATGTTATCTATTTTTTTCCTGTTTGTTCTGGTAGAAATATCATCAAAACGTAATACTTGCAACAAAAAATGGAATCTATGTTTTGACATTGTACACATTGCTATATCCAAACCCGTCCCGTCTGTTGTCCATATATCTTTAGAATGTTTGTGTGAAGACTTCATTGCTCCACAAATATACAAAACCCCAATCAAAGCTCTAATTTCTTCAAAAGAGGTTTCGTTTGTATCTCTCTCCCTTCCAAAATTAGCCTTTTATGTGGGTATGTATTTATTTGTGCAAGACACTGTGTAATGATACAAGTCATTATCAAATAACTGATTCCATGCTTTCAGGGCTGTATTTGAATGTTTTGCTTCTCCCTTTACCCCTGGGAAATGAATTATAATATTACGCGGTGTTCTTACTTTTTGAGGGGGCGGTTTGCGATACCATTTCATCGGTGACTCAATTACTCTACCTTTTTTGTCAATTTTGGATTTGCCATAGTAACAAATAACGCGTTCGTGATACTAGGTAAATCATCTTCGTCAGAAGTGTACTCATCCAAGTTCAGCTCTAAGCGACATTTTTTAGCGTAGGATTCCTCTAAACTATCATTCACGTTATTTACATTACCAGAGTTACTTGGATATTAATTCCGAAATCCAAATCTCGGTCAACATTTATATAAACAATACTAACCTGATCAACATCACCGTAAGCACTTCGTTCACTCTCGGAATAATGCACACTTTCCTCAACATTATGAATTTTTTCACTTGAAGATCCTCCATATACTTCATTTTCCGTCTCTTGTAACCAGCGATTTATAAAATTTGTGTCGTCTCTTATCGCCATGACAAAATATGAACGTAAATAATTTGAAATGGATTATTAGTTCTATAAAATAAAACTAACTTCAGTTACAAAATCCTCACAAAATACACATCAAAATAAAATTCACTCGTAAAAATATTGCAAAAAACAAATAAAAACTAATTTATTAATATAATTTATTAATTAATTTATAATATAATATATTTATTAATAAAACTAAAAATTATTTTCCACAACAATATCATTTTTAAAAAGTAACATTTGGTTTAAAAACATTTTAGATAATGAAAATTGTGATATATAAATTAACATCATTATAACCAACATAGAGAAATAGTTAAAATTAAGAATGCTTTCACTTACACACGCGCAGCTATTTTCTCACTCACACACACACACACACACACACACACACAAACACGCACGCACATACACACACATACCGTACGTACACATACACACATACACACTTACACTCACACACACACACACACACACACACACACACACACACACACACACACACACACACACACACATACATATATATAATATAGACAAAAAAACTATTTTTGAACAAACTATTTTACTTTAAGCTTTTCTTTTTCCACAGTATAGTTGGTCCTGATGAAATGCAAATGGACCGGTTATATGCCCCCTTAACATTAAGTCCTCAGTCTTTCGACGTTTTGGTAGGCCGCCTGGGAGTGGATAAAGGTCACATTGCACCACCAGAACCGAATTAATCAGATGGGGCATAGGGGTACAACCGTTTGTAAGCTTCTACTGGTCCCGAGAAGTTCTGGAAGAGCGGTCGCACTGCTTTCACTGGTGGAGTTTGTCTTGATCCAGTGGCGAGTCGGTAACCAGTCAAGGCCTTACAGTAAGTTCCTTGACTCTTACATACTGATACCACGGGTCGTGAAACCATGACCCTCGCCTCGGTTCTGACGCTAGTTTGAGGTTGGATTCGTGGAAACGCCAATCAGTAATTACCTCCATTTCTCGGCCACAATAAGGCATCAATTAGGACTTCGAAAGCGCAATTGATTATTAGAACCTGGGACAAGATTGTGCTGAGGCGTCCAACATGCATGCTTGTGTGATCGTCTTGCTCGGGTAACAATTTGCCTGAAGATACCTAGCCTTGTGTTGTGTAAAAGTCCTGGGGGAGAATATTATTAGATATATATATATATATATATATATATATATATATATATATATATATACCGTATATATATATATATATATATATATATATATATATATGATTGGTATACCCTCCCTTACGTGGCCCTTATTCAGTTAATAAATAAGTAGGGTCTACACCTATTTACAAGGTACGATGTGTGTTTTATTTCCCTTGCATATCCCTCTGGCCGCAATCCACCCATCATGAGAAGTATCATCATTAATATAACAGGATGTTTAAATGCCCGTCCCACCAAAAAGAGCATAAGATTAATCAGGACTATGGAGGATTTATTTGTCTATTAAATTGACTATTGTTGTTCTCTATCTCTTGAACCAGGGAATTTGTTATTCGTACACGTAGCATAACTATCCGAATACGTTGTTTCCAATCGTATGTTCATCGTATTAAAAGACCAACATATTTTTAGTTTTAAATTTTCCATGTCTTTGTGTAATAATTATTCAACGTAATTTAAATATTTGTTAAGCTCTAAAACATACTGGTGAGAATAATATTTGCATAATGTTTTCTTACATATAATGACATTCGTCATTACAATTTTCTTTCAGATCGGTTTAGCTGTATTTAATGTTTCATTACTTAGTTTCCGAGTGCACTATACCTTAGCTCCAGGTAATTGTTAGCCAACTCCCCCCTCACATCGTTTGGGAGCTGGTCTACTTTGAGAAAGCGAACCTGCCCACGCTAGGCATTAATTTCTTTCTTCTAGGTCGATACCGGCCTTTCCTCTCTTAACCCTCTTCTTACAAGTAATGACCCTGGTAGACATGTCTTAATGATCTCAAATAGAGCAAATCTACCTTAGGTATGCGATTCTGTTCATGTAATTTCCTAACCGCCCTTACATCCTGCAATAGAACGCATTCTGTTTCTACCTTAACCTACCTACGTTACATTCTAATTCCTTTTTTTCTTTCGAGGTATCATCTCTAGAGATGATATATTAAAAGAAATAAATTCCTGATCCCCTTTTCACTGTACCAAAAGCTCGTTATGTCCTTCCTTTAGGCCTGCCTACTTATACTTACCCTTCCTTCTGTTTCCTAATTTATTACTCATATTCACAATCCTTTTCTATTTTTCGTCAGGGTTATTGTCCTTTTTTAATAAAACAGTCATTTTGGCTGATCTTACCGGTAAAACATATTTACTTTATAGATCAACTGCTATTAATACACTGTCTTATAACTGTTGTTAATAAAACCATTTTGTTGTTGCAGGAAAATCATCCCGATCCAGATTATTGCTGAAGACAGTTACGAGCGAAACGTGTCTTTGTTTGTACAGCTGGAGGAGCCCAAGGAATCGGGTAAGTGAAAAGCGCTGGGATAGCGTTAGCACGACATGGATGGGTAGATATATTAAATACATTTAAACTGAATACGTTTAAGAGGATAGTATTAGAAGAGGTATTCCAGTGATCTTGTCGCTGAGTGTTGCTGTCCTATCTGGCCCATGATAAATCTCGTCCGCCTCTACAGCCTTACATAAACTATGGGGTACATGTACCAACGAATCCAACATCAAATTCTCGGGTTTTCAATCCAGGCGACATGCGCATAGTGATCGAAAAGCATGATACCAAAACCCAGTATAGAAAAGCTCAAAGGCCTTACTGTAAGCATTAAAATGCCCACCGGCGTCTTCTGGGACGAGATGAAGCTTTAGCCAGTAGCTATTGTTTCGCCAGCAGAAAGACTGCGGTCACCATTAACCTGTAAACTAGTTTGAAGGCGATAGGAATAGAACGGTCAACATACATGATTATATCATTAAAACTATTAAAAATAGAGGGATGAAGAGATTAGGATATAATTGGGAGTCGTTTCAGGACGCTCTACCTGTATAATCATTATCGTCTACCAAGTACGGATATATAACTTCCTAATAGAGGTGATATTGATGATCGTGACGTCACGTGTGTAAGTGTTGCCTTCTTGAAGTGATATACACATTACTTTATATCCGGACTATAAAAAGATGTCTTTTCGTTACCCTATCTCTTAAGAGGAAGGAAAACGCGAGGTAGATGGATTAATTAGGTCTAAGGAAAGACATAACGATTCACTGTTATTGGAAGTAGGGGAAAGTTATGGAATCACATGAGCAGCGTTACGTCACGGAAATAAACGTACTCTTTATTGGAGCTATACCCCTGTTGTGTGTCTACCATTTCTAAAACTTTGTAGCAAAAGAGTTAAGAAAACATAGATGAGTTTAGGTAGAAATAAAGAAAGGGCATAATAAAGCCATGTTAGTGGAAATAAAGGATAACATTCCATCGTATTGTCAGGGTCGTTTATTTGGCGTTTACCTACCCTTAACTAAGGTGAAGAGAGTTTCCTATACGGCACCCATGAGCAGAAGGAAAGAGCGAGCTTTAAATACAATCTCTAAAAACCAGTCACTTTAACGTATAGAGATATTTAAATACAAGAGAATTTGTAAACAATACTGTATTAGATATAATAGAGAGGATCTGAAGTCTAGTAAATAAGTTCAGGACTCTTACTGACTAATATTAAGTATTATTTATTTATTTTATTCTTCATATCGTCGACGGCCATTCACATTAACGTATAGGTGTTTACGACAAAATTAAAACAACAGGCACGTATATTATTACATATTTAAGATTTTAAGTATATACTACTACTACAACTACTACTAATAGTCAATTTTATAATTTATCGACCAGATACGTTGTCAGAATATCTATGCATCAATTTGTTGTCAGTTTCTAACAATGCATTTGTTTGATAGGTTATAAGCTTGATTTTGGAATGTATTATTCTGAGAAATCCTACAGGAGGCTGACAGAAAAACTTACTTCTTTGTACAGGCATCCAGCATCTCCTGATATTCGAAATAAACAGCCGCCGACAGTGCCCAGAATTCTTGTTTGTCAGGATCTTATTCATGTACAATGCCTCTCGGAGTTTTAATTTTAGCTTTTCTGTGTTGGTTTGACGTTCTGCAGAGTAGCAATATAGCCTACTAGGCAAGGTCTCTACTTCAGTATGATATCTCTGGCATATTGCGCTATGGCTGAGGTTGAAGCGTGGGAGGTAGGCGTGCGTAACGATGTGGACGATTCGAGCATATGCTGCGAACTTTGCCGTGAATCTTGGAACATCACGATAGAATGGTGGAATCGTGGGGCTCCTTCTGAATGCTAAATAATGATCTTCCAGTATTAAAATCACCTTTCATGGAGAACCACTCCAGCTTTTTCTTTAGAATTGGACGAGCGAGAGCTTCGAAACTCCAGCACGAAATTTTACCTATTCCGTCTGACTTCTCATTTCCGACTACACTGGAGTGACCAGGTATCCAATGGAGAGCAATATTCTTGTTTATTCATTCCTTTCAAGATTTTTAATTTATTACTTCTCAAATAATAATCTCCTGGGGTATATTTGATTACAGCCTCCAGTGCTGATATGGAATCCGTGCGAATCCAGATGTTTCCTCCTCAAGGAGACAGCAACTCATCAAAGCAGCATTCATTGCTAATAATTCAGCAGCCGTGCTAGAAGTCGAGTTCGCTGCCACATAGAATGTATCTCCTGTAGATGCGTTAAAGTAGCTAGCACCAAGCTTTGTTATTCTTCAGGTTCAGTGAGCCGTCAGTGTATATAAGGCTTTGTTAAGATATTTGGACTGAATCAGCTCCATTGTAATATTGCCCGCCAAGTTATTGCAACCGTTAGTTTTATTTGTTCCCAAGGAGAATCCTGGAATATGGCTGGAATGGGGCCCGGGCATGCTGTGGGCATATCGTGATCCAAGACAGAGATGGTGTTTATAAATGATTGCTTTATATTTGTTTCCGGCAGAGATTTCAGTGGAAGCTCTTCTGACAGAGAAGAGTTTTAAAAATGCTTGTTACACCATTAAATCATTTAAGTTCCAGCGGTGCTACTCCCAATTCAATCTCCATTACCGCGACACAGGCGGTTTTAGGACATTCTAGACATATCCTCAGTCCTGCTAATTGGATTATCTGCAATTTCCTTATGGACAATTTTACCTGCGGACCCCCAGACATCAGCACAGTAGGTTATTTTCAATTGCATTAATGTAGTATAGAACGACTTCAGATTCAACGCGTATGCCCCCCCCCCACAGTCGACTGGCAACAGCCCTCAGGCCCCTGAGCTTTGCGGCGAATGCCACTGGTGTAAGTTCAATCTGCTTCCTCCATTGCAGTTTTAGGTTCAAAATAACATTCAAAACCTTAGGATGAGTGTTCATTTTTGCATTCGGACTTCGCCACTGATAGTCGTAGAGACCATTTCTCACTCCATCTGGAGAATTTTCCCAGAGCCTCTTACATAGCTACGTTCGCATGGACGATGATTCATGCGATGCTCACAAGCTCACATAATCTACGTAAATGACACATTTAACATCAGAAGGGAGAACATCTGCTATTGTCATTAATGGTAATGTTGAAGGTAGCTGGACTAATTATGGATCCCTGAACAATGCAATTCTCTACTCCACCTTTAGAGGAGCATTGTCCATTCACAACTGTTATCAATTGACGATTGTCCAGGAAGTTTGACAAGTATTGCAACATCTTCATAATTCCCAGCTTCATTCATTGCAGCACAATCGTTGATTGAGGGATTTTGTTAAAAGCAGAGTCATTGTTCAGAAATAATTCCTGTGTTGATCGATGTTTTTGGAAGTCTTCATAAATTATGTTTGTGAGTAGAAGTATGGCATCTGTGGTACTTCTCTGCCTAAGAAATACAAATTGATAGATGGAGAGTAAGTTAAACGTCTCTAGTCTCCATATAATCCGGTTAAGTACAAGGCGCTCCAGTAGCTTACCAAAGCATGACGTCAAAGCTACTAAATGTAAACTAGAAGGTAAACTGAAGATAAATTTCTTAAAAAAGAATTCATCTGGTTTAAAAGAATTAAAACATTTGTGTTTTCATGGTATACAGCAGAATCCAATGTGATTACCTACGATCATACAGAGACTTCCAGAGACTGTGGTGACACAATTGGCGTATTTCAAGGAGGATGAATCCACGTTTGAACTGATAAAGTAAAGTAATTTACTCTACACAATTAGGCTCATTTTTCTCCCTGAATTATATTGAGTTTATTCATGGAGGCTTACCCATAAACACTCTGAAAAAGCAATAGATTTCCTTCACTGCAACCGGTCATGACGTCATTTATTGAATGTGAAGGAAAGGGAAGAACTGTAAATAATATGTAATTTGGTGCGACATTTGGGTTCCTGGTAGAAGATAAAGAAAAATATAGTGGAGACATGAACGAGGGATAACATATCTAAATGGCAACTAATTAATATCAGGCTTTGTAATAGTTGTATTACAAGTAACGGAAAGATACTTCCATGGTACGGATAAAGTAAGAAATGGATAATAATATGGCCACGATAAAAGTAAATCCACTTTAGACATGCTCACATGATGGTATGATCGCTCCTGGTAATGTTATGATCTTCTAACGGAGGTTCCATTGCCTTTTTCATACCTATATTCCTATACTTCTTACGCGATAATAATCTTACTGGCTGACAGCCTTACAACTAGAAGAAACATTGTTTACAGACAGAATCTACCTGTTACGCTCTCTATGGTAAAAGAAGTGAAATAGAAGTGGGGTTATGAAAGGAGCATAATGCTCTTTGTTAGACTAATGACTTGTTTCGCCAGCAACTCTTGCCTTACAGAATCTACCTGTTACGCTCTCTATGGTGGAAGAGGTGAAATAGAAGTGGGACTATGAAAGGAGCATAATGCTCTTTGTTAGACTAATGACTAGTTTCGCCAGCAACTCTTGCCTTACAGAATCTACCTGTTACGCTCTCTATGGTAAAAGAAGTGAAATAGAAGTGGGACTATGAAAGGAGCATAATGCTCTTTATTAGACTAATGACTAGTTTCGCCAGCAACTCTTGCCTTACAGAATCTACCTGTTACGCTCTCTATGGTAAAAGAAGTGAAATAGAAGTGGGACTATGAAAGGAGCATAATGCTCTTTGTTAGACTAATGACTAGTTTCTCCAGCAACTCTTGCCTTACAGAATCTACCTGTTAAGCTCTCTATGGTGGAAGAGGTGAAATAGAAGTGGGACTATGAAAGGAGCATAATGCTCTTTATTAGACTAATGACTAGTTTCGCCAGCAACTCTTGCCTTACAGAATCTACCTGTTACGCTCTCTATGGTGGAAGAAGTGAAATAGAAGTGGGACTATGAAAGGAGCATAATGCTCTTTATTAGACTAATGATTGTTTCTCCAGCAACTCTTGCCTTACAGAATCTACCTGCTACTCTCTCTATGGTGGAAGAAGTGAAATAGAAGTGGGACTATGAAAGGAACATAATGCTCTTTATTAGACTAATAACTAGTTTCGCCAGCAACTCTTGCCTTACAGAATCTACCTGCTACTCTCTCTATGGTGGAAGAGGTGAAATAGAAGTGGGACTATGAAAGGAGCATAATGCTCTTTGTTAGACTAATGATTGTTTCTCCAGCAACTCTTGCCTTACAGAATCTACCTGTTACGCTCTCTATGGTGGAAGACGTGAAATAGAAGTGGGACTATGAAAGGAGCATAATGCTCTTTGTTAGACTAACGACTAGTTTCGCCAGCAACTCTTGCCTTACAGAATCTACCTGTTAGGCAATCTATGGTAAAAGAAGTGAAATAGAAGTGGGACTATGAAAGGAGCATAATGTTCTTTATTAGACTAATGACTAGTTTCGCCAGCAACTCTTGCCTTACAGAATCTACCTGTTACGCTCTCTATGGTTTAAGAAGTGAAATAGAAGTGGGACTATGAAAGGAGCATAATGCTCTTTGTTAGACTAACGACTAGTTTCGCCAGCAACTCTTGCCTTACAGAATCTACCTGTTAGGCAATCTATGGTAAAAGAAGTGAAATAGAAGTGGGACTATGAAAGGAGCATAATGTTCTTTATTAGACTAATGACTAGTTTCGCCAGCAACTCTTGCCTTACAGAATCTACCTGTTACGCTCTCTATGGTGGAAGAAGTGAAATAGAAGTGGGACTATGAAAGGAGCATAATGCTCTTTATTAGACTAATGACTAGTTTCGCCAGCAGCTCTTGCCTTACAGAATCTACCTGTTACGCTCTCTATGGTGGAAGAGGTGAAATAGAAGTGGGACTATGAAAGGAGCATATTGCTCTTTGTTAGACTAATGACTAGTTTCGCCAGCAACTCTTGCCTTACAGAATCTACCTGTTACGCTCTCTATGGTGGAAGAGGTGAAATAGAAGTGGGACTATGAAAGGAGCATAATGCTCTTTATTAGACTAATGACTAGTTTCGCCAGCAACTCTTGCCTTACAGAATCTACCTGCTACTCTCTCTATGGTGGAAGAGGTGAAATAGAAGTGGGACTATGAAAGGAGCATAATGCTCTTTGTTAGACTAATGACTAGTTTCGCCAGCAACTCTTGCCTTACAGAATCTACCTGTTACGCTCTCTATGGGGGAAGAGGTGAAATAGAAGTGGGACTATGAAAGGAGCATAATGCTCTTTGTTAGACTAATGACTAGTTTCGCCAGCAACTCTTGCCTTACAGAATCTACCTGTTATGCTCTCTATGGTGGAAGAGGTGAAATAGAAGTGGGACTATGAAAGGAGCATAATGCTCTTTATTAGACTAATGATTGTTTCTCCAGCAACTCTTGTCTTACAGAATCTACCTGTTACGCTCTCTATGGTGGAAGAGGTGAAATAGAAGTGGGACTATGAAAGGAGCATAATGCTCTTTGTTAGACTAATGACTAGTTTCGCCAGCAACTCTTGCCTTACAGAATCTACCTGTTACGCTCTCTATGGTGGAAGAGGTGAAATAGAAGTGGGACTATGAAAGGAGCATAATGCTCTTTGTTAGACTAATGACTAGTTTCGCCAGCAACTCTTGCCTTACAGAATCTACCTGTTAGGCTATCTATGGTAGAAGAGGTGAAATAGAAATGGGGTTATGAAAGGAGCATAATGCTCTTTGTTAGACTAATGATTGTTTCTCCAGCAACTCTTGCCTTACAGAATCTACCTGTTACGCTCTCTATGGTAGAAGAGGTGAAATAGAAGTGCGACTATGAAAGGATCATAATGCGCTTTGTTAGACTAATGACTAGTTTCGCCAGCAACTCTTGCCTTACAGAATCTACCTGTTACACTCTCTATGGTAGAAGAGTTGAAATAGAAGTGGGACTATGAAAGGAGCATAATGCTCTTTGTTAGACTAATGACTAGTTTCGCCAGCAACTCTTGCCTTACAGAATCGACCTGTTACGCTCTCTATGGTGGAAGAGGTGAAATAGAATTGGGACTATGAAAGGAGCATAATGCTCTTTGTTAGACTAATGACTAGTTTCGCCAGCAACTCTCGCCTTACAGAATCTACCTGTTACTCTCTCTATGGTGGAAGAGGTGGAATAGAAGTGGGACTATGAAAGGAGCATAATGCTCTTTGTTAGACTAATGACTAGTTTCGCCAGCAACTCTTGCCTTACAGAATCTACCTGTTACGCTCTCTATGGGGGAAGAGGTGAAATAGAAGTGGGACTATGAAAGGAGCATAATGCTCTTTGTTAGACTAATGACTAGTTTTGCCAGCAACTCTTGCCTTACAGAATCTACCTGTTACACTCTCTATGGTAGAAGAGGTGAAATAGAAGTGCGACTATGATAGGAGCATAACGCGCTTTGTTAGACTAATGACTAGTTTCGCCAGCAACTCTTGCCTTACAGAATCTACCTGTTACACTCTCTATGGTAGAAGAGTTGAAATAGAAGTGGGACTATGAAAGGAGCATAATGCTCTTTGTTAGACTAATGACTAGTTTCGCCAGCAACTCTTGCCTTACAGAATCTACCTGTTACGCTCTCTATGGTGGAAGAGGTGAAATAGAAGTGGGACTATGAAAGGAGCATAATGCTCTTTGTTAGACTAATGACTAGTTTCGCCAGCAACTCTTGCCTTACAGAATCTACCTGTTACGCTCTCTATGGTGGAAGAGGTGAAATAGTAGTGGAACTATGAAAGGAGCATAATGCTCTTTGTTAGACTAATGACTAGTTTCGCCAGCAACTCTTGCCTTACAGAATCTACCTGTTACGCTCTCTATGGTGGAAGAGGTGAAATAAAAGTGGGACTATGAAAGGAGCATAATGCTCTTTGTTAGACTAATGACTAGTTTCGCCAGCAACTCTTGCCTTACAGAATCTACCTGTTAGGCTCTCTATGGTAGAAGAGGTGAAATAGAAGTGGGATTATGAAAGGAGCATAATGCTCTTTGTTAGACTAATGACTAGTTTCGCCAGCAACTCTTGCCTTACAGAATCTACCTGTTAGGCTCTCTATGGTAGAAGAGGTGAAATAGAAGTGGGATTATGAAAGGAGCATAATGCTCTTTGTTAGACTAATGATTGTTTCTCCAGCAACTCTTGCCTTACAGAATCTACCTGTTACGCTCTCTATGGTAGAAGAGGTGAAATAGAAGTGCGACTATGAAAGGAGCATAATGCGCTTTGTTAGACTAATGATTGTTTCGCCAGCAACTCTTGCCTTACAGAATCTACCTGTTACGCTCTCTGTGGTAGAAGAGGGGAAATAGAAGTGCGACTATGAAAGGAGCATAATGCGCTTTGTTAGACTAATGATTGTTTCGCCAGCAACTCTTGCCTTACAGAATCTACCTGTTACGCTCTCTATGGTAGAAGAGGGGAAATAGAAGTGCGACTATGAAAGGAGCATAATGCGCTTTGTTAGACTAATGATTGTTTCGCCAGCAACTCTTGCCTTATAGAATCTACCTGTTACGCTCTCTATGGTAGAAGAGGGGAAATAGAAGTGCGACTATGAAAGGAGCATAATGCTCTTTGTTAGACTAATGATTGTTTCTCCAGCAACTCTTGCCTTACAGAATCTACCTGTTACGCTCTCTATGGTAGAAGAGGTGAAATAGAAGTGCAACTATGAAAGGAGCATAATCCGCTTTGTTAGTCTAATGATTGTTTCGCCAGCAACTCTTGCCTTACAGAATCTACCTGTTACGCTCTCTATGGTAGAAGAGGTGAAATAGAAGTGCAACTATGAAAGGAGCATAATCCGCTTTGTTAGTCTAATGATTGTTTCGCCAGCAACTCTTGCCTTACAGAATCTACCTGTTACGCTCTCTATGGTAGAAGAGGGGAAATAGAAGTGCGCCTATGAAAGGAGCATAATGCGCTTTGTTAGACTAATGATTGTTTCGCCAGCAACTCTTGCCTTACAGAATCTACCTGTTACTCTCTCTATGGTAGAAGAGGGGAAATAGAAGTGCGCCTATGAAAGGAGCATAATCCGCTTTGTTAGTCTAATGATTGTTTCGCCAGCAACTCTTGCCTTACAGAATCTACCTGTTACGCTCTCTATGGTAGAAGAGGGGAAATAGAAGTGCGCCTATGAAAGGAGCATAATCCGCTTTGTTAGTCTAATGATTGTTTCGCCAGCAACTCTTGCCTTACAGAATCTACCTGTTACGCTCTCTATGGTAGAAGAGGGGAAATAGAAGTGCGCCTATGAAAGGAGCATAATCCGCTTTGTTAGTCCTATGATTGTTTCGCCAGCAACTCTTGCCTTACAGAATCTACCTGTTACGCTCTCTATGGTAGAAGAGGGGAAATAGAAGTGCGCCTATGAAAGGAGCATAATGCGCTTTGTTAGACTAATGATTGTTTCGCCAGCAACTCTTGCCTTACAGAATCTACCTGTTACGCTCTCTATGGTAGAAGAGGGGAAATAGAAGTGCGCCTATGAAAGGAGCATAATCCGCTTTGTTAGTCTAATGATTATTTCGCCAGCAACTCTTGCCTTACAGAATCTACCTGTTACGCTCTCTATGGTGGAAGAAGTGAAATAGAAGTGGGACTATGAAAGGAGCATAATGCTCTTTATTAGACTAATGATTGTTTCTCCAGCAACTCTTGCCTTACAGAATCTACCTGCTACTCTCTCTATGGTGGAAGAAGTGAAATAGAAGTGGGACTATGAAAGGAACATAATGCTCTTTATTAGACTAATAACTAGTTTCGCCAGCAACTCTTGCCTTACAGAATCTACCTGCTACTCTCTCTATGGTGGAAGAGGTGAAATAGAAGTGGGACTATGAAAGGAGCATAATGCTCTTTGTTAGACTAATGATTGTTTCTCCAGCAACTCTTGCCTTACAGAATCTACCTGTTACGCTCTCTATGGTGGAAGAAGTGAAATAGAAGTGGGACTATGAAAGGAGCATAATGCTCTTTGTTAGACTAACGACTAGTTTCGCCAGCAACTCTTGCCTTACAGAATCTACCTGTTAGGCAATCTATGGTAAAAGAAGTGAAATAGAAGTGGGACTATGAAAGGAGCATAATGTTCTTTATTAGACTAATGACTAGTTTCGCCAGCAACTCTTGCCTTACAGAATCTACCTGTTACGCTCTCTATGGTTTAAGAAGTGAAATAGAAGTGGGACTATGAAAGGAGCATAATGCTCTTTGTTAGACTAACGACTAGTTTCGCCAGCAACTCTTGCCTTACAGAATCTACCTGTTAGGCAATCTATGGTAAAAGAAGTGAAATAGAAGTGGGACTATGAAAGGAGCATAATGTTCTTTATTAGACTAATGACTAGTTTCGCCAGCAACTCTTGCCTTACAGAATCTACCTGTTACGCTCTCTATGGTGGAAGAAGTGAAATAGAAGTGGGACTATGAAAGGAGCATAATGCTCTTTATTAGACTAATGACTAGTTTCGCCAGCAGCTCTTGCCTTACAGAATCTACCTGTTACGCTCTCTATGGTGGAAGAGGTGAAATAGAAGTGGGACTATGAAAGGAGCATAATGCTCTTTGTTAGACTAATGACTAGTTTCGCCAGCAACTCTTGCCTTACAGAATCTACCTGTTACGCTCTCTATGGTGGAAGAGGTGAAATAGAAGTGGGACTATGAAAGGAGCATAATGCTCTTTATTAGACTAAAGACTAGTTTCGCCAGCAACTCTTGCCTTACAGAATCTACCTGCTACTCTCTCTATGGTGGAAGAGGTGAAATAGAAGTGGGACTATGAAAGGAGCATAATGCTCTTTGTTAGACTAATGACTAGTTTCGCCAGCAACTCTTGCCTTACAGAATCTACCTGTTACGCTCTCTATGGGGGAAGAGGTGAAATAGAAGTGGGACTATGAAAGGAGCATAATGCTCTTTGTTAGACTAATGACTAGTTTCGCCAGCAACTCTTGCCTTACAGAATCTACCTGTTATGCTCTCTATGGTGGAAGAGGTGAAATAGAAGTGGGACTATGAAAGGAGCATAATGCTCTTTATTAGACTAATGATTGTTTCTCCAGCAACTCTTGTCTTACAGAATCTACCTGTTACGCTCTCTATGGTGGAAGAGGTGAAATAGAAGTGGGACTATGAAAGGAGCATAATGCTCTTTGTTAGACTAATGACTAGTTTCGCCAGCAACTCTTGCCTTACAGAATCTACCTGTTACGCTCTCTATGGTGGAAGAGGTGAAATAGAAGTGGGACTATGAAAGGAGCATAATGCTCTTTGTTAGACTAATGACTAGTTTCGCCAGCAACTCTTGCCTTACAGAATCTACCTGTTAGGCTATCTATGGTAGAAGAGGTGAAATAGAAATGGGGTTATGAAAGGAGCATAATGCTCTTTGTTAGACTAATGATTGTTTCTCCAGCAACTCTTGCCTTACAGAATCTACCTGTTACGCTCTCTATGGTAGAAGAGGTGAAATAGAAGTGCGACTATGAAAGGATCATAATGCGCTTTGTTAGACTAATGACTAGTTTCGCCAGCAACTCTTGCCTTACAGAATCTACCTGTTACACTCTCTATGGTAGAAGAGTTGAAATAGAAGTGGGACTATGAAAGGAGCATAATGCTCTTTGTTAGACTAATGACTAGTTTCGCCAGCAACTCTTGCCTTACAGAATCGACCTCTTACGCTCTCTATGGTGGAAGAGGTGAAATAGAATTGGGACTATGAAAGGAGCATAATGCTCTTTGTTAGACTAATGACTAGTTTCGCCAGCAACTCTCGCCTTACAGAATCTACCTGTTACTCTCTCTATGGTGGAAGAGGTGGAATAGAAGTGGGACTATGAAAGGAGCATAATGCTCTTTGTTAGACTAATGACTAGTTTCGCCAGCAACTCTTGCCTTACAGAATCTACCTGTTACGCTCTCTATGGGGGAAGAGGTGAAATAGAAGTGGGACTATGAAAGGAGCATAATGCTCTTTGTTAGACTAATGACTAGTTTTGCCAGCAACTCTTGCCTTACAGAATCTACCTGTTACACTCTCTATGGTAGAAGAGGTGAAATAGAAGTGCGACTATGATAGGAGCATAATGCGCTTTGTTAGACTAATGACTAGTTTCGCCAGCAACTCTTGCCTTACAGAATCTACCTGTTACACTCTCTATGGTAGAAGAGTTGAAATAGAAGTGGGACTATGAAAGGAGCATAATGCTCTTTGTTAGACTAATGACTAGTTTCGCCAGCAACTCTTACCTTACAGAATCTACCTGTTACGCTCTCTATGGTGGAAGAGGTGAAATAGAAGTGGGACTATGAAAGGAGCATAATGCTCTTTGTTAGACTAATGACTAGTTTCGCCAGCAACTCTTGCCTTACAGAATCTACCTGTTACGCTCTCTATGGTGGAAGAGGTGAAATAGTAGTGGGACTATGAAAGGAGCATAATGCTCTTTGTTAGACTAATGACTAGTTTCGCCAGCAACTCTTGCCTTACAGAATCTACCTGTTACGCTCTCTATGGTGGAAGAGGTGAAATAGAAGTGGGACTATGAAAGGAGCATAATGCTCTTTGTTAGACTAATGACTAGTTTCGCCAGCAACTCTTGCCTTACAGAATCTACCTGTTAGGCTCTCTATGGTAGAAGAGGTGAAATAGAAGTGGGATTATGAAAGGAGCATAATGCTCTTTGTTAGACTAATGACTAGTTTCGCCAGCAACTCTTGCCTTACAGAATCTACCTGTTAGGCTCTCTATGGTAGAAGAGGTGAAATAGAAGTGGGATTATGAAAGGAGCATAATGCTCTTTGTTAGACTAATGATTGTTTCTCCAGCAACTCTTGCCTTACAGAATCTACCTGTTACGCTCTCTATGGTAGAAGAGGTGAAATAGAAGTGCGACTATGAAACGAGCATAATGCGCTTTGTTAGACTAATGATTGTTTCGCCAGCAACTCTTGCCTTACAGAATCTACCTGTTACGCTCTCTGTGGTAGAAGAGGGGAAATAGAAGTGCGACTATGAAAGGAGCATAATGCGCTTTGTTAGACTAATGATTGTTTCGCCAGCAACTCTTGCCTTACAGAATCTACCTGTTACGCTCTCTATGGTAGAAGAGGGGAAATAGAAGTGCGACTATGAAAGGAGCATAATGCGCTTTGTTAGACTAATGATTGTTTCGCCAGCAACTCTTGCCTTATAGAATCTACCTGTTACGCTCTCTATGGTAGAAGAGGGGAAATAGAAGTGCGACTATGAAAGGAGCATAATGCTCTTTGTTAGACTAATGATTGTTTCTCCAGCAACTCTTGCCTTACAGAATCTACCTGTTACGCTCTCTATGGTAGAAGAGGTGAAATAGAAGTGCAACTATGAAAGGAGCATAATCCGCTTTGTTAGTCTAATGATTGTTTCGCCAGCAACTCTTGCCTTACAGAATCTACCTGTTACGCTCTCTATGGTAGAAGAGGTGAAATAGAAGTGCAACTATGAAAGGAGCATAATCCGCTTTGTTAGTCTAATGATTGTTTCGCCAGCAACTCTTGCCTTACAGAATCTACCTGTTACGCTCTCTATGGTAGAAGAGGGGAAATAGAAGTGCGCCTATGAAAGGAGCATAATGCGCTTTGTTAGACTAATGATTGTTTCGCCAGCAACTCTTGCCTTACAGAATCTACCTGTTACTCTCTCTATGGTAGAAGAGGGGAAATAGAAGTGCGCCTATGAAAGGAGCATAATCCGCTTTGTTAGTCTAATGATTGTTTCGCCAGCAACTCTTGCCTTACAGAATCTACCTGTTACGCTCTCTATGGTAGAAGAGGGGAAATAGAAGTGCGCCTATGAAAGGAGCATAATCCGCTTTGTTAGTCTAATGATTGTTTCGCCAGCAACTCTTGCCTTACAGAATCTACCTGTTACGCTCTCTATGGTAGAAGAGGGGAAATAGAAGTGCGCCTATGAAAGGAGCATAATCCGCTTTGTTAGTCCTATGATTGTTTCGCCAGCAACTCTTGCCTTACAGAATCTACCTGTTACGCTCTCTATGGTAGAAGAGGGGAAATAGAAGTGCGCCTATGAAAGGAGCATAATGCGCTTTGTTAGACTAATGATTGTTTCGCCAGCAACTCTTGCCTTACAGAATCTACCTGTTACGCTCTCTATGGTAGAAGAGGGGAAATAGAAGTGCGCCTATGAAAGGAGCATAATCCGCTTTGTTAGTCTAATGATTATTTCGCCAGCAACTCTTGCCTTACAGAATCTACCTGTTACGCTCTCTATGGTAGAAGAGGGGAAATAGAAGTGCGACTATGAAAGGAGCATAATGCGCTTTGTTAGACTAATGATTGTTTCGCCAGCAACTCTTGCCTTACAGAATCTACCTGTTACGCTCTCTATGGTAGAAGAGGGGAAATAGAAGTGCGACTATGAAAGGAGCATAATCCGCTTTGTTAGTCTAATGATTGTTTCGCCAGCAACTCTTGCCTTACAGAATCTACCTGTTACGCTCTCTATGGTAGAAGAGGGGAAATAGAAGTGCGACTATGAAAGGAGCATAATGCGCTTTGTTAGACTAATGATTGTTTCGCCAGCAACTCTTGCCTTACAGAATCTACCTGTTACGCTCTCTATGGTAGAAGAGGGAAATAGAAGTGCGCCTATGAAAGGAGCATAATGCGCTTTGTTAGACTAATGATTGTTTCGCCAGCAACTCTTAACTGAAATTTATCCACTCTTTATAACGGCAAAGCAGTGCTTACCCCATATCAAGATCATCATTACATTATCGTTGGCTATGGTTAGCTTGACTTTGTACAACTATAAAGTTCTACAGGATTCAATGGCATTGACAGCAATAAAACCTTTTCAGTGATAATGCGCTGAGACAAATGTCCACTTATGAAACAAATTAACCTAACCTAAATTTAATATAACGATTTCATATCAATACAAACATGTCTATATGTAGTTTTTTTGTAAAAAACCGTTAGACGTCAATTTTTTTGATTTGTACATCACGTCAATTGATGTCTGTATAAGTGTTTATTCGTAATATGTCTATTTCATCAAACAAAATGAAATCCTAGCAAAAAAAATCATAATTAATAGAGTTAAAAAGTATATATGTATGACCTTATCTATCTATCTATATATATATATATATATATATATATATATATATATATATATATATATATATATATATATATTTGAAGTGTTTATGAGTAAACAATTGTACAATAATTTCTTATCTGTTTCCTAATGCAGTTTTTTTCGTTTTGTAAGAAGTACATCCAGTATTTGCAAAATATTTTATATTACTATAAAACATTGTAACTAATCTCATTAACATAAGCAATATCAGTCCATAATTCTAGACTTCAGTTTATATTTACAATAGAAGTGCTTTTGGTTTCCATTCTCTGTCTAGAAAATTTTAAGTGTTAGAACTCTCTGCTTAGCCCACTCTGCTGAGTATTGAGTGATGAGTAAAGAATTCACAGGTGTTTTTGAAAACATCATTGAGTTGTTTATTGTTTAAAAGTATGAGTTATTTAATATCAAGTGAAAGAAACAAGGCTTCAGAATTGATTTTAAGATAATAGTATAAAAGACAATTTAATACTAATTATTTTATTTTATTCAATATTTTCTTAGACTTTTCAGCCATTTTTTGTTTCCTGAAGCCAATTAGAATATTATTAAAGCAACAAAAACAATATAGATTATTATTTATGTGTCGCTATTGTGAAAGGTTTTGTATTTGAGAATGGCCTAAGGAGAGTGTAAATAACTTAGTTTATTAGGTAAAAGTTTGGGAATACTAAATTAAATTATTTAACTCCTCCATTTTCTTGTGCACTTTGTCAGGCCCTATAATTTACAATTTAATTTCGTTTATCCGTTCCAAACTCTAGGTATTTGTGTACGTAGAATATTTATAGTTTGATAGGAGTAAGATGAAATGTTCATCACATATACAGACAGGAACATTAAAAATGTTACCTCACTTACAAAGCATATAGGCATATTCAAGAGTACAGAGGGGACCTACAGCTGGGTGGTTGTGGGGGTTAAAGCTATCGATCATATTTAGATATAATCAAATTAACGCTCCAAGTTTGCACAGCCTTCTTGATGGCGTCCTTATGAGTTGTTAACAAGTTTTAGTCAACGCTAGTTTATAAACCGCAAGGTCAAGGAGATCCTGTTAATTGTGCCTGTTGTAAAAGTAATTCGGTTCCTTATGGTAACCTTATGACAGTGCTAATTATTTATTTTGTTCTAAGTTTTAATAAATATTAATCCGGAAATGACATAAGTAAATATTGGGATGAAATTTTATATTGGAAATATTTTAAACATATAACAATATCTTCTAAAAGAAGAGTAAAAAGTTAAAAGACAGTTATTGAAATAAACGAGCACCAACAGAAAACAAACTGTAGACTTTCACACTTGGAAAATACTAAAATTGCGTCCTCTCCTTTACTGCGGTTGAAGTCTACTTGATATGCAAAATAAATATTATATATTATATTATATTATTATATAATAATATGTTTATACCATATTACTTGTCATCGTAATTTTCTTTTATTATCAGAGCCAGTGGATCATTATGTCCTTACCTTTGTTCCACCTAATTATGTCTCCCTTTTTTTATCATTTCCTTACAAGTAGATGTATCAGGTAGGCTCTTGTTTATGACATAGTAGACAGTCGGTCTGATACTAGTACATTTCAGTGGGTGATGCTCCGTATATCAAGCACTTGGATAGTTTATAACCCCTGTTGATATCCCTAATCCTACTTAATCCTAATGATCGCA